>CM057138.1:7469919-7969919 GCA_029964075.1 Patiria pectinifera | reverse complement strand
ATGATCTGACTACTGGTTACTAGCCCTTGTTAAAAGTATAGCAGGGGAAGGGGAAAAGAACTTTGACTGTCTGTGACTGTATAAAAAGCAAGATACTCATCACCAATAGTATACATGTAAATAACAACATCATTAGCAAAAACATGATAACTTCCAAGATTTATATTTGGGTAATATCATTAACAAACAGAATACTCAAAATTGGACCTAACATGCTTCTTCTTTTTACCGTTACCGTAACTTCACTCAGCAGAGAGACTTCACCATGACAACAACCCACTTGAATTACTTTGGACATGTAGCTCTTTGACTACTTGGCCCATTAACTCAGATATCAGACTGATTCAATTTCACAAGTAAGAGCTTTTGATTGAATACTATGAAAGCATCAAGATATGACAAGAAATCAAGCCAACAACTTCATATTCATTCATGCTTCCTAACAATCATCAATAACACAATGAAGACTAGATTGAGTTGAATGGTTCTTACGAATGCAAATTGGTAATAAAGTCATGATCAGGGACATAATCACAGGCGTAGCCAGGAACTTGGAACAGTGGGGCCAAGTCCGACCGGCCTTTACAAACCCCAACCAGGGGCGGAACCAGGATTGTCCAAAGGGGGGGGGGGCGTGAAATGTAACAAGCAGCAAATGGTGAAGGCAAGTTGTGGCACCTACGCTGAAGGCCAAAGAGGGGGTGGAGTGATGAAAAGTAATGCGAGCACGTGGTGCGAAGCCGTAATGGCGTGGGGTCCGGCGCCCGCTTAAGGGCCCCTGAAAATTTTGGATTCTAGATGTTCTGGTGTGCGATCTCAGGCAATATCTGACCGCTTTAAATAATTTTTTTTTTAGCAAAAGATCATCATTTAAACATTGAGTTTGGAGTCATTGAATCAGCTATCCTGAGGAATCTAAACTCAAACTGTAGTAGGCTACTCGTAATTAGCGTCTGGTTTTGTTACAATGTCTTTAAAATACATAGTGGGTTTTTTTTGTTTTTTGTTTTTTGAACAGCAGAGAGGCCCCCCTTGCCCCCCTCCCCCCCCCCCAAAAAAAAACCGCCTATGGACATAATCAAATAGCTAGACTTTTACCTTTCACATGCTGCAGGGGACAACTGAAAATTGACAAAATATCACTTCATCTCGGCACTTTTCATTCTAATATCACTCTCTTATTATATTTCCAAATTGAATATTTGCTCTCAGATGATAAGTGAAATGTAACAATTTTAGAGTGCCATCAACGGATTTACATTTGGAATATGTGCACTGAAGATGTGAACTATCATTTGTAACTTCATTTCCCTGTACATGGATGAACTGTGTTAGTAAAATCACATGAACAAAACCAAAAAGTCCTTCAACATTCGATACTGAAACCAAATTTGTGAAGGGAAGCAAAACACTCCACAGCACACAATAGATCCATAAGTTACTATACAGATTGGAATAAATCGTATGTCAGAAAATACAATTTAGTATTTCACTGAGCATTCTGCTCAAGTCAATGGACTTCAGCAAAATGTGATGAGATGAACCCTAATTTATTAAGCATTCCTAAACCTTATGAATCCTCAGAAAAATCTACAATTGTGACGGCTAATTGGAATATTAGTTGTTTTACTTTATCTTTCAAGGACTATCTAGCCACATGTTAAACACAATTTGCTGGGCTTGACTATCCTAAATCCATCCAAATCCTTGAAAATCTCTTGATGGACTATGAAGGACCTGTGAGTGCTAGGGTTAATGAACAGCGGTCCCACCAGGCATACCTAAAGGTGGTGCTCCCCCTCCCTGTCCAACCCCCCACCCCAACAGAAAAGTTCAATACACTCATATTGTTGTCCAAAGTCACCATTTTACATTTACCCTAAAATTTCTATTAAGACAGCTGGGAATGATCACCTGGAATTAACACAATCCATAGAGTGCCCACTTAAGATTGTGTGTGGGGTTTTCTTGATTCTGTAGGAAGTTGTTGGGATTTGTTGGGATTTGTCATGACTTACTGGTCACTGTTGTCTCTTGGGGCTTGCCCTACCAATGGACTGGTCCAACCTGCTGACACTGGTAGCTCCTCTGTGGAGCTGTGTGATGCTATGCTGTTGCAACTTCTCATAGAAGTGGGTGATGTCTCCACAGAATCTGACGCAAAACAACACAAACTACATGTAGTCATCTCAACACTTCGAGACAATTTCTATAATTTAAAAAATGCTTGCAATTTTATAAATTAGCCACTGATACAGACAAAAAATAGTAAATTACACTACAAAAAAACAAAGCAACAAAAGTACAGATTGCATTGGTGCACCTGCATAGTACATGTATATAAAATAATATCAATATTCTAGTGATAATTGGTTTTATTCAAGTATAGTGTAAATTAATGGCAGAACCTGCTGTTCATGTTTACATTGTGATATAGGCCTACACTATTGATACCAGTTTGAGACCAACCTTAATACATGTAGGTACATGTTCATGTATGGCTGGTCCTGAATAATTTACTAAACCTGGTCCACCCATTGTCAATTTGTGTGCACTCGATCAAAGTCATTCAAACTATGGTTAACAATACTTCTTGATCAAAATACAAGCTGTGTATACTACAGCAAAAAGCATGATTACCATAGACAAAGCTGTTCTTGGTGTTGGGTAGTGACAAGGACCCAACCAGGTTCTTCTTGAAGGTGGCATAGCTGTCATTTGTTTCTACTGAGACAGAGAATGAGGCTGGTAGATCAGTCAGATTCTTGCTTTTACTGCGGCTGGGTTGTTGGCGCCTCAGGGAGGAGGCAGGGCTACTGGCTAGGCCCTTGGAAGGCGATGCCTGCTGCAACCAAAAGCAAGAAGAAAAAAAAACCTTCCAAAATATCTCACTGTAGAACTATTTCAAATTAGCCTGCTCCCCTTGTACAATCCAGGATTCACGTTTAAAATAACAAGAACATTGTTATATCAATTCAACTGCTTTTTAAATAATCTCTTAGACTTCACAAAATTTAAGATTTATGAGCACAATGGCCTGTTTCATTGTCAGAAATAAGATCTCAAGCAATTGTTATAAATGTAAAGGAAATACCAAAAACAGGATCCTGTAAATTCAAACATAAAATGAGCTAAAATTAAGGTGCCAAAATAAACTAGAACTACATGCATGTCTCTTTGATGAACAGAACATGGGGCTTTTTCACATACTGCTATTTTTGTATGAGTTGATGTCAGGTAAATTACCGGTACATGCAAGAACATACATAGTTCCACAGCTAAGTTATCCAGATATATGACCTTAAAATACAGTAAACTCCGGTCAAGTCGACATCGTATAACTTGCCATATCACCTTTAGTAATCTGTCTAAACAAAATGTAAAGAAACTGGAGAGACCAAGGAAAATCGCTCAGCGTTTAATTGGTACTGATCTGGATTCAATTGGTTCACTGTATGAAAAAAGACTCATGCTTAAAGTACACAAAATAATGCAAGATATCTCTCATCCACTTAACAGTTGTTTTACATTCAATAGGTCGGGTATTCGTCTTTCTGTTCCTAGGACTTCACTATGTCGCACCAGACGATCATTTGTTCCTAATGCTATTCCCATGTTCAACGACAATGCAAGCAGGGTCTAAGGGTTGCACTTTTTACCATGGTCTCGTAATGCATTTTTCGCACTCTTGGAATGGATTGGTCGGGGCAGCGTTAATTGGTCATGGGGGGCTACGGGGGTAGGAAGGTTGGGTGTTCTTTCTCTCTGTATCCTTCCAGCCTGATGTTGCCTATGATGTTGTCCCATGTGACCGGTTGGCGTTGTTTTGGCTGGTGCATTTTTTTGGTGTGCGGGTCTTTTTGTTGCTTTGTAATTCAAACTTGTCTTATTTTGTAATTTATATAGTTTTTATATTGACTGTGTGTCCTTATTGAATTAACCGCACTGTGAGCACATCAATACCAGTACCCCCTCTAGGCTCTAGTCCCGCACGCATGCGCTCTGTCCGTTTTGGGGGTGCCCTTATTGAATTAACCGCACTGTGAGCACATCAATACCAGTACCCCCTCTAGGCTCTAGTCCCACACGTATGCGCTCTGTCCATTTTGGGGGTGCCCTTATTGAATTAACCGCACTGTGAGCACATCAATACCAGTACCCCCTCTAGGCTCTAGTCCCGCACGCATGCGCTCTGTCCATTTTGGGGGTGCCCTTATTGAATTAACCGCACTGTGAGCACATCAATACCAGTACCCCCTCTAGGCTCTGGTCTCACACGCATGCGCTCTGTCCGTTTTGGGGGTCCCCTTATTGAATTAACCGCACTGTGAGCACATCAATACCAGTACCCCCTCTAGGCTCTGGTCTCACACGCATGCGCTCTGTCCGTTTTGGGGGTCCCCTTATTGAATTAACCGCACTGTGAGCACATCAATACCAGTACCACATGCATGCGCTCTGTCCGTTTTGGGGTCCCCTTATTGAATTAACCACACTGTGAGCACATCAATACCAGTACCCCCTCTAGGCTCTAGTCCCACAGGCATGCTCTCTGTCCGTTTTGGGGGTCCCCTTATTGAATTAACTGCACTGTGAGCACATCAATACCAGTACCCCCTCTAGGCTCTAGTCCCACACGCATGCGCTCTGTCCGTTTTGGGGGTCCCCTTATTGAATTAACCGCACTGTGAGCACATCAATACCAGTACCCCCTCTAGGCTCTAGTCCTGCACGCATGCTCTCTGTCCGTTTTGGGGTTCCCCTTATTGAATTAACCGCACAGTGAGCACATCAATACCAGTACCCCCTCTAGGCTCTGGTCCCGCACGCATGCGCTCTGTCCGTTTTGGGGGTCCCCTTATTGAATTAACCGCACTGTGAGCACATCAATACCAGTCCCCCCTCTAGGCTCTAGTTCCGCACGCATGCGCTCCGTCCATTTCGGGGGTCCCCTTATTGAATGAACTTTACCAGTACCGGTATACCACGCACGCATTGATTCATAACTGTGTACACATACACGTACATAGTACATATGATAGCGTTCTGCACCATGATACTGGCCGGCCATCCTTGCTTCGTACGGGCATGGCTTTCTGTGACCAATATACCCCAGCTATGTGATAAAGGATAAATTTGCTGGAATCAACCAGAAATAAACCAGCGTAAATCGGAGCCTGTGGTCCCATAATGGGAGATTGTTTGCAGTATTGAGCCAAATACAGATGTGCATTTATAAGCCCATGGAGGAAGCCATTCAATCTATTTTTACTCCATGATTCAATTTATGTAAACTTGTCGGCAAAATGACGACTTACAGCAGATGTCGGCATTTTTGTAAGTCGTCACAAATTCTAGGGTCCCAAGAGTGCCGACTTAGCCGGAGTTTACTGTATGCACCTTTAAGATAACGTCTCGCGATCCATGATGACGTCATAATGACGCCACCCCAATTTCTGTCTGCAACACGTCTCTGTCTATTTATGTTCATACCAAGTTCCAACTCAATCGATTTAAGGTTCTTTAGATACGAAAAAAACTTAAAATATGCACATTCAAGATGACATCACATGACCACTGATGACGTCATGACATCTCTGTTCTAGGGCTAACTTAGCCATGGGTCTTTGTCTGTGCCTAGTTTGAAGTCAATTGGATTGTATTTTGTCATATTTTGCTAGTAAAACATTTAAAAAGTTAATAAATTAATACAAAATCAGGTGATGACGTCACTATGATGTCACTTCAGATTGTGTATATTAGTAATGGTATCTACCTACTGACCAAGTTTCAAGACGATCAGACCAAGCCTTATGTGATTTAAATCACTGCATTTTTAATGACATCATCACGGCATCACACAAACCAATTTGTTTGTGCAAAAATTAGCCATGCCCTAACATACCCATTACAAACGAACTTTGAGTTTAGATTGTCCTGTTGATGAGATAGGGCTTTTAAGTCAAAAAATTTAAAAATCCATCATGATATCACCTCCATGTTTGGCTATAACACATCCCAGTCTACCTACATACCATGTTTGAACCCAATCGGACTTACAGTTCTCTAGATATAGGACTTTAAAATATGCATCTTTAAGATGGCGTCACGTGACCCATGATGACATGATGGTGATGTCACTCTTTGGGACACAACTTTGCTATTTTATAAGAGCTATGCCTTTTGGGACACAACTTTGCTTTTTTATCAGGGCTTTGCCTATGCTAACATGATGTATTACAAGGATGAATGCCAAAAGTTGTGTCCAGAAAAGATGTTTAAAAATTCTATAGGATTTGCGAGGGAACAAAAAGAAGAAGACAGAAAGACTAGAACTATGTCTGTTCGATAAACAGAACACACGGCTTTTTCGCAGTATGATTTTTCAAATGAATTTATGGTATTTTGTTCATGATAAAAACATGAAGACCCTGGATTATTTTATTGATTCCCGTAAAAAAGAAAAATCAGATCTCTCATAGTTTATTTTAGATTGATTTTCAAAGATTAAATCTAGAAATCTTTGGTTGCTTGTTATCTGATACTTGATGACGTCATTACCAGAAGGCTCGACAGCCATGTTAACCGTGCTATTTGAAGCAAACGTTTGGATTATTATCACTTGTGGTTGATTTTCAGCCATTTTTTGTAAGGTTTAAAGGTCTTTTAATTGTAAATTCCGGTCTGGTAATGTCATCAATCTTTTTCCCTTTAACTTGTTCTTAGCATGAAGCTGATTATATGTATCAATTATCAAATGATTTCAGTTAACTTGCCACAAGCATCAACTGATATATACTGATAAACATTTTCAACCTGCCGCTAGAGGGCTCTTACATTTTATGACATCACTTGACAACATTGGAATCCAGGAAAATTAGAGCAGGTGCTGGACCGCATAAAGACTGAGCCTTGGTTTTGGTCCATGATGGTTTAAGGCCTGTGAAGAGGCATCATCTGCATACAGGAGGTCGGTAAACCTGTGATTGCCTACATTGATTCCCAGTGAATCCTCACACTGTGACAAGATGGTATCCATGGCCAGTGAATCCTCACACTGTGACAAGATTGTATCCATGGCCAGTGAATCCTCACACTGTGACAAGATTGTATCCATGGCTGCCAGAACAAGGTTGGTGCCAGCACACAACCCTGCCGAACTCTGCAGGAAGTCAGGAAGGAGGGAGATAGGTCGTTGCCAACCCTGACTTTGGCTCTTGTGTCGGATCGTCTCCAGTAAAGGCAGATGGGTAAACCATGACAGCTTGGCTAATCGAACGTTCAACCGCGAGCCATCATGATGCTCACGAGATCATCATGTCCATAACCGTGGCAGTTATGGACATACCGGTATGTAGCCTCTGACAAAACACCCGTTTTGGACTGGGTCGTAGCTTCAGATTTTCTAACTTTCAGTCAATTGCAAAATTAAAAAAAGTTGGGCTGGAATTATAGCCTCTGAAGTTGCAATAAGGTCAATAGATAATTACCTTTAGAATTCAAGTAAACTTGATTTTTAAGTCCACTTGACATTTTTGCTGTCCAGCTGCCATATCTGTCCACTTTTTGAAATGTACGTGTACATGTACAACTGACTCTGTTCCCCGAGCAGTGTCTGTGGTAGCTGACCCAGTTGAGCCCTGAGAATGACATCAGATCTAATGGAACAGCACAGGGCTACAAACCCAAGTTGATCCAGGTCAGCTAAGGTACTTGAACGCACCCAATCAAACACATACCGGTAGCAAATAGCGCCCTCTTTTTTTCTGCACAGGTACAGATTTCTTCATGGCAAATAGCGTCCTATTTTGCCGGACCTTTTTTATTTTTTATTTTTTCGTTTAGGATTGTTCTCAGTCTGTAAACTGAAAAATCTGGACAATTCCATTTAAATCGGAAGGATTGGCAGGTATACAACATCAGACTAGTCCTATATCAAGCAACTGACACTTTCAATGTGGGAAATCAGATCCAACAAAAATGAGAGCATGTTCATTTCAAGCAACCTTTTCAAAAGAAACATGTGTGACTTAAATCAAGACTAGCACCTTCAAAACTTGATTTTTTAAGGACCAAAATTTTGTACCCCTAGATCGTAAATTCTATATGCATACAAACGTGTACTACATGTAGTGCAGCTGGTTTTCGTCCGTTCTGTCTAAGATATTTTTGGTGATGGAACAAGTGCACAAACGTGAAACACGCGGTACGAGCGTGCAGCACATGGATCAAGGATCATCGTGTGGAATTGTAAGGCGATTCCTTTCCCCATTTTTGGGACAGATTCCAGGATTCAGGTATAAAAGTGAATCAAAAGCTTGTGATTACTACTGGGAAGGCAATTTTTTGGAAAAGTGGAATTTTTGGACTGTAAATTTCTCATTTATTTTTTTTTCCGAGTAATAAAAGAAAGGCTTTAGACTGCTACAAGCGTGTAGGAATAAACTTGTATTAAAGCCTTTATATTCTTCATTGGTTGCTACTTTTTTGTCAAGATACATGTACAGGCCTACTCACCGTTGTTGCTTTGTAACTTAATGCTCTGGAGAATCTGACCTGGTTCCGATTGCTCTTCACGCATGAAAATAAATCCCGCACCTCCTGCAAATACATCAAACAAAGATCAAACAGTAACTGGCCATGCCTTTACAAAAAACTGGAAAATACCACTTTTTTATTTCAGGGGGAGGGGTACATTTTTTGCATTGCACAATGATTTACAGCAGTACACAACATTCAGAACTACAATTTCATGTACGTCATTCCTTTAACCAAGGCACCGGTTTGCCCAAACTGGTTTTGATACTATACAAACTGGTTTTCACACTATACAAATTATTAAATAAAGTTAAGCAAAGTAAAATTCACAAGGAAAAAATGTAGTGGTGAAAAAGACTACCAACATTGATACTTACAAAGCACTATAGAAATATTTACACAAATAAAGCTACAAACACCATTTCGTTTCTCAACATTTAAGTATAATGCATGAATAAGGCACAAAGGCACAAGTAGTATCAAGTCCTCAAAAGTCATCAACTCATGGCCAAATTGGTCAGCGATCTCTCCAAGAGTCTCATTTTAGACCCTGGTCCCCCAAAATGGCGCGGTAGGTCCATGTGGTAAAGATATTGCCTGTAGCCTACATTTTCTTTTTATATTACTCTTGTAATCATACAAATGGGTTTTTAAAGACCTTTATATAAAAAGTGGACTTTTGACAGCAGAAAATCAAAGAAATTTGACGCCAATAAAAGATTTGTCAATAAATACATGTATGTGTCCCTAATGATGGCGTCATCATCACATGTCACGTGACATTAGACTAAAGGTGCATTTTTCTAAGACCTAGGGAACTACAGGTCTTAATTTTGTGCAGATATCAATATACGATTTAATACCAAAGTCGCAACAAAAAGATCATGTTTATCTGTACACACATGTATGTACATTGTATGTAGTGGGGAATAAATCTTTCTTGGAGGGATTTGAATATTTTTGATTTTGTAGGCTTATTGTCCCAAATGTTCTAAATACAAAGAATAACGCAGGACACTTTGACATGATGTTTGATGTTCAGGAATGTTACAGGCAAAACTACCACTTGGTACACTTAACATGTAACTTGTTACATTAACATGTAACTTGTAAACATAATGTTCATGTTCATTTAAGATACATTTGCAAGTACAATGTACATGTAGATATTGCAAAAATTAGAGCATGAAATTGTTGAATAGATGACATGGAATATTGCCAAACTGAGTACCAAAATGGAAGTTGACTTCAGTATGGTCAATATGGCAAAAGCATGGGGAGTGTTTCCACGTACTTAGTGTTGACAATGAGTCAATGTCATTCTTTGACTATGGATCACCATACTTCGCACAAATCTGAATACAAATTGCCTATTTTTGTCAAATGTTAGAGTGCGGCTCCATACAGTTCGAGATCCACATTAAAATGGCAAGATTACCTGTAAGTTCTGTAGCCACTGCATCATAGACCGATGGTTCTCTGCAATCAGGATGTGCTCCTTTCCTCCGCACCTGAACACAGAATGAAACACCAAATTATCAGGAAGCCTTGAATATGGTCGCTTTTCAGATCGGTTTCAGGGAATGCACATTAGTGTGTTTCACTTTCTAGCCACCACAGCCAAGGAGGCTCATGATGCAATACACCATCACACAAGCACTATTTATAGCAATGATAGTACTAGCCCCTTTGCTTTTGTAGGCTTCCAACATTTTTAATAGGGAAGCACCATTTCCATGGAACAAATGCCGTACACATAGATTGAACACAAAATGCACAATGTACCAGAAAATAACTTTAAAAACAGGCAGACACTTTGTAAAATAAGTAATGGTACATGCCTTCTTGGCTCATTTACGTGTAATACATGAAGCAGCAAGCTTAAGACCTGAGTAATGTACATTGAAGATGAATGTTGTGTGTTGCTCATTTGCTGCATCAATGTGGTAAATGGCAAGGCATAAGAACATGGCCTTTGTTTTATACTACATGTAATGTAGTATCAACAACCACTGACTAAGGTGGCACAGGATACAAGCATTAATCTTGGTGTTGTGCCCAATAATGATCTCGCAGAAATAGGGCCATGTGACATGATATACCGATATGCCTTATTGTTTACTCAAACATGTACATTTTAATCATGTGTACATGTACTTGTATGCCTTGTCTGAAATGGATATGCATGGACTGGACAGCATACGTGTACGTTTACTTGTAAGCAATATGTAAGTGACACGCTTTCATGGGAAATAGGGAGGGGACATTAAACTAACAACACTTATTATTCAAAGCACCAGGCACGTGGAGAGTGGTGCAGTACGATGGGGTGCTTCAAGTTCTTTTAGACTAGGCAATATTTCACATGAAGAGGCATTTTCAAGTAGAAGTTGGTAACGTACACTGTACCTATTTTACCTACTTTCGGGGTGCTGAATCCGAAAATGATGGTTACCAAGCTGTATTTTTAGTGGAAATATGCCTAATTCGCATAAATCTTTAATACCCATTGTGTAATATATTTGTTCCCAAATTTGGGTATATTTTTTATTATTTTATTTTTTGAAAAGTTTATTTCAGTGATTCTACTTACATTTGTACATTTCCTTACTGCAATAATATTTTCTAAAGCATACAAGTGACTGAATAATTACGAGGACATATTAACAATCCAAAATGGTTACTATTACACCCTAAATTTGCGAGCATTTACCTTGTCTCCAAAATCAACAAGTAGTCTTGCCAAACCTTAATATCGATGAACTTAAAATTCACCAAGTTGCTTACTGGCACAGTTACCATATTAAAACTGTATTGAAAATCATGTGAACAATGACAACATTGTGATATTTAGCCCAGCAAACAACAACGAGGAAAGAGCGAGGTGCCCGTAAAATGGGCTACAAAGTATCGGTAGTTGAAGGGTTGCCTAACGTGGGAGACTTGAACAAGTTCACGAAAATACCCCAAATTATTGGTAAGAAAACATTTTGACATTGACATAATTATTGTAAGCAACTTAACGATCATCTTTTATTTGGGGGGATTTCCTTTAGGCCTACATGTACATTGTAAGTTGTTCAAGTGCCCCACGTTAGGCAACCCTTCACCTAATTTTTAGCCCAATTTACGGACACCTCATTTCCCCCTGTTTTCTTTTTCGGCCTAAATATCAAGATGTTATCAGTTTTCACATAATGTCACATTTATTTTTTTTAGGGTAACTGTGCTACATGTAGTAAGTAACTTTGTGAATTTGAAGCTCATCAATACTGACGTTTGACGAGACTACTTGATGATATCTGAGGAAAAGAAAATGTGCGCTACATTAGGGTATATTTTGGATTGTGTACATACATGTACATGTATGTCCTCATACTTATTCAGTCACTTATTTGCTTTAGAAAATGTTAAAGAAGTAAGGAAGTGTAAGTATAATCCCCAAAATAAACTTTTCAAAAAATAAAATAACGAAAAATATACCAAAATAGGGGAACAAATATATTACACGACAGGTATAAGAGATGTATGCAAATAAGCATATTTCCACTAAAAATCCAGCTTGGTAAGCACCCCGAAATTCGGTATAATAGCTGTGTTACCAACTCCTACTAAAAAAATGCTTCTTCTTGCCCTTAATAACCCCTTTTTTGAATATCGCCTAGACTATGCGTTCCTTTAACATTACTTTCCAAAAAACAAATCATAACCAGAGGTCTGTATCTGTGACAGACAGAACACACGGCTTTGCTGCATCAATTTCTTTTTCTTGGTACCCAAGAATGAGCTCATGATGAGTTACATGATACAAGTCATATCAACATGTACTTGCACATCATTACATGTATATTGAGAAGTTTCAATAAACAGGAGTAATTACCTGCTGATTTAGAATTAACTAGACAAACGGCAGTGATACCTTGTTGACTATCAGCAGCTTTCTTTTTGTGGAAAGCTGGCAGGCTTTTTATTTATTAGGGAAATTACGGGGTAATTAAAGCACAATGACAATTTATCAATCAAAATAAATATCAGAACCAAGAATGGGGCTTTCACAATTGTGTGACAGGTAATTTTTGACCTGACTTGCAAGTCACAAACTATTAGCATCAAGTCCGAGTCATGACCAGGCACCAGCTGGTAGAGTCCAAGTCTAAGTAGATTGTCTGCCGATGTGACTTGAGTCCAGTTGCAGTCATTGAAATTACGACTTGATATGAACAAGTTTACATTAAGTCCTATACTGTACACAAGCAGACTTGTACATTGTATGGTGTACTGTCCTTGCAAAAACTTCCAGTACAAAGAGACTGAAAACATTCTAGGCATTTCGTTCCTAATTTACAGTATACACCACAGGCCGTTCAATGCTGAGAGGGTGGAAAAATCCTGGGGAATAACAGGTGTGTCTTTTGCATTGTTTTTATGGATCTTTAACATACTCATGCAATTATTTCAGATAATACATGTATGTACATATTATGTAACTACATGTATGATGAATTTATGATTACTTTTTATGAATTTATGATTAGGGGAGAACATGGGCGTCGCGAGGGGGGGGCAAGGGGGGGCACTTGCCCCCCCCTGGAAAAGCAAAAAAAAAAAAAAAAAAAAAAAAGAAAAAAAAAAAAAGAAAAAAAAAGAAAAAGAGAGAAGAAAAGAAAAAGTTAAAAAAAAATAGGGGGGGGGGCAAAAATGCCCCCCCCTCTAAAATATATAAGTCGTGTGTGTTGAGAGAAATACATTTTTTTTTAAAAAATTTTGTTTTGCCCCCCTCTAGAAAAAATTCTGGCGACGCCCATGGGGGAGAAATGTAATTTTAAATGTTGTGTATAAATATTATTTTTAAGTGCATGAGCATTTCAAGAGCAACTCCCCACTACAGCCAATTTCTTAACCTTTAACTCCCTAGTGTCTGTTACTGAGTACTGGACCAAGTCTGCCAAAATCCATCACTGACCCTGCTTCACATAATGCTTCAGGACAAAATCCGCTGAAATCCACCACAACACCACCACTACCATACATGTAGGTGGATTTGGATGGACTTGGTAATCATGGCTTGCCTACCAAAATCCTCAAAATGGGGGAATGGATTTTGATGGATTTGGAAAGTTTAGGATTAAAAGAAATTTGACCATGTATGTTTACACAATTAGATAGTTTGGTCATGTGATACCCATTTCCAGCAACTATTCTATGTCACACGTACACCATGCATCATGCACACCTCTTTTTATACATATGGACAGTTTAAAAGTGTTGATAAATGTGTTCAAAATATTGAAAATACTTGGCATATGTTTTGCCTATTGGTCACATGTTGGTTTGTATCCCACAAACATGTATTGCGAGCAGTGTTGTAGTTACTTGTACTCGTACTCGTACTCGAGTACTTTTTTTCATAATCGTACTCATGAAATTGTACGCGTACTCGTACTCACAAGAAATAAATTCCCTATACTCATACTCATACTGGCAAAGTACTTGTACTTGTACTCACGGAAAAGTACTTGTACTCATACTCTTAAAAATACAGAGTAACAAAAATTGGGAGAAAAGTGGACGTGAATGAATGCATGTTCGGCACACAGTTGATTAACTGTGCACAGCTACAACTTATACTTTCATTCGTCCAATCGTCCACACCATGCAAGGCTCGGCAGTAAAATGCTGTGGTCACTCAACTTCTTGAAGTGCAACACATACGTTTAAAGACAAACTGTTTGTGCTCCAAAATTAATGTTATGTTTGTTTATGCTTTCTAAACCAGGGGAGTTATTTACAGAATTTTTGAAAGCAAAATTGTTTCGGATGTTAAACAGGCACATTCAAGGCCCCCCCCCCCCTCCCCCCTTTAGTTTTGGTACTCTCAGACTCAGCGTCACTTTCACGGAGATGACTGTGTGGTCAGATCCCACTGAAGCAAACGAGCTGAAGGGTTCAGCATTCAAGATGTTGTTCCTCCACTTCCTCCGTACTAGAATGTAGTCAAGTTGCCTCGGTCTCGGAAGGTACGCCTCTTCCCTCTCTTTTTCCTGCTGGTGCTCAGTCATGAACTCGGACAGATGCATACCACTTCTTTTACTGCTGTCATGATACATGTACAGTGCATCTTCAGGCCCTAGTCTGGCATTGAAATCGCCCAAGATGGCCAAGAAGTTATGAGCTGGCACGTCCCTGACAGCTGCTGTGAGGTGCTTGTAGAACAACTCCACGTCCTCTACTTGTGATACATTGGATGGGGAGTAAACAACGAGGACGGTTGTGACTAGGGTTGCTGTGGAACTCAGCAGTCAGGATCCTCTCACAATGGAGGCAAACCCCTTGAAGAGCCCTTCTAGCTCGAGAGGTGAGCAGCAGAACAACCCCCTCCAATAGCTGCCTGTGCCGCATTTCTCCACGCCGACTACGTGACGAAGTAGCTGCCCTCCACTCTCTCAACCACAAGCAGGTCCGAATAAACTCTCCTGTGTTCCTGCACACCCAAAATCTCCACTCCACACTTCACTGCACAATGGGCCATCTCCCCTCCCTGAATCACATTGGACTTAGTGCTGTTGTCAGGCGACCTCCTCCTGTGGGGGGGGGAGGGCCACCGTCATACTGCCAGGCTAAAGACCTGGCCAGCGCCGCTGTCCGCAGCATTGCTCCTGTCCACTCCCAGGACTGTATAGAATTTGTTGTAGTGAGATTCGTCATTGATTTTCATTTCAAGGCTAATACGACCTGAGGCGCCACTCCTCTCAGGACTATGCTGGTCGTTCAGGGGCACAGTCGCCCTTCCCCGTGCTAGACTGGGCGTAGGTATACTGCCAACCAAGGTTTGTGGGCTCTACCTACCCGGGTTTATGATCAGAGTTTTCCTTCTCCAAGACAGGCTTTCGACCAAGGCTTACGAGCGTTGTGCAGTTGTTTTTTCTACATAGTAGGCCTATAGTGGTAATTTCTACATGTACAATATACATGTACATGGTTCCTACAATAAAAGAGTAAAGTTGATTAACCTCAAAGGGACTTGTGATAAGAGTCCACACTAATCACGTCCTTGTAAAGTCATCACCCAAATAGTATACACAGAATATTTAGTCTAGAAAAACTGCTTTGGAATAATATAACTGGTTAACACAGTACACATATTGCACATGTGCACATTTCGGCCCTAGTCCCCCTTGGGTTCTGACATTTCAACCGGCCCAGGACTTCCGACGCAGTTTGATTTCCTGCAAAAAGAAGCCCCAGCTATTTTAGTGATAATCGTTAATAAGTACATGTACGTCTGTATATTAATTGTGTTTTTATATCCCCTGTTCATAACAGGACAAAACATAGGAAAAACCAGTTTTCAAAAGGTGATTTTACAATGTACATTTTTGTACTTGACTTGGTTCGCGATAATGAGTCAGTGAATGCTAGCACTAATATGACTCATAGATGGCATCACATTCGTCTTTTTTTCTTTTCTTTTTTTTGCTTTCTTTGGGAGAGTCTTTCTGAATCCTTACAGCTATGACATCATTTTAACCCAGAAAAAAACTTGATCCTTGAATGACTCATGACCTTCTTCTATAAATAAGGCAGTGATGCACAATACGTACATGTACACGTCAAATATGCGTACATGTAGATGTAGGTACCGCGAGTCTTAAATTTTAAAGGGAATATATATCATTTGCTTTTGCTGTAATTTTCAGAAATGGATGGAATTGGGGGTTGGAAATATATAGCAAATATAGTTACACTGACTTTTTTGAGGTCTTGGGTTCGAAAATGCTATAAAAACCAAGAAAAACAATCATTTTCCTGTAGTCTGGTTCCCTGACTCCATATAAGAAGAAACAGAGCAGCCTACATACATTGGGGAATTGTAAGGTCAGGGAACCAGTCTAGCTGGCTTGTACCTGTTCATAGGTGTGTAATCGATTGCAAACAAGTGCGATGGTCAATTGGGGCCAGTATTTGAAAAAAAAGCCAGTTTTTTCCAACGCTGGTCGGCCGACCAGCGTTGGAAATTGATACAAAAATACCACTTTTCTTGAAAATGACAGTATACCAGGTGCCATGATTTTACAGGATGCTTTACACTGTCATTCACTAACAGTCCAGCAAGGTATTTCAAAATGATTTGGTAGTTTTATTTTTTGATGTTGGCAAATGTTGTATTTTCCCTTTAAGAAGAACAATCTAGGCCAATTCATAAAACGTTTTTGCTGAGTGCCCCTCTTATTTCTTCGACTCAGATCTAAGTCTTGAAAGTTAAGTGGGGCACTAGGGTGTCACGGTGGCTTTATTTCTGTCCAATGGTTTGTAATCTTTAGGCACAAAAATGGACTGTCTAGGGGATAATACAAATCCTCGTAAATACCGAACTATTGGGAAGGGAAGCCAAGATGAAATTAAATGTCTGACAGCCTTAGGATTGCAGTTCCTCGACATTCCAACAGATTTTTTGATTGTTTTGTAGAGTTTTATTGATAATGTTCAGGAAACACACACACAATTTGTACACGATAAGAAAAAGGATTTGATTTTAAATTAGTTAAGTTAATCTACACAAAATCGAACTTGATGCAGAAACAACTCAAATGTTACTATTTCTATTATTGCAATGAACATAGTTCTCTCGCTAATACAGTTACTGTGATACATTGAACCGAGTCTATCATTTTTTTTTTATTTACTGAACCAACATTAGTGATCCTATGAATGTTTATGACATAAACGGTTTGCGCATGAGCAAGAGTGATTCATTTGAAAACTTCAGTCAAGTTGAGCGACTAAAATACCGGTAAGTGGGGTGCTTAGATCTTTCGTGAATACCGAATTAAGCACCCCACTTAAACTAGCAGGGTGCTCAGATTTAAGTATTGTCTTAAGTTTGAGTTTTGTGAATACGGCCCCAGATACGCACCCAGTTTCCTACTGAGCCAGCAAGTTGCTACAATAGGTAAGTTCATCAAAGACCATAGTTAGGCTCAAAAATAAATACTTCTGCTTCCAGTTTCCCTACCTACCCTATTCTGACAGCCCCTACCCTAATTCTTTATTGGAAAAATGAGATGAAAACACCCAAAACCTTCAATTTCCACCTTTTACCCTTGACTGTACGCAGACAACTACACCTCAGTATGATGGTACACAAACAAAATTTGCAAAAAAAAAAAATTCCCTACCCACCTAACCTATTTTCGAATGCCATGTAATCGGAAGCAGAACTTTTTATTTTTTTTTAACTTAACCGTAGTTCTACTAACTCTGAACGAACGCACGCTAGTCGATGATGGTTGGACTTCATTGTAGTCTGGTCTACTATTCAGGACCAGCCTACCGCAGCTGGTCGTGCCACGATTTATAGCTAGTTATCAATAGCAATATTCATAATCATAGCATTGTGCAGAGGGGAACAACTATCAACAAAAAATGAAAACTGTGCGTGCTAAATTTCATTTTCATTGCATACGTTTTCCATGTTAGTTTACGATTTTGACATTTTTTGTCACCATTGTACAATGTTGAATCTTTTGCCTATTATTATTATGTGTCCCAAACTACACACTATTATTTGTGTAAATAAACAGAAACATCAAGTGTTGAAAAAATTGATGAGCTGATGTGCAACTGCCTTTTCTCACTGTCATTGAATGACAGTAGTTCGACTAGTGTCGTTCATACTAGGTAACAGTGTGTCACAAACCAACCGCTAGTTAACCTTTTGGTCCATGAACCTACACATAACCAACTACCAGACTACTAAGATGAACCTAGCCACTAAGACAGTGCATGCATTTACAAATGTACATTTACATGTCATGTAGCCCTAACACCTTGCTCAACAATGATTCCAAAATAAATAAAGCTCAACAACAGACAATTTTGCATCACATATTTGACTATTAGGGACTATTAGAAATAGTGCAAGTACAAGATATATATTACGTGGCTCCAAAAAAATAGCTGGTAACATCATCAATTTGTGTGGCTACTTCACCAAACCCACATTTTCACATCTTAGCATCCTGATGTGAAATGCACATTGCCCATAGTGTGCCAGATGAAATAACCATGCAAAATGGGGATTTCAATACCAACCAACTGTTATTCAAGCCACATGTATCGTGTACGCGTACCGTTTCTAATTAATGGTCCCTATCATAAGGTATTATACCCATGGTATAAGTACCTGAGCAGCACGGATTTTCACCCGTTCATGTGGAAATTAGTTAACACATAACAGATAGCACAATGCAAACCACTGTGCCTTGCAAATACTACATAAAGCCAATGACACTGCACAGAAATTTGCTAACCTACAAATGGCAGTTTGCAATAAGGTGTAATGATTTAACAAATAACCCTAAACATTCTTGAAATTACCATTGCATCATTACATGCAGGACAATCTACATCTAGTGCGAACCGAACTAAAAATAGCCGAACTTGGCCTTCCGAACCGAACCCAAACCGAACCGAACCCAAAAGTATTTGTTGATAGCGCTAGGAATGCTTAAGCTTGCAAGGAAAGGGCAAAATCAACGCGCACGGATGATTGAATTTACCATGTTGAAAAGTCACCGCATTCATCTTCATTATTTGCGATGTTCTAGCTAGGTATACAATAGGATATCGGGGCCGATACACTTTGAAAACTTCTTAAGCACCTCAGCACCACTGATCTCTATTACACGGACACCTGCAATTCTCTCAATGAAAAGTGTGCTCTGTTTGGACCAAACCATTTGCGTGAATGGTGAACTTTCCTCAGGACAATTTACCAGCATTTTAATTTTTTTCACCGTGTCAAAATTACAAATAATACTTTTTATGGAGTCAGAAACCTTTCCCTTGTTCAGAATAAGTTCTTAATCATAGCCATATATTTTTTTTCGAAAAAAATTTAAACGAAAAACGATGTAATCTCCCAAAAGAGGGTGGAGCACCACTTTACTAAATTAATGGATCCGTCCACAGAATGAGAATTTGGTAAAATTCGCAAATCGAAAAGTTAATTTTTTTTTTACAGTAGCTATTTGTCAGCTTGTTGCTAAAAATATTTATGTTTTCCGGACCTGTTTGTTCTTAGAACAAAACTAATCAGCAATTATTGCCACGAAGCAAGGTTTTAGTGCTCAGGGCATGCTCGGACCATGGAGCTATCTCGGATGGAACTCGTCTGGAAAACAAATTGAAATCAGCACGTGTGGGAATTGGGAAACTAATTTTGATCATAGTTCGCCGGGCCGGGATAGCCTGGGGTAGCAATTTACGATGTTCATTTCTCAACGTCATAAACTCAATTATTATGGTATTTTGTTTACACAACAAAAATGAGATTCCTTCTTCAACTTGTGTTGTATAGCATGTGGAAATTGCGGTGCCTATTTCTGTCAGACGTGCGCGGTACACACGTGTTTGTTTGAACAGGGGAACGGCCTATATGCTTTTCATTGTAGTCCTATACATTGTACCATGGACATGTACATTATGTATGCACTTCCGAAGTCGAACCGAACCAAATTTGGAGATAAAAAATATCGAACCGCAACCGAAGCGAACCAAACCGAACTTTGAGGAGTTGCAGCACTAGGGCCGGCAATCCATTCAGTATCACTGTCCCACATGCTTAATATGCAGTAGTTATAGACATAATGCAATTTATTTTTATTTCAGCACTAAATGTTCTGGACCTGGCAGAAAGAACGCCTAGAACATCTTTGTACATTGCAAAACATTGTACATACATGTCGGTACTTTCCTAGCTTTAGAATATAATGTCTGTATTCCCAGCAGCTTGTTCTTTCCCAGTGCAAATACATCATCAATGGTAATTTTACTCTTTTTCTTGACTCCGTACAAAACACTCTCTTTAGTTAGCCATCATCTTGATTGGTCTTTTTCGGGGCCTTCTAATGGGCAAATTTCCTTTCAAAACCTTTTTGGTACTGTTATTTGTTATTAACAAATTCTCTGGGTTTCTTTTTATGAGGGGGGGGGGACCCCACTCCACTCCTATTTTATGCCAGCAGTACATGTACATGTACATGTCAGATGACCAGGCCTCGACCTTAACGCTAACCCGGCGTACAATGTCTAGTAAAAACTGCTGCGGGCTAGTAAATGGTGCTCTTTAAATTGCCCGCTGGGCTAGTAAAGAAATGAAGCCAGGTGCTAGCACCAGCTAGTACTTTGGGAAATGAGTACTACGCTTACTATTTTCGCGCCGGTACGCTTGGCCCTATATATTTTCCTGGCTAAGAAAACTCTCCTTCCATTTGGTTTGTTTTTTAACGCTGCCCAGGCTATTTAGCACAGCAGCTTCAATCATTGCGCACAGGCCGTACGATGTTATGGCGCCGGCGATAGAAGTTGAAATAAACTGCGATCCGAAAGTGTGTGAGTAGTCATACGTATTCTCTATGAACACGTGGAGTTTTCATGCTGTGTAGTGTGCTTGTGCCAGGTTTGGACCACATCATTTGCGGTCAGGGGGTATGCTTTCGTAAGACCGATTCGCCTGTATTTCTACCGCTTTAACATTACAAATAATCCTTTCTAGGAGTAAGAAATATTTTCCCGTTTCCAAATTAGTTCTTGAACGTCACCATTTTTTTTTCATAAAGTATTTATTGGAGAACAATGTAAAACTCTTTAAAAATGTAAAAAGATTGAAGCACCCCGAAGATATAAATGGATCTGTCGATAAAATTTTTAGAACTAGTTTCGAGAAGAAAGTCAAGAACTTGCGATCCAAATTATGTTTTTGACATTTTACAACTAAAACTCTTTGTTGAAATTAGAAATCTGAGAAGATTGGAACTCAAAAGGGACCTGTTTGCTTTTATGACAAACACAATCAGCACTTATTGTCACAAAGCCCTTCAGTGCTCTAGAAATGCCCAGACAAGACAGATCCCGGTGTGCATGTGTTGCTTTCCGAAGCGCATGGGCAGAATTTTCTAGTTCGCCAGCGATTCCTGATACAATGTCAGTATTTCTCAACGCTATTATCTATTATTACGGTATATTTTTGGTATAAAAAAATGACAATGCCTGCTTCAAATTGTGTTGTACCATGTGAAAACTGCAATCACTGATTTATAATTTCTGTCGGACGCCAGAACACATGCAATTTGTGTTTCATTTTAACGTTACAATTTGTCTTGCTGCCAATCTGCCAATAGAGCATCTGCACATGTATAGTGCACACCAGAAACCATCCCTTTTCCAAAATAACATGAAAAAAATGGAGATCAAAATTGAAACATCAAAAGACAAAATGCGTACCTCAATATAAACATAAACCAAACAAAAAGAAAAGAACGATCATTGTTTTATACTATAGTCCATCATTTGCAGCAATCCGAAAAGTAACTGGCGTAGTTATTGTTGAAAAACATACTTGGTTGAAAGATAGTAAGTGGACTAAACTCCCTGTGAAATTATTCTTTCTGGCACCGTAGGAAAATTTAAATTAGTAGTTCGTTTTGTTATTCGGCAAAGCGCGTGCAAGCATTGGCACGACGCACACGCACGCGCGGTTGCTATAATTCGTCGGATCAGTGCGCGACATCGCGTAAACTGCAATCGGCTCAGTGAGAACGTGTCTCGGACGCTGAATTCAGGCCCAATTCAAAACATGATTCAGCAACTTTTGATTTGAAATTGAGATCCCAGAATGCTGTTTTTGTCGGAATATACAGCTGAAGCTGAGCTGAAACTTCATCAGGTTAGTTGTTCAGTATCCTTCATTAGATTTTAAACACTTTTGTTGCTTCAAACGAACAAAATGCACAAATTACAAATGATGGACTATACCTTTAAACTAAGTGAGGTGCAACAAAGTTTCATTTATCAGACAGAAATGACAGCTCATCCGAAACATCCACCTCAGATCCTGAGCTTGATGATTATGACGACACATAATCATCTTAAAGATGATTATGACGACACACGTGATGAGGCAGAGCCATCAGCAAGTGATCCAGACTCTACAACCAGTGACAGGGATTTCTAAATTCTTGTTTCATTACTATTGCCGGTGTCTCCCTTTCGTAGTTTGAAAATCATTTTTTTAACGAGACTTGTTACAAAGTGGTCATTAGATGAGCCTGACATGTTACAATCTAAGATATCCAGTGGGCTGGTTAAAAATCCTGCGGGCTAGTTAAACTCTTGGTTAACTTGCCCAGTGGGCTAGTTGAAAAAAACCTTAAGGTCGAGGCCTGCAGATGACCACAATGGCACCATACCACTACCAGTCATTATCATCATCATCATCATAGTTCAGTAACAAATTCAAAAAGACACAAGCATCTATTTTAAGCTTTTATATTAGAAAAAGCATGATTAAACTGCCAATCCCATATCTCAAATGAAACAAAGACCTACAATGTAAATAAACAGACCCATGACCCATTTCCCTTCAATCATTTCCCCACACAAGATCCCAGGATCCTGTTGACAAGCACAGGAAAAATGTCTGCCCCAAAGACAAAATATACCAGGGGATCAAGTTTTCTTCATGTGCAGTTTCTAAGGAAACCTACATGTACATGTACATTGTATGTACAGATTAGAGCAAATCTGTTACAAAACAAGGAAAAAGAATACATGCGTGCATAACTCACAGTGCATAAATCACAGAACTACATTTTGTACTTTCTTGTTATGCATACATCATGTGCATTTTGCAAATTACTTCTTGGTATATACACCATAGAATTGATTACGTCATATGCCGCAGAGGTCATGCGTTCCCAGGATGATGTTTTCACACAAACCTAGACTTGTGTAGCAATACGCACGGAGCCCAGTTTTGCACCATTTTTTTATCCATTGGAAAAGGAATATAACGGAATCCATCACGTTCTGAGTGATAACTACAGTCAGCTAGGAAGCACGTTCCCATTTTCCGGTTTTATTCTTTCTTAACCTTAACTCCCTAGGCATTTTTACTAGGATGTAACCTGAATCCTGCAATATCCTCCGATTCCAAAGAGTTAAAACTCCGCATAACCTGATTCCCCCAAAATCCTCCAATTTTTGTTACTGGTGCCCACAGCCTGAATCCTTCAGAATCCTGCAGTGGGTTTCTGGCCAGTGTTGTGCGAGATCATTGACACAGAAAAACAGATTTTTAATCAGGCCTAAAAAAAAAAAGTGTTATGTTGGCGTAACCCGACCGACCCTAAAAATGCGGCCGACCCTGGATATTTTTTTTTTTTTTGAAGGGAAGAAATATAATCAAAATCTATAGAAACGAATTATAAATACGTTTTGAAACCATTTCTGACCGTTTCTCCTCAATTGTATGACGATAGCGCGCGTGGAACTTTGGAGTGCACAATGTTTTGCACCTTCCTCTCCATGACACAACGAACGTGCAGAAGATCGCGCAGGCCGCGCCTACAGGCAGTGCGCGTGCGGAGATCGATGCACCATGCATGCATGATAGATGCACATGTACATGTACAGTACATGTATAGCCTCGTCATAGACTGTTGCACGGCGCGAACTGCTACATACTCTATTGAAAATACTTCGCTATTTATTCCATGTTAAAAAAGATAGTTCATTATAATATAAATTATTTTAATTAATTTTCCACTATTTTGCACGATAACAATTGATATATATTTATTCTAAAAATGGTAAACTATTCTGTAACCCCGACGGCCGACGCGACCCGACCCCGGCGGCCGACGCGACCCGGCCCCGGCCCGTGGTTACGCGCGTACGCCGTCGCATCATGGCGCCCGGTACCAAAGCGTACAAAGGCCAGAACTTTTCTTAACTCATGGTTTTTATTTTTAATATATCATTTTACAGATACACCAAAAACAGCAAGTTGGCTTCATGCTTCATCTGTCCTGAAGCACACTGCAGGCCTTGGTCTACCATGCCTTTCTTAAATTTTCCTCGATCTGACAGTTTTGTTTTTATTTGCAGAAAAACAAGAAACTATAAAAGAAAGACATAAAAAGTGAAAAAAATGTCACTCAGAGTTTAAAAGTATACAAATATTGTGTGTAGCCTTGTTTTCTTTTGTTATCGTGTACTACTATCGTGTACTAATTAATGTCATTTTCGTTGCTGGGATTAAAAAAACAAAACAAAAAAAACCAAAAAAACAAAAAAACCGACCTACCTACCCTATTTTTTCTGGCCCGTTACGCCAACATAACTTTTTTTTTTTTTAGGCCTCAGCTTGGCACATAAACAATGCATAGTGACTTGAACTCCATTGATATGATAATGTGCATAGTACAAAGTTTACAAAGTATTGGTATGTATTGCAATAGTGACTGGACCTCCACTGAAAAGTGTGCTAAGTACTGGTAAGAAATAATCTGAATCCTTCAAAATCATCATGTATCACATTGGACCTAGTAACCTGGATCCTCCATTTTCCTGCAGGGACAAAAACTCCTTATGCCCTCAATCCTGCAAAATCCTCACTTTTGCAAAGAGGAATTTGGAGGATTTGGGATGGTTAGGGTTAATGTCTAAAAAAATTCGACTAAAAAATGTTCACCTAAATCACTAATACAAGTCCTATGGTAAAAAAGGTGGACAGGATATTGTTTGAACGATCACTATTGGAGAGAACCGTGCGTGATGTCACACTTCTACGGCATATAGGAATGTGACATTTGAACATTGGATTGATTTGATTGTTAACCACTTGACAGGATTATTTTTGGCAATAAAAAACACTCTTTTATCAAGACAAAATATTTCAGCCAAATCTTAAAATTAAGCAAAACACCACAAATACTGACTCTTGTGAGTCATTTGTACAATATTTGTACAGTACTTGTTTTGCAACACCCTGAGGCCTCACCATGGAGCAATACTTGTGTTCAGTGGCCCAGTTTAAGTTCACACACGGGTGTGTACATACAAACAATGGGAAAAACTGACATAATATACACATCCACCCCCAGCGACTCGGAGAAATCTTGACGATTTAAGCCATCACTCCCCCCCCCCCCACGCGAATATACATTGCCACATGCTGTTTACAAGTCCTTCAGTTTCATGTACAAACATCATGTAAGGATAGTTTATACGTGGGTAAAAAAATCTCAAGCAGCAAGGTGCGTGACAATGTGAATATACATGTACATGGACTTTGGGGGTGTAAAATGAATTTTATTCTTATCTTTTGAAATACAATCAAATTCTATTTAAAAATAAAAACATTGTTGGCCATGAAGCTGAAAGTCAAACCACAAATACATGTATGCTGCATTTTAGCTGTTACAATGGTAGGTTTGAAGAAATTAACCCTACCATTATTGCCCATTGTACTGTTTCCTAGCTATCCATGGAGTACACACACTATAGACCCATCTCATCTACTTACGCAACAAGGATGTGGTTTTGATGGTCTGGTAGGATGGATATGCAGGCATCCCGTATGTCTACTGACCCTACAGTGTGACATAGCTCCATCTGGGTTTTGTACAATCGCAACTGGCAGGACACTTCATCCAGCTGGAACCAGTATCGTTTCTTCTTCCATCGACCCAGAGCTTCAGAGAAACATTGAAGTACATATGTGTACGGTTACAAATCAAAATCCTGTTTCTCTTAACATTTACTCAAAATTCTTATTTCATGAATTATTATTCCACTATAAAATGTTCTGATTATTGCCCCAAAACAAAAGTCATGTCAATCAAGACTTGCAGGTTGTACAATTGAAAATCAGTAAGTACAAGGTTTTGTCAGTGTTGTGGTCAAGCACGAGTCCAGTCAAAAGAAACTTGCAAGTCCTTTCACAAGTCCAGTCACAGAGGATGAACAACAAGGGAATATTTTTGTCACAGTTCATTTACCTAATGTGCGACTTGACCAATACTTAATGAAATGTGATGGACTTGTGAGGACTTGTGCCAGACTTGACTTCTACAACACTAGGTTTTGTTGTAGAACCATGTATCGTGTTTGTGGTTCTGAGAAGCACTTATGATGCATTCCCCATGCTATTACAGTTTCACTTTCAAAAATAGATTTGTTTTTAAAATTGCTGTTTATTCTAGCAACATTAAAGTTATTCACTTAAGAATGACACATCTAACAAAAAAATCCACCAACATTTAGTTATTGAATTATTTCTTCACAAAATTGAATCGTAGCCAATTATTGAGTTCTTGCAGGGCAGGTTCATTTGTGCACAATAAAATTCCTTTTTCAGAGAGTTGCAGATGTCCAAAATGAGAATAAAGTAGTTTTGTTAAAGGGAGTATACAACATTTGCTTTTGCAGCAATTTCCAGAAATAGATGGATTTGAGGGGTTTAATAGTAGTTTTTTGAACACCTCACCCACAGTTTCTGTGTCTTGATTGGCCGAGAGTGAGTCACATGGTACTTTCTATTTTTGCTATATTTCTGTGCATGGTCCAAAGTACTATACCCATAGAAACCAAACTAGTATACCATTAGCAACCAAAGTACTATTCCATGGAGCGGTATTTGTGTGCAAATGCATGCTGGTGTGCGCATTGAGGGTAGCGCACAGTGCGTGTTGCTCCCAAGATCCAGGTGCTAGAGTTGGGTTCAAACATTTCGTGAAGGGGTGGTTGGGAAGAGAAAAATATATTTTCCACCAATTACAAAGCAAAATCTGTGGGAGGTGTTATAAAACAAATAGTGACTGCTTTATCTCGTGGTGCAGTACAACTAGCCTCCCTCGGAGAACCATGAAGCATCCTATTTTCCGTCTAACTGCCTCGGGGAAAAAGAATGTCCATGGATCACCTCGAGTGGCTAGTTTTACTACACAACTCGAAGCATTCAATATTTTGACTTGTTTCAAGTTTTGTGCTCGTAGATGCTGGAAAAACCCTAAAACAGGCTGTTTGAACCACTGCGCTACAACTGGTTCATCTGAGAACCACACACAACTCACAAAAAAGGCAATGTACTGCAAAAGTTTTTTCTAAATAAGGAGTTTTCCATACACCTCCACTTCCCCTGTGGAAATCCAATGTTCAATAATTGCCACAGGTGGATATTTCCACTATACCACTTGAAGCAGTCCACGCCAAGAGCGTCTTTTTAGGCAGATATGTTCTTTTATTGTTATTATTATAGCATTATATCATGCCTACCTCCTCCAGGTCGATGCTGCAGGTAGCCTGCATGGACTACCTTCTCCTCCTCCATGACTTCAAACGATCACTCAGGAGACACCATCAGAATGTCAAACACCTGCCAAGAAAGGCGATAACAACAGACATAGAGCCATTCTTGGTCAAAGAACAATTTAGCCTCTACTCTCTGAGTGTCTTTTTGATTTAATTAGGCTATAAGGCAATATGCCATCACCCTCCACACCGAGTGTTTTAGTGGGTATGCCAACCCCCAATAAAATCATCAACTGTATGGTATTACCCAAATATTGTCCATGCCGATCTCAAATTCCAATGCAAGTTTCTCCTTTCTGAAAAATGTTTTACACCCTCAAAGTTTGATCGATCGCGAAGAAAAACAAGTCGCACTTTATCAACGACTGTTTCGTGTAATGATACGTGCTCCGATCCGCGCCGTACGACAGTACGGGCTTTGAACACACCCAAGGTGGAGACGGCTGAAACGACACGTTCTAAACAAATTAATGACGTCTCCACCTTGGGTGTGTTCAAAGCCCATACTGTCGGATCGCAGTCGTTGATAAAGCGCGACTGTTTTTCTTCGCGATCGAACGGTGACACGTCACGTCAGACGCCCTCATTGACAAGCTAATTCAAGAACTGAGCCTCCATGCAAACACATTGAACTGTAAGTTTTCAGACTATTTTGCTGTTTTTTCCCAAAATGTTCGCTGTTTGGGAACAATATAAGGGGTCTCATGGAATGTCAAGAATGTATAGATCAATCCAGGATAACTGTCTCTCTAATTTGTAATCTCTTTACCGGTTTTTTGGGGTCTTTTTGTCCTCGCGTGGGTTTGTGACTATGCTACTGTGATGGTGCCCCCAAAGTATGGCGAATCGGTGGAGCGTTGGTATGGAGGGGTACCCGTAATTCAACGCTCCACTCAGTAGAGCTACTAGTGGGGCTACACTAAGTAGAGTATTAATGACCACACTCTAAAAAGTCTCACGCCGTAGTTATGTCTCCAGCATTACATGTGAATTCCTGATGAGCTTGTTAAGCTGGAGTTACTCAAGCTAAGGTAACTCCAGCTCTTTGGTGTCAAGTGGCGCTTTCCCACGGAGGAAGTCCCATGTTTCTTACTCTTTGCCATAGCCCCACTAGTGTGGCCGTCGGTATGCTGCGCTGAACCTCTAGCCACACACCGTGGTCCGCGCACTACTGAGGACGTTTTCATAAATTTTGCAGGGAATTTCTTACATATGGTTGTATTCTACGATGTAATGATGTTCAATTTTTCGAGATATTCTTGAATCTTTCTGTAGCCCATATGCACTCGTGAAACGTCTGGTGATGGCAGCCATATTGAATGTGACAAGAGATGACCTCAAGCTGTGACATCGCGTTTATGCAAATTACTTGTCGAGAGAGGGCGCGAATTGCAAAAGCGACGGCTGTTTCCTGTACCATGCATTTATCGTCTGGGGGCCACGTGCACTGATCTCTATTCAGGATCCACGGCACAGGAAACAGCCGTCGCATTTGCAACTCGTGCCCTCGCTCGCCAAGCAATTCGCATAAACGCGACGACACAGCTTGAGGTCATCTCTTGTCACATTCAAAATATGGCTGCCATCACCAGACGTTTCACGAGTGCATATGGGCTCCAGAAAGATTCAAGAATATCTCGGAAAATTGAACATCATTACATCCAAGCATCCCAGAAGTGATAGATGGGACATCGTAGAATACAACCATATGTAAGAAATTCCCTGCACAATTTATGAAAACGTCCTCAGTAGTGCGCGGACCACGGTGTGTGGCTAGAGGTTCAGCGCAGCATACCAACGGCCACACTAGTGGGGCTATCTTTGCCACTGCTCTACAATCATTTCCGGTAGCAATTTACAATTCATGTCATTTGCCACAACAGTTTCAGAATTAGGCCCTACCTTTGCACTCTTTGTTGGCACTTTGATAATTGGCAATCTAGCGATGTTCACCGCGAAAGTCGAAGAGTCGAAGCCACATCAAATACAGATTACTGTTACTTGTTGCACTAGGCCTACTGGAAAATAAATTGACAAGAAGTTTTAGTTGTTGTACCACTACGTGCACAATGTACGTACATGCAGTATACAGGGTGACCGTAAGGTCATGGCCAAATTCTGCTAAATGCACTTCAAAAATCTGTCAAATTTATCAAAAATCTGCCAAATTCCCATGAATTACTCGAAATACACTTTAAACATTTAAAATCACAAACAGATATTGTAATATTACCTTAATTTAAAGGTTCAAACTATATTATAAGCAATATGTAATCGTATAAAGGTGTTATGAAATTGCGTAAATTTCAGTCAAAACGACTCGGTTGCGTCACAATGAAATCCAATTCCAAGTGAACCTCAGCACATAGACAAGGCAACCTGTCCTATTTTGCAAGGGTTTGTTTGAAAAAGGTTGAAGCTTTTTGAAACAAATCTACTTTTGTTCAAATTTGCTATCTTTTTCGGACAAATAACCATTTTTGCCGAATTCTGCCAGAAATCTGCCAAAAAAAATCCATTCTGTCAAATTTTCTGTCAAACTCGTTTTTTAACAAAACAATCTGTCAAAGTTAGCCGAAAATCGGCTAAAACGGTCACTACGGCAGTATATACTACAGGAGCCATGGTACGCAGCACACATGCGGCAGCAACATGACGCGGGCAATGTTGAACAGAGCCGAATGTGGGATAGTCTGGTAGACGGATTTATCATCGTGGCAGGCATTGATGGGTGCACTGTACTAATTCAAGCCCCATTGAAAACATTGTAAAATCAACAAAGTTCAGGGCCAAGTAACATGCAAGCCAACATCACTGGGGTTTCTGAAACAAAAATTAAATTATTGTCTTGTCTTTCATCTTTTCATTTCTTCTCAATTTTAGGTACATTAGCCAATTACATTTTTTAATATTCACACCCAAATAAAATCACCTCCCGAAAAGTGATAGTTCCCGAACCTGCATGTTGCCATTTTACAAGTGGCATCCTTCCACTTTCACAGGCAAATAGGACCCATTTTTCATCCGTGATTTTATCAAACCTGCCCTCAGATGGAAGCCCCAAAACCAGGGAGTTGATCCTTGGGTATATTTAAACAATTCCACCGTTTTTAAAGCCAAACGGTCTCCGTTTTCAAAAGAAATTGTGGGGGGGGGGCACTTTTTATGCTAATCAGCTGGCGTAGAAATTCTCGCTTGAATTAGTTCAGTGCACCCTGATCTCCCAACTTCGTCACCAGGGTGTCGAGCATGTACGCGCCCATCACTACCTGCTCCCTCAAGGTGGGAAATAAATTTCCCAGGTAGCAAGCCCATATGGGGCCCATATGGGAAGTATCTGGGCAACCTGGGTATGGGCAAACCTCTATGTATCCCATATGGGTTATCCCATATGGGGGTCTACCTGGGTCTACCTGGTACGCTCATATGGGCAAAATACGGGCTGGCCCATATGGGTGTCATTAGGAAAAAAGCTGGGCAAGCCCATGTGGGGAAAATACGGGCTGACCCATGTGGGCGTCAAATGGGATAAACCTGGGCACGCTCATATGGGCACAATACGGGCTTGCCCATGATGGGTGTCGTTAGGGAAAAAGCTGGGCAAGCCCATATGGGAAAAATACGGGCTGACCCATGTGGGCGTCATATGGGTTAAACCTTGGCACGCTCATATGGGCAAAATATGGGCTTGCCCATATGGGTGTGATTAGGGAAAAAGCTGGGCAAGCCCATGTGGGATAAATACGGGCTGACCCAGGCCATGTGGGCGTCATATGGGAAAAACCTGGGCACGCTCTTATGGGCAAAATATGGGCTCGCCCATATGGGTGTCATAAGGGGAAAAGCTGGGCAAGCCCATGTGGGGAAAATACGGGCTGACCCATTTGGGCGTCAAATGGGATAAACCTAGGCACGCTCATTAATGGGCAAAATACAGGCTGGCCGATATGGGTGTCATTGGGAAAAAACCTGGGCAAACCCATATGGGGAAAATACGGGCTGACCCATGAGGGCGTCATATGGGATAAACCTGGGCACGCTTATAATGGGCAAAATACGGGCTGGCCCATATGGGTGTCATTGGGGAAAAACCTGGGCAAACCCATGTAGGCGGAAAACTAGTGCTGGCTGGCCCATATGGATGTCATAATGGAAAGAAAACATGGGCGAGCACGTGTGGGCAAAATACGGGATGGCCCGTATGGGTGTCATAATACTGGGCAACTCCATGTAGGCAGAATACAGACTGACCCATATGGGGGTAAATGGTAAAAACCGGGTGTGTGGGCAAAATACGGGCTGGCCCACCGGGGTGTCATTAGGGAAAAAGCTGGGCAAACCCATGTTCGCGGAATACTGGCTGGCCTATAAGGGTATCACATGGGGAAACCGTGGGCAAAACCAAGTGGGCAGAACACCGCCTGGCCCATTACGGATGTCATATGGGGAAAAGCGGCAATCCAATGTGGGTTGAATACGGGTGGGCTCATGTGGGTGTCACATGGCAACAACCTGGGCAAACTATGTGGGCAGAATATGGGCCGGCCCATATGGGTGTTACATGGGGAAAAGCTGATCTAAGTTTGAACTTCCGGTCGAGCCGGAAGCAAATGTCGAAGGAGGTCATGTACAGTTCGCAAATGTTGATCTATGAATGTAGCATCGCCTTGCAAAGTATGAACACGATTGGTGATATTGTTGAACAGTTATAAGATAAATAATTGATCATATTTCGAACATCCGGTAGAGCCGGAAGTTAAGGTCAAACGAGGTTGTGCACACTGCCAAGTTGTTGTTCAGTAAATTGTCTATGGAAAGGGAAAGTATTCACAAGATCGACGGTGTTAGTCAAGAGTTAAAAGCTAAAGAAGTTGTTTAGAAAATGTCTTGTTGATCATTAAGAGTTGGTATGCAAAAAAGTCATGAATATTTACTACGTAACTGAGCATGCTCACTTGTGAAACAAAGCTGTGGGCGGAGCTTGACAATTTGCTAACTGTGATTTAGAAAATGGAAATTATTGGGCATATATATAGGAAGTGTGCACACCAAAGATATAATAAGAAAGGATAGAGAGGGAGTATGAAGTCCCTTCCCGGTCCCGGGCTTCATAAGGGAGGGATGATTATGGGGAATATGATTACGGGTATAGGGGATGTGATTACGGGGTATATTATGGTTGTAGATGCTATTTGGGAGGAAGGGATTAATTAGGAGTTGGAAAGTTGGATGGAGCATTGTGAGATGTATTAGCGAGGAATGTGACTAGGGTATGCAAATATAGATATAAATTGAAATATAATGTGATTTGGACATTATGGTGGATGAGAATGTAATAAGGTAAGATTCAGGATTACAATTAGGATTAATATATTTTGGACAACCCATATGTTACCCAGATGGGCCCCACAGGTAACCCATATGGGTTATCTGGGCTGGCCCATATGGGTCCCATAAGGATCTTGGGTGCAAAATTATCTGGGGCCCATATGGGTCCTCCCATATGGGACCCATATATTGGCCCCGATGGGGCCCATATGCCACCCATGTGGGCTTGCAACCTGGGAAGTAAGCACTGGGGAACGAGGTTGTTGATCTCCATATGGAGATCGATGGTGGTGGCAGGCATTGATCTCCATTAGTAATGGAGATCAATGGTGGCAGGCCACTTTTCCCACAGCGCATCGGTTGGTATGGTGGCGCTGTCACAAATTGTGGAAATGGCTTGTGGTTATGGGTGCAACCCTGCAATAAAATTCCCGTAGACACTAGTGCTAAATGCCACATACTTCAAAATTCTTGTAAAAATACTCAGAACTCTCACAGGTATTGTATAAGCTGCACAAAAAATGATGATCAACATGTTATCTTTCATTTTCTGTTCACTTTTTTTTACTGGGTTGAGCATTGACTTTTCGAGAAATTCTCACTTAAAGGGAAGATGCAACATTTGCAAACATCAAAAAACGAAATGATCAATTTATCACGAAATACCTTACTGAATTGCTAGGGATTGACAGTCTAAAGCATCCTGTAAAATGGTCGGCCGACCAGCGTTGGAGAATTTTTTTGTTTTGTTTTTAATGCTCCTAATTTTTCATATTTAGTTATTCCGCATTTTCTTTGCAATAGATTACACACTTGTGAAGGGGCACAAGCCTGCTAATGCTAGACTGATTCTTTGACCTTACAATTCCCTAAAGTCTTTACATTTCTCCGTTTCATCTTAAGTAGGGTCAGGGAACCAGACTACAAGAACATGATTTGTTATTTTTGTTTTTCCAGCATATACAAGCCCAAAACGTGAAACAAGCCAGTTTAACAATATTTGCTATAACATACTAATCCTCCATATCGATTTATTTCTGAAAAGTGCAGCAAAAGCAAATGTTGTACATTCCCTTGATATTAAGATGTCCCCTATTTTTTTTCAAAAATAGCCATCTTCAAAAACGATCCCTCAGAGGCGAACAAAATCAAAGTCCCAGTTTTGTTACAGTAATTACTATAAGTACATCCTCTAGGTCTTCTGTACAGTATAGAATACAAATACATGTATTACAACACACACTCCGCTGTGATGGTTATAACGTTACAAAAAAAAGCGGTACATGGATAAAAAAAAAAAATTGTAGTGTCTTTGCATACAAATTTTCGATATAACTGAAACAAAGTGTCATATTTATATTACTACTTCTGATGGGAAATGTTTTAGCAGATAATAGTTTAAAGGGAACTACGTCCTGGAACAGCCCAATTGGGCTACAAAACGCGCTTTGAACGAGATGATGATAACCGGAAATAACTTTTAAAGTAGGATATAAACATCCACACAACTATCCTTTCAAAACTGTGCGTTTTTGTGTTATTCCTGTATTATGCGTGCGAGAACGAATTTCGGGGTCCACTTTTGCGACCCCATAAATTTCATTCGTACTCGTAAAGTGTTCGCCTTTTGCGGACGTGGAAGAAACCACAATTTTTTGCATTGGTGATTGGTCACCGCGCGCTGTTAATTCCCGAGACACACAGCGTACATGAGAACGACACGAAAAACGTATTCGTACTCCGTCATGTCCGATGTAAACAAGCTGGGTTTTTCGTCTTTTCTCGGGAATGGTAAGACATTAGGTAGGTTTCTTTTCAACCAGATGTTTGAAATAGGCTAAGTAAACAATCCAAAACATAACATTTTCGGGGATTTCAGGACCTAGTGCCCCTTTAATTCTCGGCCATACAGGGTTGCCTCACACGTGCGCTGCCAATTACAGCGTCCCAGGGATTATCGGCCCCGCTATAAAATACAATGATTGCTGCCAGACCACTAATGTCACTATATCCATTCTAGCCACCTGAGCCAATTACAGTCCATTGTCCAAAGGATTATGAAAAAAACACGAAACCCAAGTGCCGGGACTATTGTTTTAGTGAATTTCTGCATGCAGCACTTTCAAAATCTAGGAAATGAAAGCCCAATTCATATCGTTTCTTTTATACAAGAATCATTCAAATCACTTATGTACTTTTCAATTCAAGTTACGGAATTTTAAACACAGCCACCGTTTTAAAGTTCTGTCCACGAATCACACAAAAGGTGTGCGTTCTTCCAGCAAAACGAAAACAATTCACACACATCCCTATGTTATTTATTCATATAAGATGGAATTTTGCGTCGGGGTGATGTAAAACAACTTAGATTTTGCCCTTCACCGACGTATATACACTGTATACAGTATACAGTGAGTACACTGTGTACATGGTGTACATACGTCGGTGAAGGGCAAAACCATAATATATTCAGTTGATTTGCCTATGATCTAGCTACCCGGCACGATGACGTTAGAAATAAGAATTAAAACGCATTAGTAAAACCCTTTAAAAATGCATTCATTTACAAATGCTACATTAAAAAGAAAGTTTTTTTTACATTTAAAAGAGACAAGTTTATGTTCACTACGTATCAGCCATGGCAAAGCATTGCAATAGCCTAGGGGCTGCCTTGGCAAAAGACCCTGTCACCGATGGGCCAAATTTTGCCGCTATAGGATAATCCAAAAAGGGTCCGTTGCTCGCTGGACCGGAGATGTACCAGTAACGAGATCCTGCAAGATATATCTAATCTTGGAGAAAGACCGTGAATACCTCTGAATGTTAATAAAAATGATTTTAAAATTAATGCTGAAACCAGTTACCAGTCCATGCAGTTGACGTAATATTGGTGTTATGTGTTCGAACCTTTATGTGTTGGCAATTATTACCCTGGATGCTCACTTTTGTCATGCCAAAACTGTTTGCCAAACTACGTCCGCAATGATTACTAATCGTTGTATAAAAATCATGTCGATCCAGTGCTTCGCTCGTTCCCCCCGCCCTGCAAACAGGACGCTGGTCTGATGAATTAACGCTCAGCCTATCACGGTATTAAATGTTTCCACGATAGCCTATCACGGAATTCCACGTTTCCGCGATAGCATAACACGGAATTGTACGTTTCCACAATAGCCTATCACGGTATTCCACGTTTCCACGATAGCCTATCAAAGAATGTCATGTTTCCACGATAGCCTAATACGGAATTTCACGTTTCCATGATACAGTACCGTAGCATTCCACGTTTCCATGATAGCCTATCACGGAATTCTATGTTTCCATGATAGCCTATCACGGAAGTCCACGTTTTCGCGATAGCGTATCACAGAATTCCGCGTTCCTAAGATATTTTATCTTAGTATTCTAAGTTTCCAAGATATATTATCTCAGTAACACGGTAACGAGGATGGTCATATACGCTTCCGTACCGTAGCCATGCGCGTCGGCAAAATGAAAAAGGGTTTTTTTCAATACAAGATGATGTCTCAAAACCGCCAAACTCACTGGTTTGACTGTAATTCTGCTGCTGCGCAATTTCAACGTGTTTTTAGATGGGGTTATGATCGAGAATAAGCTTTATGTGGCCTCTCTGGACTCCCATATATTTGCACAAAGTTTAGTCGGGCACCATTTGCAGTCATCAGCCGACATTTGAAGCCAAAAAAAAAAACCAGGTAAAAAAAAAAAGCCGCGTCGCCGGGTTTTTTTTTGAAAAGCGTAATAATGTAGGAAATTCTCTAAAACTTATCTGTGTTGAAAATTTACAATTCCCGTCACTTGCTCAGGCTCCGCTTCGAATCACGAACGGTCGGATTGCATTATGCGACGCTCAAAATTTTGTCCACATGGTCCGCAATTAAACAGAAATCACATCCGGTATGGAACGTGTGTATTTCCATGGGAAGTTTTCGGATAGCATTTGCGCACATTGTCTATCTGCGGTCTTGAACAGCTGCAGCCAGATGCTTGCACTGTGAATCAAGAACACATCGTTTTCGCCGTTAGAAATGCAGTGATATGTTGTAAGATTTGAACTTGACAGTGCATGAGTGAATATAATGCCTCGGAGCGGGTATTCGCAAGAAATTTCTTCCCCGTGAGTACGTTTTTCACATGAGTTTACTAGTATATGATATGATGATATGATGATAATTTATTGTCCACAATAAGCATGCGGAAATTTGCTTTCCACCAGCAGTACAAATTGAAAACATAGAGAGAGTACATACAGATACTTACACATTTGCAATGTTGTCCATTTCTAAATATATAAAAAAAAAACTTATTTGAACTTATGACTAACAAAAACTTAATTAACAATATGAGTAACCAATAGAAGTGAATTAATACCATTATCATTTAATCTATATATTATACTATACTATACTAACCATAACAATATACACGAAATAATTTCTAATTCTATGACTGACTGCATGCGGCTTTATAAGATAGCAGTTACAAAGGGTATGGAGAAATGTTTGTAACCAAGGGTTGTGTTATCGCTTGACAAGTTGGTTGAACTTGTTGATGGAGTTTGGTACAAATGACTGGCGGAAGCGTGCTCGGTTCGTGCTCGTGGCACACGCAACCGATACCAGAACGATTGAATGTGTTGAGTGCATGACTTTGATCACCCATGATTTTGTAGTATAAGCTGATGTTTGTAGCTGTTCATAATTTCATTTATTATCCTGCTCCAAGTATGCCTTTGTTGAGAACAAATTATTTCAGTCATAGGCCCGACAAATATAACTCCAACGCATGTACTCATCGGGAATTCGACGTACTGTGTTGTATCCGTACGTTCAAAATGGCAGAGTCCCTAACGCCAAACAGATTCTTCTGAGTCTTCAAAAACTTTTCCGGAAAGCACAAGAAGAAAATCCAATTGTAATTTTTATTGGTAAGATTTGTTAACAACGGGAGCTCAACTCCCTGTGGTTTGTGTTTCAAAACGTATAACAGCTATAGCATTTACGTCCATATACATCAAGCCCCCCCCCCCCGAAAAAAAACACTTTTTTTAGTGAAGTCTCAATAAAGGCAGGCACTGCGTACACCACCATAATCTTTTCCACCAAAACAAATTGGTAAAATTGGTCAGAAATTGCCTCAGATCGCACCACAGAGCATCTAGAATCCCAAAAGCATTCGGGGCCCTTGCATGAGCGGGCCCCGAACCCCACGCCGTATACCCCGTAACCCCACCCCACTTTTTGGGGACCACATTTTTGCCCCCCCCCCCCCGGATCCGCCCTTGATATACATGCAGGTAGGCCTTTATCATGCATCAGTCCAAAAACGAAAAAGGCAAGCCGCAGTTCATTTACTTTCAGTGCCCCCTTGAAAACATGCCCCCAGGTGCCCCTCCAGATGTTTCACCCCAATTACGCCCGGCCCTGGTCACACACCAAATTTCTATGTCTCTGATGGAAATTCCACATAAAAGAATTAGAAAAAAAATTTCAAAAAAATATATTGGCATCACGAATAGATTGAAGTACATGTATATTCTTCCATCAACGAATCTGCGTACTTTATACTATTGTAACGTGACGTTCGCGGTCTTTGGACTTACTTGTTGAGGGCAACACGGATATTAGTCTGGTTCTCAGACCAAAAGATTCTGACTGTTCCTGATGAAACACTAATGCTGATCTGGAATCTTCAAAATTAGGCACCCAAATAGCACTGTTAGCAGGCGGAGCCGAATGAAGACCGAGTTTTGGAAAATCTCGGTAACGGTCGTCAAATTCAAAATTGTACATGACGCAGCAAAATGTTCGCCCATACGATCCGAGTATATTTGATGCACAAAATCGTCGTTGAATTTCAAGTTTTCTAAATGAAAGCAATGAATATTAATTATCAACTCATTTAAAATAAAATTAATAAGCAATTAGCAGTTAATTAAACCTATATTATATACTCGGAAATACTCGGGCGCTATCCGATTGTCGACGAAACGACTTCGGCAAACTTCGGAAATTTTCGGGAAAAGGAGGAATTCCTCCCGTTTTAGTCACGTGACGTACATTGTAATACAATGTATTACCGGAGGCTACCCAACCTCGTACCCAGGGTGTCGAGCAGTACGCGCCCATCACTACCTGCTCTCTCACCCTGGTATTAGATCATTTGCATGTGCAAGATTTTTGAACGCGTATGCAAATGAGGAATAGTCTGGTGCCTGCAGGTGCGTTACATTAGCGTTTGTTTTTGTATGCGGTGTCTGGGGTAAAAACAGAGTCAATTCGTAGCAGCGCGAGCATGGCGTGAGTTACGAAAACACGATTTTTATTCAATTAAACTGTTACGATCTTAACGAAACAATATGCAGTATCACATTTCATATTAATATTAACAAACTGGAAAGGAAATTAATATTTTCGAGAAGGCGTGGACGAATGATCGCGAAAACACGTACTGCACGTTGTGAATAACAACACCAAGTACACGATAAAAATCAATTACTAGCCAATTGCGGTATCGAATCAGGATACAGGAAGAAAGTTACCTATCCAGGGAACCATGTTGGAAACCGTGTTGGAAATAAAGTAAGCACTGGGGACGAGGTTGGAGGCTACCGGACCTAAGATTCATCAGGAATAGTCAGAATCTTTTGGTCTGGGAACCAGACCAGTGGCGTAGGCAGGAATTTTCAGTGGGGGCGCTGGGGGGCTGGAACATTTCATGGGGGGGCGTCAAAAAATGGATTCCAAATGTTCTGTGGTGCGATTTGAAGCAATTTCTTACGACTCTCTTCCATGCTTTAACTAACATTTTCTTGGCAAAAGATAATTATTTGAACATCGTTTTCGAGGTTGGAGACATTGAATCAGGTATCGGTATTCTGAGCTATTGGCGTGGAGTTCGGGGCCCGCTTAAGGGCCCCGAAAAAATTGGATTTTCGATGTTCTGTGGTGTGATCTGAGGCAATTTCTTACCACTTTAACCAATAATTATAGCACAAAAGATAGTAATTTAAACATAATTTTCGAGGTTTTTTTTCAGCTAAAGGCATAAGCAAATTTTGTGAACATTGTTTTCGAGGTTGGAGTCATTGAATCAGCTACCAGAATTCTGAGCTATAGGCTTGGGGTTCGGGGCCCGCTTAAGGGCCCCGAAAAATTTGGATTCTAAATGCTCTGTGGTGCTATCTGAGGCAATTTCTGACCACTTTAACCAATATTTTTTAGGCAAACGATTCATTGTAGTACATAATAGGGCCCATATGGCGTCATGTAGATCAATGATAATTTGTTTAGAAACTCAAAATCTCAGTGGGGGGGGGGCGACTTGGGGGGGGGGGCGACAAGGTTTCATGGGGGGCGGTCCCCCCACGCCCCCGGTGGCTACGCCACTGAACCAGACTACACGGATATGGGACAAGACTGGACAATTAACAATTAAGAAAGCTAGAGACACGGACACAGATAATTTATGTTTCCTCTGATTGATTATTCTTTTGCCTTTGAACAATGTTGGATTATCATTATTTTCATTCAACTTACATCCTATACATGACGGACTTTCTCGTTTAATCAGTTCAATCACTACAGATGTACAGTCGTTTTCCTAGTTCCGGATTTTTCCTAGCCTTGACCAAGTCTATCAGCTTGTTCCCGTATAATGTCTATGGTTCTCATACGAGCTTAACACCCCGCCTTGCAAGGTACGAGCGAAAGCGGCGAGTTTTTTTATCGCTGGAAATTAAAGATTATAACACAAAACTCCGTCTTATTATTTGTTGAATAGCGGTAATCGCTGCTAAATATTCGAACCAGCCAACGATCCTGCAAGCTCGACATAATATTTTCTAAAGACTGCCCTTTTCCTTTCAAATGCCCTTTTTTCACCAGCGCACCCCCCCAATATTTTGTAAAGCGTGCCCTTTTTTTTAACAAGTGCCTTTTTTTCTGAACAAGTTAAAATCAGGCACACTACTTTTTAGCGACAGCTCTAGATCGTGGACGTTCGGTCAATCGTGGACGTTTTGTTTGCGCCCCAATTCTTTTGTCCTACGTCCACGCTTGCCGGTGTTTACATACTCACCCCCCCCCCCCCCCCACACACACACACACACACACACCATTTATTTAGAAAACGGAGACCGTTTGGCTATAAAAACGGTGGAATTGTGTGAATAGACCCAATGATCAACTCCCTGGTTTGGGGGGACTTCAATCTGCATCTGAGGGCAGACTTGATAAAATTACGGTTGAAAAATGGGTCTTATTTACCTGACAAAGTGGAAGGATGCCACTTGTGAAATGGCTACATTCAGGCTTGGGAACTACTTTTCGGAAGGTGATTTTGTTTTGGTGTAAATATTTAAAAATGTAATTGACTTGTCCAGTCTACCCAAAATTGAAATTAAATAAAAACATGAAGGACAAGACAAGGATTTAATTTTTGTTTGAGTAACCCCAGTGATGTCGGCTTGCATGTTATTTGGCCCTGAACTTTGTTAATTTTACACTGTTTTCCATGGGGGCTTGAATTGGTTCAGTCATGGCCGAAGTGCATCCCTAGAGCTAGAGTAGTAGAGATCAGCGATTTGGTGTATGGAAACTGCGTGGCAGCGGTAAAAAGCGCCCTCTCGCGCACTACCCGCTTCCGGAAAGGTGACCGTTTTAGCCGATTTTCGGTTAGATCTGACAGATTTGGGTTTTTTCAACCCACGAATTTAGCACAAATTCTAGCGGAATAAAACTTTTAGCAGATTTCTAGCAGAATTCTGTACAATCGGTGATCCTGTCATAAATAATATCAGATTTGTAGGTACAGGTTAGCTTGAGTAACTCCAGCTTAATAAGCTCATCACATGTGAATTCCTGATGAGCTTGTTATAAGCTGGAGTTACTCTACATGTAACTCTACTGAGTGGAGCGAGGCTCCGTTAGAACGGAGGGTACCGTAGTTCAACGCTGCACTCACTGGCCGAGCTAGAGTTACTCAAGCTATAGTAAAGTACGGTAAAGTATTGTACCCTCGGCATGGTAGCCAGTTTTTAACTTTTTAATTCTTTTAAAGTAAATTTGATGACTTTGGTTTTTAAACGTAAATTTTGTAAACATCTGCTTGAGAGTAAATGTGTTAATAATGCGTTTCATTTGATTCTGGGTGGTTTAGCAGATTTTTTATTAAATCTAGCAGAATTTTGCGATTTTCATCTGGTCATGTCACCCTAGACTAGAAAAAAACACCCCGGCCCTGGCCCTGTCCCGTCACGCGTCGGCGTCATGCTGGTACTTGTAGGCTGTGGAAATGGCAGAAATTACTTCTTTCAAACCAGACAAACAACAGACAGGAATGATAAAAAGACCGGCACAATCGTCAAAGGTAAATATATACTCATGAATTTTGAGCCAATTCGACATCTCGTGGTAGCTTGAGTAACTCCAGCTGACATGCTCATATTCATTCACATTAGCTCTACTGAGTGGAGCGCTGAATTACGGGTACCCCTCCATACTAGCGCTCCACCGATTCACCATACTTTGGTAGCACCATCACAGTAGCATAGGGCCAAACAAAATAAATGGTGTGTTTACGATAACGGCCTCAAAAAAAAATCCAGGTAGGTAGGGAAATAATTTTATTTTGTAATTTTTTTTTTTCATTTCAGTTCTGCATGCCCATGCGTGTTCTTTCGCAAAAAATTGTATAAAACCACTATTCAAGCATTGAAGATATTCAATCGATACATTTCAATCCAAATTAATTTGTTTCGTCGGCCAGGGTTCTCCCCAGGATTTTTTCAAACATGTGGGGGAAGATTTGCTGTGATTCAACAACCCGAAAATGTTTGAACTTTAGAAGCTCTCTGGTGCATTTTAGAGCAAATCTGGGGGTCTTTATCTTAAGATTTGTCCTTGAAATTCAGAGGAGATCTTGTAGGTTATTTATATTTTTGTAATTAAAGAAAAAAAAATCAAAATTTTTAACTTAAAAAAAATTAACATTTCACAACCTGTGTTTCATTGCTTCCTAACTAGAAAAGTATGCATTACATTTACATGTAAGTTTCAAATTAAGAAATTAAGGTGGAGAAAAAAACAACTTTTGCTTCCGATTACATGCCTTTCAAAATAGCGTCAGTAGGTCGAAAAATTATTTCGCCAATTTTTTGGGGTGCTGATTAATGGAGCATCATTCGTACTAATCATAGAGCAAGGAATCATGTTTATTTTGTGCCTGGATTATTTTCATTTGCGCCATGAAAATTATCAAGACTGGCTATCAGAAGTGATTAAAACTTGCCTCACCTAATTAAAAATATATTTGAGGTCGGTGATTCCACTTTATACTTTACATCACGGCCGCTGGCACCACCAACATTCCGCCTGGCTGGCCGAACATCGCGCCGTGCTCATGGCCCACGTGGCCGAAAATCTTGCTCTACTGCAGAAACACGCTACGATGTTTCGCCACAAGTTCGAGCTTTGCAATCTCGTCATTTTAATGGAAAACACATACACAGAAAGTAAAGATCACGTTCTGTGAATTAATTCGCAGAAATTCTCTTTCTCCAGCGATGTTTGTTTGGTAATATTTTTTTACGATCCAACTTCGGCCCACTACATCATCATGCTGTATGATTCGAAGTATGGACCGGAGAGAGGCAGTAGTCACTGGTTCCGGTCCTTCATCATAGCATTGATTCCGTTAGCTGGCGAAAGGAACCAGTGCACCATGCTGTATGTTAGCTGGGTGCTGCTGATGGTCGACTTGTGCATTTTGATCACACATGCATCGGAAAAACAGGATTTTGGTCAAGATTTTGAAATAATGGCGTATGTAACGATCAAATTGTGCATTTTAATGACGTGTATGATAATTATATTGTGCGTATCAGGGGCTAAAAAATGTGATCGGCATTTTTTTGTCAGCGTATCGGGCCGGCCGCAATTCCAGTGTATCGGGCAGATACGCAGTACGCACGTTTGTATGTGGGGAGAACCATGCCATCCGTCGGCCAGCCAGGCGTACCCCGATGCGTTTGTGCAAAAATAATCGTACTTCGTAGTTTGAGAGTTCAAGTTTAGAGATCGTCGTGATTTTCGCACGTTTAACACAGGTATGTTTGTGTCAAATCATGGTCAGATTCAAGTGTGGAAAATGTTTTTTGTTCGTGGCAAATAATTAAAAGTACTTGAAATGTTTGAAATTTGTCAATTATCAACCTTCAAAATTAAAAGTACTTGAAATGTTTGAAATTTGTCAATTATCAACCTTCAAAATGGCAATAAAAAGTTTGAGGTCGGCAATTTGGCCGAAAAAATTCTAGGTCGGTCGGGTTACCGTAAACACACCATTTTTTTTGTTCGGCCTAGTCAAAAACCCACGCGAGGACAAAAAGACCCCCAAAAAACGGTAAAGAGATTACAAATGAGAGAGACAGTTATCCTGGATTGATCTATACATTCTTGACATCCCATGAGACCCCTTATATTGTTCCCAAACAGCGAACATTTTGGAAAAAAACAGGAAAATAGTCTGAAAACTTACAGTTCAATGTGTTTGCATGGAGGTTCAGTTCTTGAATTAGCTTGTCACTGAGGGCGTCTGACGTGACGTCACCGTCGTTGCTGGATCGCGAAGAAAAACAAGTCGCGCTTTATCAGCGACTGTTTCGTGTAATAATACGTGCTCCGATCCGCGCCGCGCCGTACGACAGTATGGGCTTTGAACACACCCAAGGAGCACGTATTACACAAAACAGTCGCAGATAAAGCGCGACTTGTTTTTCTTCGCGATCGAGCAACGACGGTGACGTCACGTCAGACGCCCTCAGCGACAAGCTAATTCAAGAACTGAACCTCCATGCAAACACATTGAACTGTAAGTTTTCAGACTATTTTCCTGTTTTTTTCCAAAATGTTCGCTGTTTGGGAACAATATAAGGGGTCTCATGGGATGTCAAGAAAGATCAATCCAGGATAACTGTCTCTCTCATTTGTAATCTCTTTACCGTTTTTTGGGGTCTTTTTATCCTCGCGTGGGTTTTTGACTATGCTACTGTGATGGTGCTACCAAAGTATGGTGAATCGGTGGAGCGCTAGTATGGAGGGGTACCCGTAATTCAGCGCTCCACTCAGTAGAGCTATCATTCACATGTGACTGAAATGAATATCAGCATGTCAGCTGGAGTGTTACTCAAGCTAAGGCCAAAAAAAAAAATAAGTCGGTCTCTGGTCAGCGCGCGCGTCGATTTTAATCATGCGCGTCGATCTTTTTTTTTCCAAAATGTTCTGCGGTAGCTCCAACAGCGCCCTCTATTTCCGCACCTCCTCAATTTTTTTTTTACCAAAGAGCACCAAGGAATGGGAAATTGCACCAAGGCAAATGATCGAAAGCACCAAGGTAAATTATGGAGGACACCAATGTACATGAGGACACCAAAAAAGCAAAATAGTACCCCACCTTGTCTGTACAATCCAAGCTTAAAGAAAAAAAAAGCACAAAAAAAACACACAAAAAACGTGTGGCCGTGTCAATTCCGGAACTTTGGTCTGACCAGAGACCGAATATTTTTTTTTTTGGCCTAATCTCGTGGGTGCAATGAATTGTGTGACAGAATTTTGGATCCATTTGTCATGTTCCCTGCTGAGGTACAACTAGGCCTACAAGTACAACTTTACAAGTATCCTCGTGAGTCGTGTGACCATTATTCGCACACTTAAGACATGCAAGTTTTTGACCGAAATTTTAACATACCGGTAAGGCAAAATAAAAAAAAAATATGTTTAGCGAGTAGTAGGGGAGGTGGGGTCACCGGATCAAAATGGAAAATCTGCGGCCAGTCTGGACACGCCGCTCTCGATTCTAAAAATAGTGGGAGGAAAAATGAAGGGGAATCCCCCGCGGCAAATATTTTAGAAATCTGACGTCAGGTTTGGGAGCAAAAAAGAAAAATGTGTGTCAAGTCAGGGCCTGTCGCTCTGGAGTTAAAAAAATTAATCTGTCGTCGCTAAAATGAGGTGATGTCACCACCACGTGACTTTGAAAAATGTGTGAGTCACCACCACGTGACCTTGAAACGTGTTGAGGCATGATAGGAATGTGGCGTAAACAACGTGACCTTGAAAAATGTGTGCGTCACCACCACGCGACCTTGAAACTCGGGCAAAAAAAATTAGCTTCTCTATCTGTGAAAAGGTAGAGAAGCTGTTTTTTTATTTAAAAATGGAGAGTAATATGTTCAGACCGACGAGTACTTGAAAAATTATTTAAAAATAATATCGGTTTTTATTAGATATATCCATGACTTTTTTTCAGAGTGAAAACCTCGAGCTATCTAATAAAACAGATCAGTGCGATCATCATATAATCATCGAGAATGGTTTTTTAATTTGTGAAACGTGCGGTGAAATAGTCTCATGTTACTTTGATTTTTCGGCAGAAAATGCGCAAGAAGATCGTATCAATTGGTCAACTTTAAAAGGAAACAAAAGAAAAACTGTGGAGAAACTTATATTTTCTGTTTGTCCAGAGCAAGACTCAGAAGATGTCCAAGAAACAATCAATAAATATAACGAGCTCGTTAATTACAAAACATTGAGGGGAAACGGATGCGTAAAACGGTCGTTAATAGCGGCGTGTTATCATCACGTCGTTGGATGGAACAAAGAACGAGTTAGAGATTTATTTAAAGTGACTCAAAATCAATTTAATAAGGCACTAAAAAGATACGATGACCACTACAATAAAGGCGGGGCCGAGGGTGTAGCCCTAAGAGGTGAAATAGAGGTATAACTCATGGATCGCTTTCATAATGTTTATTTACCGAGAATTTGAACTTGTAAGTTTTTCGATAAGAGATTTTTTTTCTTTTGCCAGCCGTTCGTCTACCCGTTTTTTAACTTCTTTTTCAAAGTCTGTATCGTTTTTAATTTTTTGAAGCTTTGTGCTGGTCTTTGTTCTAATTTTTTGCTTAAGCTCGTTAAATTTGGCAAGCTCTCTCGTAATCAGTAAGAACTCTTCGTGTGATATATCTCCGTCGTTGATGGCTTGAGACACGTATTCTTCAATCGTGTTAAGTTTGGAGTCTGCTAATATTTTAATCTGGTCGTGCTTTTTCAGCTTGGTGGATAATCGCTTAGACGTGATTCTAAGCAGAATATCTACACCAAAAGCGCCTATAAACGTTCCTTCTAGCACCAATCCAACGGGGGCTGATATAACACCCAAGAGAGCGGGAATACTGACAGCCCCGCTATAGCCCCCAATCCTTCTAATCCTATCTCTACGTAATTAATAGTGTCGATCATTCTCTTTATTTTTTTATAAGTGCGCTCACGGTGGTCTCTCTCTTTCAAGATTAAAGATCGAATCTCTTCAATCTTTTTAAGTCTGTACACTTTTGTTTCTTCGTTACTATTTAATCGGAGTACATCTCCAGAAATATCGGGGTATAACGCCTTACCATCTACACTCATGTTTTTAATATAAAAAGATTTTAAAATTAAAAGATCTCCAACTCGATAATGATACCCTCACCCTTATTGTTGAATACCTGTCCTTTTTCACCGCTGATAGAAAATGTCAGTTTGTCGATTATACCGTTTTTAAGTTTTTTGAAATCCTCGACTCTATCAGGCTCGGGTTTGTGCGTACCCACGGGTACGATTTTCAAGATGTCAGAAGGACGACCATCTAAAAAGTTTTCACTCGTACTTAATTGCGGGCAGCGAATAAACAAAAATTTAAACGGATTAACGTCGTAATATCCCGTGTACACCACTTTGGGTACCAGTCTTCCTTTGGGTAAATTGAGTAATCGAGATACTTCTCTGTTTAAACGCAATTTGAGATTTACGTCGGTTATCACCAACGTCACCTTTTAGATTCTCTAAATACTCGAAAACTTACCCGGGTATAGAATTTAAAATGAAATCGAACCAATCGACGTCGTACCACCCGGTGGTATGATGACCGAACCGATACTTCCAGTGGCAACGGCTCTAAATGACTCGGAGGAATAAAATCGAAATCATCACCCGTCACGATAAGACTTCCTCTTATAATCACTCCTGCTTCTCTACTATCTCTCAACTCGCTCAACTCGCTCGCACCCATTTCTCCTTCAATAAACTTTAAAGCCAATTCCTCACCTTCAAAGATTTTCTTTCTCTAACAAATAATATTCTTACTAAAGATTGAAGCGTATTAAGTTCTAATTCAGTTTTTGTTATTTCTGAATTCATGGCGGCTAAAATCAACCCTCGCCGTTCAGCTATAATAGCTCTTTTTCTTTTGTTTGCTTCTAAAACGGATTCTAGTCTATCGTCTTCGTACGCTTTTATAAGATCGTTTATAGTTTTTGTAAAACATTTTCATCGTTAAATAAATAGTGGTATGGTATATCGGGTAACAATCGCTCTATAAAATCTCTATCCGGCGTTGTTATGTGTACATCTGAAAGAAACTCCGCGGGTATGAGGGGAGGTTTATCCGTGGTAAACGCGGGTCTCCCATCTATTTGCGTAAACCAATCAATCTCCGTGGCGCTGGAAATATTAAAATATCCGGCGTTAAACAACACCCTTAACAAGCGTATAGATGTTTGACCGTTTAAATTATCTACGACGTCTTCTAATTTAAACGACTGCTCATTATGAAACAAGTGAAACGAATGCATTTAAAGTAAAGTCTTTTTATATTAAAACTGAAACTAAAATAATGAGTGAGGTTAAGTCGTAAACAACGCAGATACAATCGATAGCCGATCAGGTAACGAGACAAGTAAATCAAAATGTAGCCAAGGCAAACGAGCTAAAACATCAAGCTGCACCCCAAGCAAAGTTTTTAAACAGCACTAAACCCAGTGAACTGGAGGTCATAGTTAATAATACCAACGGGTTTTTAACCATGTTTCCCGACTTAACCTCGGACTATAAATTGCCTCACGTTGAGACGGACGAGGATGTAGATCGTTGGAAATCACACCCCATGTCGTTTTATCAAAATCAGTTAAATTTTGCGATCTACTGCGCTACTACGGGCTGCGGTGTTGGATTTGATCTTTTAAACGCGAGCAACCGTTACGTTTGGGCCATCTTTAACTTTCATTTATATTTTACGGTTAGAAAGATCCTGTACGACTTTGCCACTCCTTTACCGGGAGATGACGCATTTAACGCTCTAGACAACAGTTATAATCACAGAGCATTTACCGATACCTGTTTGTTGTTTGGCATAGATCAAAACAAGTCTTTTAAACAGACGAGAGACACAAAATCTAACGGTTTAGGTACCTCATATATCTTTAATAAAGGCAAGTTTGTGGCGGTTGGTGAATATGATAAAACACTACCCAACAAACCCAACGTTCTTTACGGCGGCTACCACGGTCTAGACAGTCCAAAAAAGAGTGGAAGCAGTTACGTTCCTTGGACGGTTATTTACATCGAACAAAACGAATCGGTACAAAAGGCTTGGTTAGATTTTATACCCGCCAAGAGTTCGTTTACCTCCGCGGGAATCATAAAGATCAACGAATCAATTAGATCTTACGTGTACGCTTTACTCGGTGCGCAGGCTCAAACAAAAACGAGCGTATTATCACCGGGAACCGGATTAGACGCTCAGAGACAATTTAACGTCATCGTTGAAGATATCATCAATGCAGTAGACGACATGGAAACGAGTATCGATCAATTTCAAGACTCTTTGCAGTATGCCAGAACGCCTTTAAATTTTGTCGTGAAACCGGGGTTGTATTTAATTCCATCGGATATGAACTTGAGGGTTGGAACGCACGACGGCTATAACAACAATCTTCAAATCGCTACCCAGAGTATGAACACTGGTTTGGTGCCAGATTTAAACTCACAACCTCAACCGGACGACTCTTTTGATGACACCGATGACGTCGCGCCACCAACACCCCCAGAGCCTATGACGAACGATGTTGTAGCACCAACACCTGCACCTACACCCTCACCAACACCAGCGCCAACACCAGCATCAACTCCAGCACCTACAGTTTTAACCCAAGAGCCCACGAAACTACAAACTCACCAAGACGAAAAATTATCGTTGACGGTAGGAATATTAGCTATCGTTGGCATGGGTATTTTAGCTTACGAGGCAACGCGATAAGTCACACTCTAATCTCACAAGACAAAAAAAAAAGCCTTACCAACTTTGTGCTGGTAAGGCTTTTATTTTTTTTGTTTAAACTTGATTACAACTATTACTACCATCGTTTTTGCAGGTACGCAAACACCAAGGCTCCCACACCCAAAAACAAAGCCCACACGTGTTCGGCCAACCACGATACGGACTTACTCAGCGCGTTAAATATCCAACTGAGTACGCTGCCTATGATACCCGGCAGAGCACCCAACGCGCTCACTCCCAGTTTTTGAAGAGCAGATGCAAAATTAGCGAGTTGTTTTGAAATCCACTCTTTGATACCACCTTTTGGTGTTGGTGTTGGTGTTGGTGCAGGTGTTGGCGATGGCGCGGGTGGGGCACCTGCACCTCTCACGCTAGCGACGATGCTACTCACTATCGTGCTGATGGCTAAACTAAAAGCGGCTAAAATACTCACTACCGTCACACCTTGTTCTCTAAACAGAGTTCTGATCTTTTCCGCCAGAGTCGTGTCGTCGCCTAATATTTTATTAATCGTTTCTTTGATTCTAGCGATCTGACTTTTGAGCCCTCGTTCGTTGGCTTTTGCGGCTTCTAATCTGGCAGATCTTTCAGCGTCTAAGTCGCTCAATTTATCGTTTAACTCTCGTCGTTCTTCTTCGCTGATCCTATGATCACCTAATTCATGTTCGGCATCAAATATCTCTTGGTCTAGTTCTGCGAGACGCGCTAAATTAAGTTCTAGGTTACCTCTCAACGTCTGAAGACTTTTGTCTAAACCCTGGAGTTCTCTGTAATTTAATCCTTCCGTTTGAGCGCCAGTGTCGCGTTGTAAATCGTCTATAATTTCGGTAACCTCATCGGTGGCTCTGGGTAGTTCTGTCATGGGGATACTCTCGGGTTGTACTTTTTTGAGTTTATCTTTTAGTTTGGCAAGTAGTGTTGGTTTATAGTCAGCGATTTTGAGGGTGTCGCGAATAAATGCGGTACCATATTTACTTTGTAAGGTACTTAATTTGTAATATATTCTTTGACCACCTCGTCTATAAGATAATGGTTCTCGACCTTTATATGTTTTAACGTATAGATTTCTGTCTTTACCAATTTCAAAATCGTTGGGGTCGATAAACGCGGGGTCTATATTATTTTGTTTGTAAAATGAATCAACATCTTCTTTTATTAGTTCTATAGATAAACTGCTTATTGTACCCGTGCCGAGGACGCTTTCTGTGTCTACCGGTGGAAGTTGGGTATTATCAAAAGTATCGTCCCAATCCAGATTGGTCTCTGCTACATCATCATCATTGTTATCATCTGTTCTTTCATAGTCTGGATCGTAAAATCCTTCTCCATCCATTTATTTAATAAACCTATTTAAATTATGCCGTTTTCATTATACTGCCTGGTAGTATACCCTGGGTCACCAACCAATTTTGCGTGGCCAGAGCTCCACTTATAATGCCCGTCAATTTAGCCGCATCTTCTACGCTTAGTTTGTTTAAATCCGGCGCTTTCATTTTGAGTAGTTTAGCTCCTACCATGGCGTATCCCATCGAAAGACCCGATATGACGGCTCCGTGATAAATCGTATTTGCTATTCCGTTGGTGTCAAAGTTACTCATCGTTTTTAATATAACAATTTTTAAATTGCTGGTTTATTCCATGTCTAGCGTTTTGGGGACGCTGGGTGTAGTGGGTTGCGTGACTACCGGCACTGGCTGTATTACCGGCGCAGTTGCCTTACTTTTTAGTACCAGCAGCCCCACCCCTATTATGGACGCTACAGCCCCCCACATCGCCCAAGAGTTGTAGTCTGGTGAGCTCGTATTATCGACCGATGTTACGTCCATTTTTGCTAATTTTAATTTCATCTGTCTATTGTGCTCGGCTAAAGCTTTACCCTGCTGAATTCGTTTAGGATTTTTAGCCTTGGTCACTCTCGTTACCGTCGGTGACGACGTTGTTTTTATCGGTCTGGGCGTCTCTGTCTCTGCTGGTTGAGCTGCAGGCGTTGCTGTCGCTGCTTTCTGATCTTCCATTTATTATATTAGGTTTGTTAAATTTCAAATGTTTTGTTGTGATAATCGTAGCAACTAGGGGTGATATTAAAGTTCCGTACTTGTAACAAACGTCGCTCAACATACCAGCCATACTCGCGCTTATAATAGGATCAGAACTCAAGTCGTTGGTGAGTTCTTCTTCAGAATCTATAGTGACGTTATATCCTAAAACTTGTACGGGTGTAACAACAGCTAACACTCTCGAAAATAGACTTAAAGTGTATTTACCAACGGTTTTAACAATTTCATTTCCAAATTTAGTTTCGTACAGATGATACAGCTTTTCGAGTTCTTTACTGTCAAGAGCTTCGATATGTTTAACGGTGTATTCCTTTCCCAAGTACTTTTTAGAGTTTCCGGCTGCTACGACACCGCACAAACGATCTTTATGTTCTGCGTTGTGATCTTGTTCGTTCGTTAAAGTCAGTTTTAGGTCCTCCATTTATTTAGAAACGAATTTAATTTTGTTGTAGCTTTTGCAACTTTGTTACAAAAGCAAAGGTATTCGTAGGTGTAAAACGATAAATTAAGCGATATGATGATAATAGCCAAAAACTGCATATACTCGAATATTGCTATCATTTACTAACAACAAAATGTATTTTGTTGACGTTTGTTGATTAACAAATTGTAATACATGTGTAGTTTGTTGAATAGGTTGCTACTAAGCTAGGTCCTATTAGTTAAGCAGCTAGGTAATTTAACTTGAGCACCTAGCTATTAATTGTTACTCAACTAGCTATTAATTGTTACTCACCTAGCTACTCAAGTAGCTCATAACTAACTGGAGGTTCGGTGTATACGACCAATTTACTATATTTCACATCTCTCAAACGTCGTTTTATATAATCTCGTTCTTCAATGGGTACGACGTCGTTTTCGTCTAACGCTTGATCAAACGATGTTTTATCTTTGCAGTAAAATAATGCCAACCAAGCCGTGTTTTCTCTATAATCTTTTAAAACGCTGTTGTACTTTTGGGTCAGTAACCAACAGCTGTGATTTACGTGTCTTCCGCTAAATGCCATCTTGCTTAAAGCGCACGTCTTTTTACGATATTTAATCTCTTGATCCGAAGAGCAATCGTCCACGATAAACAACGTGGCAACACCTTCAAATATTTTCCTGTAAAAATCGATCGCTTCGTTGAGCGTCATCTTGTACAATTCCGGATCGCAGAGGTATACCTCGGGATCTGCTTGAATCCACTTTCTTTCGATGTACGTTTTGTTTTTAAATATTGTAGGACAAATGATGACTATCGCTTCAAATGTGTTTTTATAGTCTGACTCTAACAGATCCAAAATCCATTTGGTTTTGCCCGAATTAGTTTTGCCGACGATTAAAGCGCAATGCGGTTGTGTCATTTTAACTTAACAGAGATTTAAAATTCCCGTCTTCCAAGTTCAATTGAGCATCCATGACTAAAAATACGTACATCGTGAGGTCACCTTGACCTTCGGCTTCTCTGTTAAATTGAATGTTGATGCCTCCTCCGTCTCCGAGTTTCCTACCGGATCCGTGAGCGGAATTGTCGTCGTTACTTCTAAAATCGAGCCACAGACCGTACTTGTCTTTTAGGTAGTCTCCGAGGTCAAAACCCGTCAAATTTAAGTCTTTAGCTACTCCGCGCCCGCTTTCGGTATCGCTGTCTCCAAAGAACCTGTTGATTTCATTCCAGTGTTGATACTGAAACATTCCTTGACTGTAGAGTTGATTGGGTTTACCTTCTACGGTCACCGATGTTTTGGTTATTTTTGGATTGTAAAATCGCTGCGGATTCTTGACCGCGGGATCTTTAAACAAAAACAAAATACCCTTGAGACTCCTGATGGGTTGATTAACGCTGACGTTCCAAAGCGTGTCCGATTTGTTGACGGATCTAACTTCTAGCGAGTGGATTTTATCAAACAGATATTGCATTAACCCCTTGTGTTTATTCCTGATGGTGATAGCTAGGTCTCTGTTGGTCACCACTTCGTATTCGAGAGACAAGTCTGAGATAGAATACATCGCCGCCGTATCTGAACTGTTGACTACTTTTTCGTGATCGTTAAACTTTATCTCGTACGTCAGAGGTTGTTTTAAACCGCTGGGGTAAAAAGGGTGATGCGAAGTCAGTATGTCAATGTCTAGGGGAATACAATATCTGTTACCATAGGCATCCGCGATAGCTTGATCCTTACCGTTGTTGGCGCCCGCGTTAGCATCTTCAGCCCCAGTTCTTAGTTTAGACACGTTTTCTTTTTCTATGCCCGAGTACGCCATGTTTCGAGTCGTCGAGCTGTTGATCCAATTGTCTTTAAAGTTGTGATACACGTCGGCGTGACGATAACTCACAATTTCGTGACCTTGAAGCCTGACGCTGATTTCGCTGACTAAATTTCTGGCCAAATTACCAAAAATGGTTCTATTGTTGTCACTTCCACCGTCGAGTTCTAAATTGAAAGCTAGTTTACAAGTGTCGGGTACGATCACGTCGTCTACACCCAATTGAGGAAACTTGACTCTCAGCGTTTGCCCCGCCGATATACTACTGGGATTGTGGGTAATGACCACCTCTTTTCTCTCACCCTTGATAGATCTGGGTATTTTTAATAGTCTGCTGGGATTGAGCTTTTTTCCATACGCATTCATTTTATTTATACGAGTTTTAAATTTAAAGGTATCTGTAAGCCAAGAAGCCCACCAATAGCGTTCCTCCCGCGATAAACACCAGTTCTTTTTCTATTTGTTGGTCGCTAGGTTCGTAAAAATCTTCGAGTTTGGGTTCGTGTTGCAGTCCTACGGGTAGTTCGGTAGATTGTCCACTCACCTCGTTGTAGTAACGCAACGCTCGGTCTACGTTAGAAAATGTTTCTTTAGAAGCATTTTGTTTTCTGATACGGTCGTTTAAAAAATCTAGATATTTCGTTCGTTCTCGTTGCCACTTATCTTTGGCGGCTGAGAGTTGTTCTATCGCTAAATCGTGTCTCTTACGCTCCTCGTCACTCTGTTTCAGATTTGAAAATAAAAAGTTTGAACCCGTAAAAGCTAAGGCGTTGACGATCGCGCCTCCTAACATCATAGCAACGCTAGCCATATTATTATAAACGTCGTTTATATTAAATAATATGCAAACATTATCTAAACTGTATTATAGCCCGAGCGGTTATTGGAGAGGTGAAAGCGCCGTCGACCATTTACACGATAAAACCAAAATCGATAAAAAGGTAATCAGAGATTGGCTTAAAAAACAAGCGATATGGCAAATTTATCTACCGGGTCCTGCGTATGTACCCAGGCCTACGAGTACATCGCAAGAGTTTGAAACACCAAACGACTTTCACCAAATGGATGTGCTATACCTACCCTGGGATAAAGTAAAACGCAAGACTTATAAATACGCTTTGACGGTTGTCGATGTTGCGAGTCGATACCACGAAGCAGAACCTTTGGTTTCTAAAACGGCGGATTCCACCCAAGATGCTATTGTCAAGATTTACGCGAGGTCGCCTTTGAGTTACCCTAAAACGTTGAGAGTAGACGCCGGTACCGAATTTAAGGGCGCTTTTAAAAAATGGATGGCCTCAAAAAACGTCGAGATTATCGTAGGCGAACCAGGAAACCACCGATCGCAGGGTATCGTAGAAAGATTTAATCGAACGCTAGCCGAGAGACTGTTTGGTCATCAGTACGCTCAAGAAATGTTAAATCCCGAGAGTAGAAACACGCAATGGGTCGAGCGATTACCCAGCGTGATCAAAGCTATAAACGATGAAACGACAAGATTAATAGCTAAAGTGCCGTCAGAGGCGGTTAAACTAAAACAGGTCCGGCAATCGCCGGCTAACCCCGTTAAAACAAAAGAGCAACAATTACCGCAAGACGCTATGGTTAGATATTTATATTACCCGGGCGAGCAAGAGGGTGGTACTGCTAGAAGAGCCACGGATCCCATTTGGAGCGTAGACATCTTCAACGTGGAAAAAAGAACGAGTCAATTTAAAATGATTAACGGTAAAAAAGTCACGACGGGTCCTACTCTTTATTACCTGCAAGACGGCCCAAAAAGGAGTTTTGTGAGACAAGAGCTTCAAGTCGTACCCGAGGACACGCAATTACCGCCTAATTAATATCTAGATTACGGTGACCATAAGCGAGCGTGTGTATTCCATCCGGTAAAATGTACCTCTTTGTGTCCAACGGACTCAACGATAGTTTATTTTGAGATATGGTGTAAAGGATGTGTTTTTCCGATCGAATTTGAGTCATCGTTTCTGTTTTAGATTTATTTTTAAAGATGCAGTCGTAGTAGTGTCGGTGTTTTAATTTTTTGTCAGTGACCGATTTTGTGACCCCCTTGGCCTTTTTAAGAGTGATGTTGTTGTCATCTGCTAAAATCGAGTACATCTTGGGTCTTACGCAAACGGCTTCTTGAATGACCTTACCTCCAAACTCGTCTTTAAATTTACCGATCACTTTCTTATTGGTTGGATCGTATAACTCGTGATCCTGATTGTAATTCGAAAAGTCGTAGTGTTGCCCGTGAGATCGCATGTCTATGTATATGTCATCCGTGTAAACGACAATCAAGAGACTGTCCGTATCCGTATACATCAACCTGATTTTATCTCCGTATTTGTCTTTCAATCGGTTGTAATAAAAATCGTACATCAGCGTCTTTGAGAGATCCAAGATACTCACTCCGCAGTAAATGGGCTTGTTTAACACGGTTGTCGTTTTATATGTTTCGACAAACGACAGGTCACACTCTGGAAACGGCGTTGTTGTTTTATAGCTCGGTTTTTGAATTATTTTTTTGTATTTTTTTTGATCGCTCTCGTTATTGTCTCTCAGTAGGTAACCGTCTATTCGATTTCTAACGTTTTCCATCGTCTTACCAAACACGCTGTTATTCATCAGTTTAAAAAAGTCTTTCTCAAAATCAGAGGTTGCTTTTGTTCGGAGTTGCGTGTTTTTATCGATGTAAGATTTCATCCAAGGCGCTTGTTTAAATTTTAACACGCGATGTACCTTTTTTAGTTTCAAACCGAGATCGAGGTATGACTGCAACGTAACGTAGTGCAACACGTATTTTTGTTTTGGATTAAGCGTACACGTTAATTTTTGTACGTCGCTATTAGGTTCGGTATCCAATAACTCGTTTTGATAATCAGACATCCACGCTTGGGGTACGACGATATTTTCGGTGCTAGGGATAATCGTTATGCTTGGCGTGTAGATCGTACGGATAGTCTAAATCTACTTCAAAAAAGTAGCCGGTGTTGGACGTTTTCTTAAGCGTTAATATTCTTTCTTCGGTAAACGGTTTCGAGGGTGTCCATTTAAAATCGCTGTACGGTAGATATTGACTCATAGCCCAACCGTACAGGTTGTTGGCATCCAAATAAGCGATATAACTCGAGGGCTTGTTTGAATCGTAGTCATCGAGATATTGATTATTGGCTTTGTGATGTCTCATTCCACCCACGCTAGATATGCCTCCTCGTTTTGCTTTTTCAAAAAATAAGTGTTTGTCGACGTCTTGCAACAGTTCGAGTTTAGCTTCCGAGTGTTTCAATAGAGCATCCCAGGACAATCCGGGTGCGGTAAAATAATTGGCTGGATCTAGCCCGTAGTTTGTAATACACGTTCGTCTAAAGTTTTCAAATACGCCTGCAAGTAATAACGTATCGGTAGTCACGTACAAGTCGTGATATTCTCCTAGATTTTGTATATTAAACTCGTTCCACACGCGTTGAGCTCTGTCGTAGTCTTGTTGCGATATATGTTCGTCTTTTAGTCTGCTGTAAAACTTGTCGATGGGTGGTAGGCTGGTCTCTTGAAACTTATCAAACGAGTTCATATATTCGTAGGGATAAATTCCTTTTTGTAATAGCAAGTCAGAATGTTTAAAATGCTTTTTGAGTAAATGAAACGACTCTTTTGGACAACCTTTCACTAATTTATCCAACGATGATGCCATAAAACTAAACGAGTCTAAAAATCGTAGATTTCCTATCGAAAAAGAAATATACTTTTCTGAATTTTTAGCGATCACTTGTATTTCTGTTTGGCTATCGTATTCTGTCATTCCCTGCATGATTAAATGCGCGTCGTAATTTTGTAAATTGTGAAAAAAGACCGGTATCGGTGTACAACCGGGTTTAATTTGTAGTTTGAGGTTACAATAAGCGTGTGCGGCAACCTATATTTACCAGTGACGTGGCAGTGATCTCTGACCTTTCTAAATTTATTAATGCTCTTTTTGCAGTCTAGACATTTAGACTCGATAAATCCCTTACTATTTTTGTACTGATGTTCTTTCTTTTGTTTTATCGTCTTGGGTTCTCTGGGTTTCTGGCACTGACAGTTGCTCGAGTAATTGGGATAAATTGGTTTCTCACAAATCCAACACGCGTTTGTTGTATCGTGATGGTCTTTAGCTCGCTCGTTAAATGTCATGGGTTGGGGTTTTTCAAATATGCAATTAATATCGCTTTGTAATTGTAACAGCGTTGTTATAAATCTAGTTGAAGCGTCTTTGCCTCTATAAGTCTCTTGATACACATTTTTACCGTCGCATCGCACGACAACTAGCGAATAACCGCTAGCTTTGTGAATGTTAATCTTTTTTGTGTTTGTCTCTTTGTCTGAGTGAGTAGGTTTAGATGTTAGTGTCTGTGTGGGTGGTGTTGTTGTTTGTAGTATGGATTCAAAGTCAGCATAAATGACAAATGGTGCTTTTTGTTTGTGCCTATAGTTTTTAAATTCTAATATCGGTACGTCTCTTTCGCCTGGTTGCCCGTCTATGTATTTTGGTTTACCCGTCGGAAATACAATCTTTGATGGATGTGCATCTATACCCTTACAATCGGCGATATGTCTGTCTAATTTATTTTGATTGGTAAAATGACATAGACATCTTCGACAAAAATATTTCTTACATTTATGTTTGGTAACGTCGTACATCAACCTCGTAAAATATTTTATCCAACAATAGTGATGCTTGTCACCTTTAGAAATCAAAATCAGAGCGATCTCATTGTCCCCATAGTTGTTAGAGACGTATAATGGATATATCTCACCCTCATAACCGTATACGTTTATCGATAAATTATTTTGTCTTTCTATCTTGGGTATCTGATCGACCGGTGTCGGAAAGTCAACGCCTTTAAAACTGAGTCCGTCGTCTTTGGTGTAAATCGACGGTCTGCTTTCGTTGATTTTATATTTAGGATTATTTCTTATTTGATTTTTTACTTTGTCCGTGTATAACCCCAGGGCAGATCTCAAACACCATCTCAAACACTCGTCGTCTTTGTTTTGTACGTTGATCATCGCCTGTTTAATTTTAAGATGTTCGGGTAGGTTTATGTAAGAACTGCCTCTCGATGGATTATATCTGTTGATGTTGATGTATAACGCGAGTATTGTATCGACTACCCAACCCGATCCTTGATTCGTATACCTTTCATCCTTTTTAAATAACTCTTCGATCTCTTCTCTCAAAACCTGTTTTATTTGACTTTGATTTAAAACGGCTTTCGGCTTGCTATAATGAATAGCTTCGATCGTTTCGATGATATCGTTCGGTTTGATTTTTCGATACCTTATTTTTAGTACAAGCTCTACTTTTAAACCTCTGAGCTCTCTCAATTCAGACTTGATTTTATTGACTATTTGTTCCTTGTGAGAATCAAAAAACTTGATTAAATCATGGTTATAAAGTCTGGGGTTTAATTCCCAGTTTCTGTAGTAATTTCTAAACCTTCTCGTTTCTCTAAAAGCTGACTCTGTAAAGTCTTCGGGTTGTCTGTATATTTTAATCGCCGAGATTAAATCTTTTTTCAAAAACCGTCCTTTATAACCCGTCGGTACGTATTTTAGATTTTGTTCGTCTACAATCTGTTTGAGCTCATGTAGTGTCTTTTTCCTCAAGTTTTTAAATTGACTTTCATAATTTTTTATCCCCTCGATGTAGACTTTACGAGTAAGAGAAACATTTTCATTGTGCGGTATATTATATCGCTGCACGTAATCACGCAGCGTGGCTTTGTTCCATTTAGAATATCCTTTGACGGTCGGTCTGAACATATGACTCTCCATTTTATTATAGAAAATATAATATTTTTTTTCTCATTTTTTTTGGAGGGCGATCAATTATTTCATAATCCATGAGAGCTTGACTGTAGTGGAGTTTCAAGGTCACGTGGTGGTGACTCACACATTTTTCAAGGTCACGTTGTTTACGCCAAATTCCTATCATGCCTCAACACGTTTCAAGGTCACGTGGTGGTGACTCACACATTTTTCAAAGTCACGTGGTGGTGACATCACCTCATTTTAGCGACGACAGATTTATTTTTTTAACTCCAGAGCGACAGGCCCTGACTTGACACACATTTTTCTTTTTTGCTCCCAAACCTGACGTCAGATTTCTAAAACATTTGCCGCGGGGGATTCCCCTTCATTTTTCCTCCCACTATTTTTAGAATCGAGAGCGGCGTGTCCAGACTGGCCGCAGATTTTCCATTTTGATCCGGTGACCCCACCTCCCCTACTACTTTAGCGTCCTGCCTCTTTGACAAAAAGGAAGGAGGAGGCCCTTTTTCTTCTTCTTTTTTTTCAAAATGGCCGCCCGACACATTATTCAAGACAACGCGGCCGGGCTATTTTTCAAGATGGTTACCAGCTTTTTTCAAAATGGCCGCCACTTGGACTCAGGAAATGACATATTGGCTTCTTATGGGCAAGATGCAACAGAAAATGAGACCAAAATGATGTAACTATGCAGAACCGAACATCGCGCAAAACAGCTGAGTGAACACGATGAAGAGGCGGCACGTCATTTGCTTTCAATTTACACCGTACATCTTATTCTGCATGAATAGTCTTAAATCCAGCCATTTTTATTTATATCACTGTAGACGTGCGCAGAACAACTGCACGCGGATGTACTATAAATTTTTAAGCGACTGTAAAAATGGTAATACGTTTACACGTACGCTGGTTTCCGTGTTCTGCTTGTCTTTCAACACTTTTCTATTTGCTAGTCCTGAGTTCTGAGACGTAGAGAACCAGTTAATATTTCACACGGGGTGAATGTATGATAGACTCTCGTGCAGACGCACGTGCTAATTGACTATTTCCACAGCTTTATACACGGTATAAAAGTCTAACAATACGATTTCTTTCGTCAGAGATCGTTAAAATTTATCAATTTTTGTCTTTTAAAAAAAAAAGAAAAAAAAAAAGGAGGCGGCCTCTAAAAAGGAAGCGGGCGGGGACGCTAAACATGTGTTTTTTTTACTTCGCCTAATAAACTATAAGCTTTAGTTTACATGGTTTTAGAATTCACAGTTGTTAGTATGACTCTAGCCCGACTGCGTCTGGCCGTACAGTACTATTGCAAGCTCTGTAGTACGGCCGGACGCTCAATGCTTCCCCATAGACTGAATTTTTTTTCACTCTGATGTTAGCTGGAGTTACCCAGCCCTGAATTTTATCATTGGGTTGTCATGTAGGGCTGGAGCTAATTTTTCACGTAACCGAGCAGCGTAGGCAGGTCCCAAAAAAAAATTGCGAAAATTTTTGGAAAATGTTCAATTTTGTAGCCCGTTACACACTAATTGCAACTGCAACTCGCCCCAAACTTGCCTGGAATAACCATTACACAGGTCCTTGAAGTAAAACGATCCACGATGAAGATTCAGCCTACAATTGCAGTGAAAAAAGGAGGAATAACCACTAACCTGACAACCTTGCAGGCATGGCCAGGACCGCAATTAGTTTGTGCACAACAAAAATTGTGTACAATGAATGGTGGTCGATTACCAGGCACAGAGCGCTGTCAACTACATGTACTCGTTTTTGCTGGCTGTTGGCGCATGACGTCACGCGGAAGCGTAACACCCGATGACTGTTTCATGCACTATCGGTTGCAGTTCCAGTACCAAAGCTGTGATGCGAGTGGTAAACCTCATATTAGTGCATGAAACAGTCATCGGGTGTTACGCTTCCGCGTGACGTCATGCGCCACGCCAACAGCCAGCGCAGCCGGCAAAAACGAGTAGTTGACAGTGCTCTGTGCCTGGTAATTGACCGCCATTCATTGTACACAATTTTTTGTGTACACAAACCAATTGCGGTCCTGGCCATGCCTGCAAGGTTGTCAGGTTAGCGGTTATTCCTCCTTTTTTCACTGCAATTGTAGGCTGAATCTTCATCGTGGATCGTTTTTTACTTCAAGGACCTGTGTAATGGTTATTCCAGGCAAGTTTTTTCAGAATTTTTTTTGGGACCTGCCTACGCTGCTCGGTTACGTGAAAAATAAGCTCCAGCCCTACATGACAACCCAATGATAAAATTCAGGGCTGGGTAACTCCAGCTACTCTGATGTAGCGATTTTGCCACAGATTTTGGTGGAGATTATCTTCTCGTCCAGGACAGAAATATCCAAAGTTAAGGTTCCTAGTTGTAGAGTGTGACAGAATTACAGAGCTTGCGATAGTACTGTACGGCCAGACGCAGTCGGGCTAGTATGACTAATACCTTACCTGGACAAATATTTTGAAGAATGCCGAACGTCTCTAAAGCAACAAAACCACCGTGGTACGCACACGAGTCGAATTGGTAGTTACAAAAGTTTCGCGACCATAATTCGCACACGCAGGGTAAAGGTCATTCTACGGCTTGTCCACTGTGTCCTACTTCTGAAAATTATGTGAATCGGCGCCTCTTGAATCTGGGACAAGTTTGTATGTGTTGTACACTGGGTTTGTGGTTTGATAAATTATCTTTGTTCACCATCCTCTCTGGTTTTTCTTCTCTTCCTCTATTTTTTTTTATTCAATTCAATTCCAATTTCAGTCGGCATTTATTTCTGTACTATCAAATTCCTGCTAATTACAAGCAATATATGAAATTATCTAAATATGCAATTAGCAATAACGAAAGGATATTACATACTGTACATAAATAATTATATATATTTTTGTAGTGAAAAAAAGATGAATATAGGCCTATAGTGGGAAATTATATAAAGTTATAACAGTGTTCACCTATGATCTAGAAACGTGCCAAAATTCATCGGTGAGCACTGTTTTCACTACAGATATTTTAACAAATAATCAATTAGCAAAACGATTTTCGTGAAATTTCATGTTGAAATTTTGATACACAAACTTGTGCAAATGAATCTGGAAATTTCACGAAAAATAGACATCTGAAAAAGGCAGCACTTTCTGATTAGCCTATAATAAAGAGGGTGAGTATGCTTCTAAAGCAAAAATAAACTACAAACTAAGCCTAAATGTGAAAATCAAAATTTGACAAAGTTCGACATGTTTTTGTACATGGTGGAAGTATGGCCTTTATTTACGGTGGTAGTCCAGTAAATTGGCCACATTTATGGGGCTAGAGAGATTCATACCCTGGACTCAGTTGCGTGTACTCAACGGAGTCCAACCTGGGCTAACATCGATGATGATGGTTGTACTGAAGTTTATTTACCATCCGGATGAAAAGTGAAATTAAACGTTCAATTCCGAGAGCTTCCCTCGCGATCTTGAACACGTTAACTTTCTGACTCGTGTTAATGTTTGAACGCTGCGATGTGGTCTTCATGCCCAGCGTACATTCGATGGTCCCCGTATCCCGATGGCGATTCTGTTACCGAGCGCGATGCATCAATTATGATAATGAGTAGACTGGATCTCGCTTGTAAACATGAGTGCATTTCGAACGGTAAGAGGGAGTTGGGAACTAGCTTGATCTGGTTTCCGCCCATAAAAGCTGCCCTAGTTCCTGACTTCCTATTATCGTTCGAAATGTACTTGTGTTTACAAACAAGATCCAGTCTACTCATTATCATAATCGATGCATCGTGCTCGGTAACGGAATCACACTCGGGATACGGGGACAATTGAATGTATGCTGGCCATGAAGACCACATCGCGTCGTTCAAACATTAACATGAGTCGGAAATTTAACGTGGTCACAATCGCGAGGGGAGCTCTCGAAATCGAACGGGAAATTTCACTTTTCATCCAGATCGTAAGTAAACTTCAGTACAACCATCTTAATCATCGATGTCTACTTGTACCTCAGGTGGCGTATCTAGTTGTAGGCCATTTTGAGTGTGAAATCTGATGTTTTTGTTGGGCAATGTTGGGTTTTTGGGTCAAGGACAAAATTGTGTTGCTCGGCACATACAGATTAGCTTGGACCCTACTATCGTTAGACCATGTCCAAATGTTAAAAAGGCGATAAGTTGGGTCCAAGTTACTTGGACTAGCCCTGTCACACTGTCACGTTCTGGCATGGAGTTCGTACGGCAACCAAGAAAATTTACTAAAACGCGGTGGGAACACTGATTACGGCATGGGGACTCATTGATACTAGTTGAGGATTTCAGAGGGACTCCAAGGACTTCGCTGAACGCCAAACTGCCACGTTCGTTTTGGACGTGCACAAAACAAACGCTAAGCCTTGGCGGTAAGGACTCTGCGCGAGCTCCTCTCAAATGGCCGTGATGTACTGGCAACGCGCAGGCAGATGGGAGCAACGTCGTGAGAACTCCATGGATGTGCATGCATCAGGACTGCACGTCTCCTCTACATGTACATCTCCCGCGTTTATGCCATTCAAATGTGTAGACTCAATGACTTTCGCCCATTTTGGCCTGAGTATTTACGCCGCACTCCTGGCTGCTGACGTTTTAAGGTTGCATCAAGCATGCGATAAGGACTCCAAGAACATCGTACGAATTGGACACCATTAGGACGCAGTGAGGACGCAGAGGATGCCGCGCAGACTTCTAATTGGTCTTCTATGGAACTCATTATAGAGAACACCACAAGGACGCTATAGAACGCCACAGGGACGTCTTAAACTTTCGGTGGACTTCACAGAGACGAATTGCAAGCCACTGGCACCATGCATCCTGCATCTTCATGGAGTTTTGTTACATTTTTTTTAGGAATTTCAACAACGCAATGTGAACAAGGCCTTTATAAAACATGCTGAAGTTTAGCTTGAGTAACTCTGGTCTATGGCCCGCACTGAGTAGACTCTACATGCTGGGCCATACGCACATTGATTCCCAAAAGTGAGGATTTGAAAATAAAAAAAAAATAAAAATTTAATTCAATCATTCCAACTCAAAATCGGAAGGTGGGTTCACTTACCCGTACCTCTCAATATTCCCCCAAAATTACGACTTCCCCGTGCTTCCTTCTGGTGAAATTTGTCTCTTAAAAAAAATTAATTTGTAAACCGAAGTGCAGCTAGCCGAGTATAAGTAGTCTGGTTCCACTTCGACCAAAATATTTCCCTTTCTTTAATGAACACACGTGCAGGGGAACGCGCCTGGTTATTGCCGTATCATTTCCAATAAAAACATCGCATGTGGGATCAGAACAGCCAGCTGATCACAGTGTGCGCTATGCTCATACCTCCCGCCCTGCAAACAGGACGTTGGGATACTCTGATGAATTCACGCTCTGATTAGTTGGATTTTGCGTGACCTGTGACCTGCGCGTCATCATGGTCATGACTCTGCAAGGTTTGAAACGGCTGTTTAGTCTGATTCATTCAGCATCCTGTTTGCAGGGGGGGGGGGGTAGAGCGAAAGTATGCGCATCTTAATTATAATATGCTAAATCGAGGTGCAAGGCACTGTGATTGGCTGGCTGTTCTGATCACGTATGCGATGTTTTTTCGGACACGTGGTACCCTTCACGTGTGTATGTTAAAGATAGGAAAATATTTTGGTCAGAGAACCAGACTACTTAAACTCGGCAAGCTGCTTGTCATGAACTTCCACTTCAGTTGACAAATTAATTTTTTTTAAGAGACAAATTTCACCAGAAGGAAGCACGGGGAAGTCCTAATTTTGGGGGAATATTGAGAGGTACATGTACGGGTAAGTGAACCCACCTTCTGAATTTGAGTTGGAATGATTGAAAAAAAAAAAAATTATTTTCAAATCCTCACTTTTGGGAATCAATGTTCGTATGGCCCAGCATGTAGAGTCTACTCAGTGCGGGCCATGGGGCCAGAGTAACTCCGGCTCTAAAGCATTGCTGGAGTTACTCAAGCTACTGAAAGTTAATGTATTTCACAAATTGTGAACTAGTGATTTGTGGCTTAAAATATTAGAGTGCCTTGTATGTTTAAGCATAAAGTGTAAATGATTCATCAGACTCGGAGACAGAGCAGACTGGGGAAAGAATGTTGCAACCTGACGCTACTTCAGCGGTTGTGTACAAAGTCTATGGAGAGTCAAGAAAATTTTTGGGGAAAAAGTAGGCCTAGGCCTATTTCCTAACAAAGTTGGAAATGTTTCTCTACTATTACTAGTACTATTCCTTCCTCCATTGTCCTCCCAGATTTGGAAAAACTGTTGCAACCTGATGCCACTTCCATGATTGTTTACATACTGCATGTAGTAATGAGACTCAGAGTCAAGAAAGTTATCTAAATATTTCTTAACATTTAATTGGAAATGTTTCTCAGTCCCAGACGACATGTCTTATAATCATTTTTGCAATGAATGATCTTCATTGAGGTGATATATTGTATGGAAAAAAGTGGCGTCAGGTTAGGCCAAATAAAAAAATTAATTTTTTTAGCGTCCTGCCTTTTTGAAAAAAAAGGAGCAGGAGGCCTCCCCCCCTCCAAAATGGCCATTTTGGAGGGGGGGGGGGAGGCGGGTTATTTTTCAAGATGGCAGCCAGTGTTTTTTATAAGTATTGCCATTGGACTCAGGAAATGACATACCATTACCAGCGTTATATGGGCTAGATGCAACAGACAAATAGGGCAAAATGATGTCACTGTTTAAAATTTATCGTTTTTTGTTTTATGTTTTTAAATGGAGGCAGCCTGGAGGTGGCCTCCAAAAAGCAAGTGGACGGGGACGCTAAACATGTTTTTTTTTTATATTTGGCCTCATAGCCTACAACACAAGACGGACTGCTTTCTCGGGACGTAACACACTAAGTATACAGTGTTATACGTCGGTGAAGGGGAAAACCTAATATTGATTTAAATCACCCCGACGGAAATTTATCTGAACAATAAGTCTAGTTTCACACCTTCTGCTTCTGCTTCACACCTCCCCAATATATTTAAGCAATGCACGATAGTCTAAACCACTTCGCTGTCCGACTGATGCAGAGGGTTCATCTCCACTAATTACATGCTCATGGGAACAATGCAAAATCGGAAGCACTTGGAAGGTATTAGGTAACACATCATTTTGCTTACACTGTGAAGATGTGTCTGTAGTTTGGATTACTCTCCATATTTGACTACTTCACCAAGAGTCAGATCATCAACATTTCCACTGTCTACAGCAATCTACCGAGGCATCGTTGACATGAACAAGAAAAAGGATGGGTCCTAATTTTGTACCTTGTGGTGCACCACATGAAGCACTCTATCTATGGCTTGATGGATTTTTCAGTCAATTCATACACTGCACAATGTTATGCAATGAAGTCCAGGTGGGTCATAGATGAGGACTCGCTGTGGAACAGACACACTTGACACAAGCACTCCACCTCACAACCACACCTCCATGGGCCATTGTATCAATTGTGCATGATTTTATCATCACATGTTTATTTAAATGACCATTTGAAGTGAATAAATGAATTTTAAACCGATGGTGCATCTCACTTTCAAACCAATTTATACCATTATAACCATGTTTAAAGTTGCTCAGATACCATCAATATTCATGTTTCTGGATTTTTTTTTTTTTGTAGCCAAAGGACTGGAAGAAGTGGAGAGATGAAAGTAAGTGATATCAGTGCAAGCTTTTTTAATCTTCAGTTACAGAATTGTATATTGTTCAAACTGTAAACTAAGTAATGCCAAATTGCTTTTAAGGACTTTTGCTTTTAGATTTTTTTTTTTCTCGTGATGGTTTGGTCCTATGGTTTGGTCCATTGCAAGGAAATGAAGGTACATGTAATTCTTCTTTTCTTGCAAATGACAGTATACTAGGTGCCATGATTTCATAGGATGCTTATTCTTATTATTTATTACTTAATACAACGAAGTAGGATATATTTACTGTACCTCATACATATTCATGATTGAGACCCGAGTTCTCACGTGTCCATTCACCATCATGTGTCAGCCGCTAGTTCTGCTGTTTACCAAGTGCGCATGCACTGGTAATGAAACGCAAGCCTGAAGAAACATGTAGAGAGGAGACAGTTAGAAGAAATTAGAGGTGGGAGGAAAACGCCAGAAGAAGTTCCTGGGGAAAACCCACGAACTCAGGTAGGGACTGAAAACCCAATCCACATATCAGCCCAGGCGGGATTCAAACCCAAGTACTCCTATGCCAACCTGATTCCCCATGTACATATACGTGTATGGTGCAGAGCGTTGGGTGTCACAACACTTTTTAAAACACTCAGCAGTACTTAAATCGCAGCTTAAAACCACCCATCGGTCCTTTAAAATCATTTCCAGATAAAGCAAAGAAGAAGAAATATAAAGATGCCAAACTGGAACGACAGATGGAGAAACAAGAAGCAAGAAAGCTTGGAAAAGAAGCCGATGAAACAAAAGAAGGTGAACTTAAATCTAAAGGTGAGTGGGAATAGAGTTGCCTCTCCTGGAGCAAGACACTTTGATGTGATTGCAACAACGTAGGAAATTTGAGGAGCGTGGCTTATAATCGATTCATCCTAGGTTTAAATCCATTCATTGAGTGTGTTTTGCTTCGTACCATGTAGTAGAAAACTAGAGCATGTGGGTTTGTGATTAATAGGTTAATAGGGCTTGAATGCAAGCAATCCTTTTGTATGCCTTAAGACATTTTACAGAGATTATTTTCATGAGCATGGACATGCAGGAAGCTGTAGAGAAGGCAATGGAGAACAGGGTTGTTTGAAATCATGATTTTAAAAAAGAAATAAAAACAAATCATATTTTTGTGTCGCCTAAACAAAGTTTCGGGAGACACTAACCAGTCCTAAATTCTGTAAGACTGTAGTCCCGTATGTATGTTTTAAGTGTTGGTTGAGTTTTTGAAAATAATGTGTAACTTCTTTACGCATTCATGGTTTTTGATGACACTTGGATGCAGTGACCCTTGGGTGGGAAGACGCAGTATGTCATCGAATTGCGGAGGTCGCAGTATTTTTCACATAATTTGTCTACAGAATTTGATGGATTTTAAAGTAACTTGGATGGAGTGATCCTTTGGCTGTGGCGGCACCGGACTCTAAAATATTGGGGGGCAAGGAAATATTTCGGGGGCCATGCGTGCCAAATGTCAATGATCTGGAAATATGCCACTAGAGCAACTAAGAAGTGTAGTCGTTTTTATTAATGTATCAAATCGCAGAATGGTGTCTAACAAATGTATAACTAATGTACGAATGTTGGCTGCACACTACCTACGGCTATATATATGCATGTGTGGCGTGTTTTGTCTAAAGTACCAATGTTTATATTGCTTTCATTGGCCCAAAATGTGTCCACATTTTATGAATCTTAACAGCGAAGAAAACAAACAGAAGTAATCTATTTGTTGATAAAGTATTGGGAGAAAACTGGGGGGGGGGGGCAAGGAAAAGACTTGGGAGGGGGCAACTTTTCAATTTCAACTGTGCCAGGAGAGCATACTGGAGGGAATGATCCACAAGATTGCATCAGTGTATTAAAATAGATGGGGATGGTACCTCAGCACCTACTTGGCTTGACAGACCACCTGAACCAAACCTGGGCCATAGATGGGAAAGGCAGCTCAGCACCTACTTGGCTTGACAGACCACCTGAACCAAACCCGGGCCATAGATGGGAAAGGCAGCTCAGCACCTACTTGGCTTGACAGACCACCTGCACCAAACCCGGGCCATAGATGGGAAAGGCAGCTCAGCATCTACTTGGCTTGACAGATCACCTGCACCAAACCTGGGCCATAGACGGGGAAGGCAGCTCAGCACCTACTTGGCTTGACTGACCACCTGCACCAAACCTGGGACATAGATGGGAAAGGCAGCTCAGCATCTATTTGGCTTGACAGATCACCTGGGCCATAGATGGGAAAGGCAGCTCAGCACCTACTTGGCTTGACTGACCACCTGCACCAAACCTGGGACATAGATGGGGAAGGCAGCTCAGCATCTACTTGGCTTGACAGATCACCTGCACCAAACCTGGGCCATAGATGGGAAAGGCAGCTCAGCACCTACTTGGCTTGACAGACCACCTGCACCAAACCTGGGACATAGATGGGAAAGGCAGCTCAGCACCTACTTGGCTTGACAGACCACCTGCACCAAACCTGGGACATAGACGGGGAAGGCAGCTCAGCACCTACTTGGCTCGACAGATCACCTGCACAAATCCTGGGCCATAGATAGGAAAGGCAGCTCAACACCTACTTGGCTTGGTGCCAAGTCGGTAATTGTTTTGCGTACGGTAACCGGTGACTGGCCGGCTCCACGCACTCAAAATATAACTGCAATGCGCGTAGTCTGGTTCCCAGACCAAATGATGCTGACTATTTCTGATAAAATTACCGACTTGGCAAAAACGTTTTCAATTTTGTACAATGGGAGTATTTTGAATCGCTAGCGAATTCTTTGCGAGCACTCTGATTGGTTCAGATTCCAGAACGTATTCTAGCCCGCAACGGAAGATCATTCTCATTACTTCGAGGGTTTGTACTTTGTGTTGTGTAACATTAAAAAATTCATTATAGGGCATACACGACTAAAATAAATCAAGCATATCACCATGATACATTTTATTTCTATGCACAATTGACCAAGCTGACATGGCTGAGTGTATTGGTCGTTAAAACGTCGCCAGATCTGCAAACATGTCCCTGACGTATTGAGAAGAGCTCCCTTGGATCTCACAAAAAATGCACTGCATATTGGGCTGCTTGCATAATATGAATAACCTTGCGAGAGTATAATCGTCAAGTCGTTAGATTTTTCACAACCTGGCCGATTGTGTACTAGTCTTATACCAACCACGCCGAACTGAAGTTCACGGACAAAATACGACTATCTAACGACTTGTCATCAAGTTGTTAGATGGAGAAGTGTTGGATAAAGAGTGTTGGATAAAGAACACCACCAAATACAAAGTCAAAGACTTAAATAATTTAGTTTATAAAAAATCAAGATAAAAAATACAAATTTACACAAAGCATTAACAAAAACATTCCAGAAAGTTCAAACTAAAAATTAATCAATTAATTAAAAATGAATAAAGTAAGAAGAAATCATTGTTAGAAAAGGGGGGACATGTATGAAAGAAGAACAATGATAACAAGTGCAAGAAGGTCTACATCTTGGGGTTAATCCAAGTACTGAAACAATACACTTTGCCGTAGCCAGATTGCAAAGTGGAGTAGGATGGCTCGTACAAAAAAGAATGGGAAGAACCTTTGCTGTGTTTGCTCACATGTGCATTGCGTTCATTCTATAAATTTGGGGTCCACTGTATATATGTGCACTATATAAATGAATTAATTAACATTACTATTAGAGTCCTGGGTAGGAAGATATGGCATAACAAAAGAAAAATTCATTTCACATCCAAACAATCGCATTTCACCCAAGCCACAAAACTACCACAACATTTTTAAACACTTGTGGGTCATTCTATAAATTTGGGGTCCACTTTTTACCTGTCCCTTATAATTTTAATGCGCTCCTTAATGCAGTCGTCCTCCAAGAGTGATTATGAATAGCAAACTACCTACCCAACAAATGAAACATTATTTGTAGTCACTCTAAAAGCCAGAGTCCATCATTTGCAGCTATCATAAAAGTAACTGGCATTATTATTGTTGAAAAACATACTTGGTTGAAAGATAGTAAGGGGTCTAAACTCCCTGTGAAATTATTCTTTCTGGCAAGCTGTCATTTTGAAGAAATCAACAAAAGACGGCCTTTCCAACAGTGCTTCTTAAGAAGCACCGTAGGAAATTCAAATTAGTAGTTCGTTTTGTTATTCGGTGAAGCGCGCACAAGCAATGACTCGACACACGCGCGTGCGGTTACTATCATTCGTTGGATCGGTGCGCGACATCGTGTAGCTGCATTTGGCTCTGTGAGACAAGTCTCGGACGCTGAATGCAGGCACAATTCAAAACATGATTCAGCAACTTTTGATTTGAAATCGAGATCCTAGAATGTTGTTTTTCTCGAAATATACAGCTAAAGCTGAGCTGAAACTTCATCAGGTTAGTTGTTCAGCACCCTTCTTTAGATCTTGAGCACTTTTGTTGCTTCAAACGAACAAAATGCACAAATTACAAATGATGGACTATACCTTTAATGATACTTGAATGGCAAATGACATCAAGTACCAAGGTAACATGGAGAGGAAAAATCACACTTTGAACCTTAAATTTATAGAATGACATATAGCAGTGAGTAGGTTTACAGTACCATTGCCTTATGATGGTTGCTGGATGCTAGACAGGGTTGAAAGATCCATTCTACATTACTTCATCAGGCCCAAAAATTCAAATTGACTTGGTACTTCTTCCAATCTACAAATTCATCCAAACACTCCTTGTCAATTTCAAGGGATTGGGAGCGGAATGGTAAATGCAAGTTTATTGGTGGTTAAAAGCAATTACACTGTTTTAAAAAATTTTCACGGAATTTTACATTTTTACATGTAGGCCGTGCTTGGACAGTGAGTGTTGCTCTTCCAGGATCAATCTTAGAAAATGCACAATCACCAGAGCTGAGAACGTACCTTGCAGGCCAGGTACTGTAATAGTAATCAAGTAACTGCAATTTGTGTTGTGATAGGGTGAACATTGTAAACTCTATAGAAATCTTGATCCTTAGTTTCCTTTAAAAGTACCGTGCAGTGAAAACCGCTTACCAAACATTTGACTGTGATGAACATCCCCTTTGGCTTCCTTTGTTTAATGCAGTTATGCGGAGCATTGGCCGCCAATAATTGCTACAATGAATAACCACAATAGCAACAAACTTTTGTGGACCAGATTTCTGAACATGATGATAAACAGCCAACTGGTGAAGTAACCAGATTTTCACAGATTACTCAACAAAAGGATGTTTATAAAAGCCATAATAATAATAAATTATATAGGTATGATGTGCTTGTATCTAGAAATCATATTCACTGACATGTGTTTTGAAAGAATCAAAATCAGGTTGTGTTACACAGATTGCTAGAGAATCTGGAAATAGTGACTTCTTGTGAAGTCATTGCAAATAAAATATAAACAATCTGTGTTTGTGACACCAAGTTTGTAGATGCTTAAAATCTTAACAAACCTTCAAAACACCCTTCATAAGTTACCTAAATGCATTGCATAAAATTTGCTCCTTGAATTCATCATATATGTCTCTGTTGAACACCTTTCTTGATTCAAGTGACGGGGATGTTTGTTTACCCCTTTCCCTACAGATTGCCAGAGCCATGGTTGTGTTCTGTGTAGATGAAATCGTTATCTTTGATGAGTCAGGGATGCCCTCAGAGTAAGTGGATTCAGTACATTATTCCAAATCCTCCCAGGTTCTTTAAAATCCAACTGGAAATGTCTGAGGATATTGTAGGATTGATAAAGGTAGAGCACAACCCTTTTTCTATGTCAAAGAAGTTTAAGCAGGCATGCAACTTTTCCTTGGATTCACTGATTTCCACACTTTTTACTTCTCGTAAATGCCATTACAAATTGAAAATCACTGTACAAAGTCTTGTGTTGTTTGGAATTTCCTCCTCCTTTCTAAATTCCCAGTTTCATGCCTGTTCAAGGAAGACGAATGTGCCATTGGGTTCATGCAAAAAAGTGGTGGTTTTGGGAGTATTTGGGCGGACTCCAAGGAAGAATAATATCTGTATATTATATCTGGAAGTTAGATTAACCCTAATTACCAATTGAAATACTGGTTTTCCAGGATTTGGATGGATTCTGGAATGAACAGCTCAGCCACTGTTACATTACCGTTTGGTAGGAAGTCTTTTACCAAGTCTAACAAGTACTTGACTAATAATCTTGAGAAAATAGACTGTGGGTTTTGAATTTCTGGGTGTACTTGGAAATCCCAAATATTTGTAAAAAGATTTAGGCTCTAACGTTAACCAAGCCTGTATCTTTTTGCCCCCCCCCCCTAAAAAAATGCACATCTCTCATAAAAAGTTTTCAAGGATTGCATACCATCTAACATTTAAGTCTGTTTCAATATTCTTAGGGACAAAACTTCCAAGAATAACGGGATTCCAAGAACTAGTTCGATGAATTTTATGCCATAGGTTTAAAGCTACAGGTAACCCTTACTCTAGAAAAGAAAACACTGATGAAACCGAGAATTCTCTTGCGATATTCTGAGAATTGTCTTTTTCATACTTATTCAATTGCTGCTTTGCAGGAACACAGATGGAAACTTTGATGGCATTGGCAAGAAAGGAAACCCCAATGTGCAGCTGGCAAGAATCTTGCAGTTCCTAGAGTGTCCACAGTATGTCCCTCTCGCTTTCAATTTTTTTTTTGTTACCATTTGTCTTGGATACTGTAATTTCATTAGTGCTGCAAGTCAACCCCCAAGCTCAGTTCGAGTTTGATTTAGGCTTTGGTTTGGACCTGTTTGGAATGTAAAAGCGACCCTTTTCGTTCTCAGCAAGTATAATAAATCACTTCAAGGGACCCTTTGCAGGAACCATTCATATGCCAGAATAAACTGTGCCACATCCCGCAGTATGTGCCATGCGCACACCAATCTCCATAAAAGGAGACGTTCACGACTACTTGCAAGAGGCACATACCATAACATAGAGAGAAGGGACATGATGTGAAATTGTTAAACAAAGTCATTGGAAATTTATACATTTTGACTTGTTTTGAAGTTTTGACTCAATAGGTATTTATGAATGGGAATAAATACCTGCTTGGCCAGTATTAAACAAGAACGTTTAAAACTGGCCTGGACGCCCCTGAGATGGTTTAAAACATACTTGTTAAAAACCGGCCAAGCACATATTTATTCCCTTAATAAAAACAATTTTTAAAAAAAGATGGGGAGTTGCTGATTTGAGGTGGAGGAGGAATGAAGTCAAGTGGTATCGAAATGAGGTGTTTGTGGCACAATTCGTCTGGACTGAAATGTAACAGAGTAATTAGTACAGTAAAATGTTGCTATTATGAACATGATGAGGTACACCAAAATGTTTGCAATAGCGGTTGTTATTTATAGCAGTTTTTGGCCACTGGCATGACACTTAAATTCGGCTACATCATGGTGTCCGTACCTATGTAAATTTATCTACTTCGCCATCCATTCAATGTGAAATAATGCCAGCATGTCTCTTATCGAGATTTCGATATATTTCCCAAGCTGATGTACCCGATCCTGATAGGCTAGGGCGTATTTGTGTTGGTGATGAGTAATGTCAACTGGGTAAATTGGTAGAAATTACAGTAACCCCTATAGAAAAACAAGTACAAGGGACACAAAATAAGAAACTATAAGCCCCAATAGGCTAACAGAAACTGGTAAATTATCCTGTAACAGTCAAATTGAAAGTTTTGTTTGGAAGTGTCATCTCTGGGGAAATTGGTTTTGGAAGAGTATACGGTACCTGCATTACAAATGAAATCCCAAGAAATGCCATGAAGTCCCAGAAATGAAAGTCCTTAAGGAGGTTTGTTAAAAAGTTAAAGCAGCCTTGCACCCCCCCCCCAACAAAAAGAGAAGGAGACAAAGAAAAACTAAATGGACCCAACACAGGGAATAATTATGGACCATGAGGGTCTCCGTAGATACCGGTAGTTGCGAGTGTGTAATTATAGGAAGTGCCATCTGTGGGGTAAAAAAAATGTAGTTGAAAGATTAAATGTAGTTTGCTAGAGAACCAGCCCAAAAACTACAAAACGGGAGGTATAAAACAGGCGCAGGCCGATTGTATATAGTTTGGGCCAATAATTTCCAGAAACTGTTCAGCTACATTGCACTGTTCTAATTTGTTTTTGATAGAAGGTAGGTTTTGTTGTGTATTTTTTAGTGTAAGAGTAGGGTTTAATATGGAGACAATGACAAAAAAGTCGCGGCACAAAATAAGATGGGGATATTGCTGAAACGAATGGATTTCTGCCTTGTCAGTGCCGTTGCACCAGATTATTGTTGACCCGGCATAGGGTTGACGGTAGTCTTACTCGCAGTTGTACGTTTAGCCAGCTGGGGGGGGGGTGGTGGTGAGGGGGGTATTTACCCCCCAAATATTGTAAAGACTGCCGTTTTTTATTCAAGTACCCTCTTTTCACCAGCGTTTAAACAAGTGGCCTTTTTTTTGTTTGAATTTTGCACAACAGCCGTCGGTAATGGTGCCGTCCTGAAAAGTGACACCTATTGTCCGATTGTGTCCATGATCGTCCGATTTGAACAGTGCCCCCATCGGAAGATGGTACCAGTCCCCGCCCCCAAACACACACACACACACACATCTTCTTTTTTTTACGGAGGCCAAGTGTCCCGAGGAAAACCCCGTCCACAGTTTAGCATGGATGTGTGAGTGCCCTTTTCACAAACTTTTCAACCCCCCCCAATAAAAATGACCTTGCTACACCTCTGTATTTATATAGATTTATCTGACTGAAAATGAAGGAGAATTCAGTTCATGTAACGAAAATTACCAATACAGTCAGTACCGCACATTTTCAAGTTGACCGTTTGTGTGCGGACAGCCCTTACCATGTGCACACACTAGTGGCAGCCATTCAGAAAATTGAGGTGCTCTGTCCTCACAATTACATGTACATGTACAAGCATTAAAAACTATTATATAAATACTGGAAAATGGAAAACTTCATGCTCAAAAACACCAATCCTGAAAGTACAAATCTAAGACCAGACATGAAACAGTCGCTGCTTTGATGATGTCAAGGACCCTTGAGTGTTTAAAACGCCATGTTCCACAACCCAACATCACCACTATACTATGAAGAAGAAAAGGTGTTATGTGTGTTCAGGAGTTGCTTTACCGTGAAGCAGGCGACAGGCAGAAAAGCTGCCTGTCTACCACAAAGCGGACAACGGGCGTTTCCCATTTACGTACTGCTCCCAGTCAACATTTATTTTACAACTACGTATACAACAACAAACCACGTTTTACCATTGAGCTATCTGTCCATGTGATATCCGTTATACATTTGTTGTTTGTTGTGGCGCAGTCTGTAGCATTTTGCCATTTGCCCCCAAGGGCGAACAAAACCCATGGACTACATGGCAGACAAGAATTGTTTTGTTATACCATGGTTTCATTCTTTAAAGAGGTTTTTGAGTTTTTGAGAAGTAACACTATCTTTAAAATGTCATTTTCTCAAAGACTGTTCTGACACTCTCATGCATTTTAATTAAAGACTCCAGTTCTTCAGTCTTTGATAAAACACACATCTATACTGACATGAACACAGGTCCACGATGACATGCGCATGTCACAGCTAACATCACCCTCCTAGTGCCAAGGGCTCTATTCTTGCTGTCTTGTACAAAGCAGCAGGGACAAAAATGTTCAAAAGTCATTGATAAGGATGAAAGGTTTATGAAATGTTATCGGGACACATGGGGTGATGTAACATGCATCCGCGGAGCCCCTCAGGTCATCGTACATGACCTTTTGCAATACTTCACGTGAAAGTCCCAACAATTGAAATTTCACAATCCAATACCATGGTATAACAATAACACTTCTGGGTTATTGCACCCAATAGGTTACATAGAGACAAGGCAAGTTAATGTCCAAAGCATTATGACATGTATGAAAGGAAGACATTTAGTAAACCTGGATTAACAATTTATATTGTCTTTGCTATATGTTTCTCCCAAAGGTATTTGAGGAAGAACTTCTTTCCGATGCATAATGACTTAAAGTTTGCAGGTTTGTTATCAAAATGTTTGTGTTTTGTTTGCACTACAAATGAGTACCACTTGCTCAAAGCATGATTGGGCCTGGAGTTTTGATCCTGGCGGGAATTTTCTTAAAGGCCTAAAAAGTATGCACAACTGTAATTAATCAATAGTTCAGGCCTCGCACGTAACAGTTGCTTTTCACAAAATATGGGGTTTTTTTCCTAATAAAATTTTAATTTGTACATGTATGTTTTGTTTTATACGATGTCACGCACTGAACCGACAAATACTAGCAAGTGCGCACGCATCATTCATTATACCTTTAATTGCTATTGATTGCAATTTCAGGAGTTTTAAGGCATTGCCTGTATGTACAATTGAATATCTGAAGTCAACTCTCCAGTCTACTAGGCAACCTTATTAACCATTGACAAACTCACAACCCTTCAGATTCCTTTCTGCACTACCTGCAGGACTGCTCAACCCTCTAGACTGCCCCCATCATTTACGCATCGATGAAGCTTGTCCATACAGAGAAGGTGTGGTCCTAGACCGGGCTGTGGGCCAAGGAAAGGGCTCAATCGTTAATGTGGGTCTTCTGAAGGTAAGGCCACATAGCTGTCACATGTCCTGTGACACTTTCATCAGAATGGATGCTTACATCTGGAATGTGCCCTTTTTGGTGCTAGTTGCATTTCTCACTGAATGATAATATATTATCACACAAACAAATTTCCGAGTACACAATGTGGCCCTCAGAATTCAGCTATTTTAAGCTAGTAGTAATTTTAGTCGGACTTGTTTCTTTCAGAAATTTGCTTCAAATGCATGTTGCTGACCTGTTTATATCACATAGCGAATAGTCACTCATGTGATATGCTTTTTATGTGTCGCTAATCTTGACAGTGTGACTGAAAATTCAGTGGCTATATTCAGTGCTGGCTATATTCAGGCAAGACAAAAAGATTGCCGCCATGCCAGGTGTGAATATTTTACATGAAGTGGATTTTCTTTGCAGGCATTGCCAAAAGGTTTTCAGTTGCACACTGTAATTAGGATTTGACATTTGGTCCGCAATAGATCTTCTGCACTTTTGATGACAATTTATCAATCTCTTGTATTCTTGATGTAGGAGGTACGGATAGACAGACAGCTACAGCCAGGATTGAGGGTTACTGTCAAGATGGCAGGTACCGACTATATCAACTCAGGTATGAACAAAATCCTAGGACTGTGTTATTTTTCCACCAAAGTGTCTTGTGTTATTCAAAAATTGAATCCTAAAATCACAGAAAATGTTATGGTTTAGATTGTTTACGTATCCTATTTCAAAGGAATGGTTTGAAAGAAACTAATCTGTTCCTTAGGAAAGGAAAGGAGAAAAAAAAATTGTTCACTTTCGATGCAGCAGTCATTTTTTGGCATACAAATACGCATTTTCAGCTGTAAATAAACCTCCTTGGACATGGTGTTTGCCCCTAACTTTTGTGTCTTTGATGTCAGACAATTCAATGTACGGTACACTATATTACTACACCTCATACATATTCATGATCAAATTGGAGCGCGTCATTGACCGATTCCGCCGCGCGTCCAGGAAGTAAAAATGGTACGCGCCCTGGTGACGTCTTCCCGGTGAGTATCCAGCTTGCTGCCATGTGGTAGTTTTTTTTCTGGTAGCATTAAAAAATTCCCTCTGGAACCCGCCTCGTAGACATATGTAGTCTGTGGCACGAAATCTTTATGGAACCAGTCTGTTGACGTAGTCCTTGTAACTACTGCAGTAGAGACACATTAAAGAGTGTTGGCACCAGACTATTTCATTAACTGACGAAGAACTTGAATATCTTGTTCTGAAAAGATGCAAAACCTATGAAGGCCGTTATCGACAAGGCAGTGAGGCCACTAAAAAGGCAGTGAGGCTACTACATATTTATGAGGTGTAGTATACAAATATTGAATGCTTCGAGTGGTGTAGTAAAACTAGCCTCCCGAGGTGATCCATGGACATTCTATTTTAGAATGGTCCATGGATCACCGAGGGAGGCTAGTTTTACTTCACCACGAGATAAAGCATTCAATATTTGTTTTATAACACTTCACCCACAGATTCTGCTTGATTTTAATATTTTACATGATTTAAATCTGAACACAGTTGAAATAAACTTCAATTTCAATACAAAATTGGTGGAAAATGTATTTCTCTCTTAAAAACTAACCCTTCACGAAATGTTTGAACCCAAGCCTGCGGCGCGCTCTCTTTGGAGTAATACGCGCTACGCGCACACCAGCATGCATTTGCACACAAATACCGCTCCGTGGAAATAGTACTTTGGTTGCTAATGGTATAGTACTTTGGTTGCTATGCGCATAGTACTTTTGGCCGTGCACAGAAAGATAGCAAAAGTAGAAAGTAACATGTGACTCGCTCTCGGCCAATCAAGACACAGAATCTGTGGGTGAGGTGTTATAATATACAAATACACCATGGTATATTTCTGGAAAGTAGTTGGAATTACTGGTCCCTCGGTGTAGGTCAGCTTGACTACCTACCTCCGCTTCGCGTCGGGAGGTAGTCAAGCTGACCTACACCGAGGGACCAGTAATTCCTACTACTTCCCTTCATACTATGCTGTTTTGTATACTGCTTGAAATTAGCATACTTGTATACATTTCAAATACTACTTGAAACTAGTACAAACACACAAGTGTTGACTGTCTCTTGCACTCTCCCACGCTGCATGCGATGCTCTGATACTATACATGCCCATGTATGCAATTGGCATGCATCAGGCTGTGCGGCCTGAGCAGTGGAAGCATACGCTACAGCAGAACAAAATTCCCATTGCTCAAAAGTAAACTCTAAGGCTGAAAAAGGTGCGGTAATTTGATTAATCTAAAACAATAGTGGGTGGTTTTTCATGGTACATTTTCCCATGTATTTACTAAACAGATAAAAACACATGTTTTATTAATTGTTTTCAAAGGAACTTATGTGACTGGAATCACAATTAGCGCCCAAACAGCTTGCTATTTGAGGGTCAAAATTTTGAACCCTGAAATTAGTTCTCGCAAGGATAACACAAATACAGCCAATTCGTCAAGTATGGTTGTGTGGACTTTTATATTCCACTTTTAAATCTTCTTTCCAATCGAAATTTTTCTGTGTTAACCATGTTTTGCAGCTCAATCTGGCAGTTTCAAGGATGCAGTGTCCTTTAATAATGATATTTTAGCATTCAAAATACCGGAACTGCTAATATCACAACTCACCGGAGTTGGACAAGTTCTACATGTATTTTGTAGATCTGGCTGGCGGCACTGCCTGAGTCTCTCCATTATATTAGCAAGTGTTCACTGGAGAAAGTTCAGTTGTTACTTTCACAAGAGCATGAGTTGAAGTCCAGGTTTTTAACCACATTAATGATGAAAACTACAACGTTTGTGGAGAGCATGACTGGTTATACCTGCAAAAACACATGTACACCAAATACAGTACTAGTCTGAGAATCAGACACTCACGTGGGCAGGGCCACGGTTGAACGTCTGATAAATTGTAGCATGTACATTTTTTGCAACCCCGCACGCCAGCCAATCTGAGTGGTCTTTAGAAACTGTGATGTCATTTCAATCAGAAATGTGGACCAAGCTGTGGGTTGGTCACCTTGGATGCCATTTTTTGGTCAAGACACTGTCACTGACACTGAGGTCAAGACACTGTCTTGTTTTGCACACTTAATTGCCGAATCTGCTCGCATATCATAGACCTTACTGTGCAAGGGGTGATACAGGGTGGCAGTGACACAATTCTGTTTTATGTGAAGCGTTAACGTTAACGAAAGGTCACACAGTTAAAGGGGCAATCACTTCCATATCAAATTACTTTTTGTTGCGTTCTACTGTAATTTTCCTAGTTCTGGATTGCTCACAATGTTTAATTAAGGCTGCTTTCTGCTCAACTTGGCCACGACTTAAATTGAGATGTAATTACCTTGAGTGAGGGAAACACTACACAAGTATTTTCCAAATTGAAGCTCTTTTCATTTTGAAAAAGTTATGTAAAAACTTTGAGTACAATGTCCCTTTTTCGATTTATTTAAATCAAAAAAGGACCAACCAATTACAACGCTGAAATGAACTCTTTAATATTGAAGAAAATACATGTATTTGTCCAATATTTACTGTTATTCAGACAACATTCTCACACCAGGTTTCATCATCCCCTGAACAGTTTGGAAGAGAAATTTGGTTTGTTTTGATATTGAGGCTTCTGTCTGTATTTTGAATTCACCTAACTTTGACCCTCAGGTAGTCCTGAAAGTAAAGGTCAAGCGATTTCACATACACGACAAAAAAAAATGTTTATCATTTTATGATCTATCTGATAACAAAGTATAAACTGATTGATCATTTTGTTCAAGAGTTATAAGTGAATTAATTTGGTGGGATGCCACTGAGCAAGGCCACTTGTGAATCATTGTACCACCAAGGGGCATCAGACAACACCTAACCTGTTGTTCCTCGATTACTTCTGATGTTGGAAATGACAGTTGATTGCGTAAATAACCATGCAACACTCGTTTTATTTCTGCTTATTATTAGCTGTGGGGAAGCAGCTCTACAAGTACAATGTACTCATGTCTCTCCGTTGGTTGGTTAGTAACAAACTTCACCAAATGCCTTTTTTGGTAATCAGTCACCTTGTCCCTTAGGCCCTTGCAAAACATGTGCTTCATGTCTCCACTACTGACCAGCTACTTGTACCAATTTATTGCAGTTGTGAAAAATTGAGTCACATGGTCACTCATTAAGCATTGGCGCTAGGCTGCACACAAATTTGGTGTTCCACAGGCTATAAAGCGCTCAATGCACCAACTGACGTTCAACAAAATAATGGGAATCCTTTTCAGTTGACGGTCATTGTGCTTCATAAGAACAGACTTTTACATCGTGTACATGACTTATAGGCTACAGCAGGTCTGTAGTTCGGCCGCAGCTTCCAAGATCTTTTCGAGCTTGTTAAAGTACCATTGTCCTATCAATTTGTGCATGCTCTCCACTGGTCATTGATGCCATGACTGATGAGGCCAGGACCAGTATTGAAGTAGAAGTCATTTTTTTACCCAAAATCAATTGTAATTTTGTGTCCGATGAGGTCAGCATGAGTTCATAGTATTATGCACACATGGGATCATTGTTGAAGCTCATTGTCACATCCCAGGGTTTGCCCACCCCCATGAAATGGACCCTTGGTTATAGTCACCATCCAATGAACAGTACTGACACTCAGAGAAAACTAGGCCTTCACTCTTCTCTTTACAATATTTATATTTATTTACAGATTTATCATACACACGATTTATATTCCTTATTGAATTTAGATTAAGGGGCAACTTCCAGTATTTAGTACAATCACAATTATTAGTTACAGCATAGAAAAGTAGTGTCCGAGTGTCTCTTGTTGTCTCGTGTCCAGCAAAATGCTCTATGCCCGTAGCTTTCCCACTTGGCCAGCGGAGTCCACACGGTCCTCTGGTCCCGCCGCTGCGGTCCGGCCTCACTCCTCTGGTCACGGGGACGCTATTCCAAAACCAAGATTAAAAGCCCTGAAAACATAGCAATAACAAATTTGTTCGCAGTATAGGCCTTATTGTATTTTATACAAAATTAATGCCAAGTTCTAGCCAATACATTTCACGCTTAATCTTCCAAAATCTCATAAAAATTAGTCTCCAGTTATTAAAGTGATATTATGTTCCCGCAAAAATGAATAAATTAAGCACAGTTTAATACAACAATAATTTTATTTATAGTTTAACTTACAGGAATTGAAGGACTCCTGGCTTATACACTGCTGAATTTCTGGTTCGTGAACTCTCATTAGTTCAGACTCAATGAGCTCTCATTAGCTCTGCCGCAGGCTGGCTATGCATTGCCCTATCTCCCTTGGCTTCTAAGTCTCAAAAAACCACTTCGAGTCCGGCCACTGCCCTCTACTCGGAATTTCTCTTAGCAACTCCTTTCTCTTACATTTGCCCACGCTTGTATACCCAAAATAAATTTAGTCCTATGCATAAATTAACATGATAATTTTATTCTCTCCACTCAGGCTTCTCATTGCCTATTTAACATTCACATTTGAGTATTACGTAAGCCCCATTGACCAATGACAAACTAGGTGTGGCTTAATTATTTAAACGTCACAGGCTCAATAAAACATGGTTTGGCTAGCTCACCTATCCCCGGAATGTTGGGTATGAGAGCCTCAATAAAAGAACATTGTGTTACCCTCTACATAAAACACATTCCAAATTCCAACTGCCAATGTACTAGATTCCGGCCACATAAAAATAAATGTTGTTTCTACAACTCCAATGTACTAGATTCAGGCCACATAAAAATAAACTTGTTTCTACAACCAATAAAAAGTACATTCGTTTTATTAAAATAAAGTCACTCTGTGACACTCATGCTATAAACCGTTTAGAAGTAAGGTGATATTTGAGAGGGGGGATCCAAAGAACAATTTTAACAATTACAAATAGGTGTTGGGGCTTTGCCGTCAGAAGAACAGTACGAGAAACCATTCCAAAAGAGACAGATTTTCTAACAAGCAAAACAACTGTATTTCAGTCCAGTATGTTGGACAAAATGAAGTGTAAGGTGTTCTAGTATGAACAAAATTTGGAAAGTATGGTGTGAGTGGTCTGGGCTTTAAGTTATGAGTAGGATTATGAAGACTAAGACAAGAGTCAGACTCAAGTCCGTGTTCAAGGCCAAATAGGGAAAAAAATAAAGTTCTTGCATGTCAGCTGTGCATCCAGACACTCATATTCCTACTTATTCTTGGTGTGTAAGCTCGATTCCTACTATTATAACATTAAACATCACGTTATTTGGACTTGAAACAGGATTGTTTATAACTCGGCTTTGCAAACACATTTTTGTGACTTTCTATTTCCAAATTCAGAATGAAATTGATGCCAGTTTGAATTGGTCTTGAATTTGCAGAAAGAAAAACATTACGAGGTACCGTGGTCTCACCTGCGGCACCCTGCACAGAGGCTGGCCTGTACTGGGGATACTCTGTTAGGCTTGCATCAGGCCTTGGGGCTGTATTCTCTCAGAGTCCCTACAAAGATGGGTACGATGTCACACTGGGAACGTCAGAGAGGGGCACAGATGTAGACCAGTTAGAGCTTTCTGCTTTCAGGTATAGACTTTTGCTACTGACATAGTTGTCAGAACAATCAAAATGGAAAATTTGTTTAGCAGGAGGCGACATCTCACCAGGCATCCCCAATGGTGGCACTTCACCCCCACACTGACTGGAAAAACTGAGAATTCCTTCCACCCAAAATACATGCTTCACCACTTTAGAAACCCTGGTTCATTTTTTAGCCTCCCTGGCAGAAAAGTTTCCCCTACCTAGCATTGTCAAAAACCACTTTCCGGTTTGTTAGTAAAAAGATAATACACGCGCGCACCACTGATTACTAGCGCCCATTGGATAAACACTCCAGTTGCGTTAGCTTCCGCTTTCAATGGGTCCAATCCGAGACACGGGTAAAAACACCCGCCAAACTTCCTCCCGAAAAGGGGGAAAAATTTCCACTTATCAATATAATGACCATGATATTATATTTGTACACGATACAGGAGACATGTATTGCATGAAGCCACGCATTTATTTCCTAGTGTCTCAAAGTAGTACCAAGCTATTTAACCAAAACTTAAAAATCAGGCGTTTTTACCCCAGTTTAGCCTATGGGGTCGTTCAGACACTTTTAAATTCCTTTAAAACACCGGTTGAACTCGATTCAGTGTAACTTTCTTGCTAAAACGATGTCTGAACGCTTTTTTATTTAGACCGAATCAGGTTGAACTCGAAGATAAAACGGCAACTTAAACCCCCTCGGAGGGAGGGTTTAGCGAATAACCAGAACGAGTTTATCTCCTAGTATGATTTCTGAACGGTTTTAGCTAAAACGCTCCCTGTTTTAGCCAGCGCAGCGACCCGGAGTTACGTAACGCCTTCTCTGTGGCGCGCTTTTCTATTATGCAAACAATGTCCTAATTTTCCTACCATTAAAAAAAAATCCAATTTCAAGTCCAATTTCCGCAAGTTTTCTGACCACGTGGTCCGAGTTTCACATCATGCTCACCCGCACTTGACTCACGATGTGATGACAAACGTGTAGATGCCAACGCAACAACCTCTAACCGGAGCATAATTATCATAATACACTAATATATTCAACTACCAGGAAAACCTTGGCGTTGATTGGTCAATATTGCAACGTTAATATCACGTGTATTTTTACATGACTGACATGTTGCGCGTTGATGCAGTAAACCTTGAGTGAAATCTGTTCAATTAATGACGTCTTGTTTAGATCACTGGTTTTCGAACAACTTTTCAGAACATTTTTTATGTCTTTTTGCACCACGAAAGGTACTAACAGAAAATAGCCCCCAAAATGTAAACACAAATGGTGTACTATGCTAGGCCGATGTACGATACTTCCAAAAAATGGGGAAATCGCCGTGGTGGACAAGTGACTGTCGTCATGTTTACCGCGTGCCTCGCTACATGACCGGCCGAGGCTGCGATGTCAAATATGGCATGGCAACACACATCACACGGTGAGGGGCTCAGACCAAGTGTAGCGAACTGTAAAAATGGAAGAGTGAAGGCTCTTTTTAGCGTGCGGTTTTTGCCGAGGCGGATGTTCTACACGACCTCAGATATTGAGATAAACTACTTCGAGTTGAACTTGCTACACTTAAAACGATGTCTGGATACTCGGAAGTTTTATTTTTACGACGTGCCTCCCGTGGTGAGCGACCGTTTTAACTTTTACCGTTTTAGCTAACACGGTGTGTGAACATGGCCTGTGTCATGCATTTGAGTAAATTAAACACTGTCAACATGGTCAAGGTTATTTGACAAAGATCTGAAAGACATCAATAACAAGATCAATGTTTGCAAGAACACCATGATAATTCATCTCTTCTTTGTAGAAATCTTTGTTTTGAAAGAAATTGTCAGAGTGAAAAACATGACTGCAAAGCCATTGTTGACATAAATGGATAACAGGAGAGTGCATAATTTTTTTCCTTGTAGGCATTTATTGATAGTCTTTGGTGGTCTCAAAGGCCTCGAGTACAGTCTGGATGCAGATGAACGACTGAAGATCACAGACCCTAAGCTTTTGTTTGACCACTACATCAACACCTGCCCCACCCAGGGGAGTAGAACAATCAGAACAGAGGTAAGTACAGAGAGTCATATGTATTTGCTCAGTGAGTACCCTGTGCCCCAGTTTGGTTAGTTTGGCCAACATTGTGCAGTATCACACATTTCACCATGTATCGTATATGGCAGCGCAAACAAAATGGGTGTGCTCAGTCAAGTTATTTATCCTTCTTGTATTTTAGTTCATGTGAGTAGAAATATTTGAAATGCTGCATGTGATGCTTTTCCATTTTATCTGAGTAGTTTTATGTGTTAATTTACCCTCTTTCAGTTAAAACTAAGTTTCAGAACTGTGTTTTCTCCTATTAAATGCAGTTAGTACTACCTAGGTCGCATGCACAGCAGAGATCAATTGGGTCTTCGTCCACTCTCAGTATCAAACCAAATCTTGATAGTGTTAATGTGATTTATTTTTTCCCCTGATATTTTCCAGGAGGCCATTCTCATCTCGCTATCCTCTCTAAGGTCAAAGGTCAACCAAGTGGCATCCCATACCAATCAAACTTGAGAAATGTATTGTCCCTGACCCACAAACTGACACTCCCTGCATTGTAATGCATTAATATCAGTGTGCAGAGGGTGTCATTAATAGTGTCAGGTGATATTTAGTTAACTGCAATATTGTCTACAATATCCACATGAACTTAACTTTATGGAGTATGACCATAGGGACCGTTTTGGGTTTGTAATGTATGGCTTTGAAAGTGTTTTTGGAAACAGTTTACCGATTCTGCACCAGCCTTCCCTCTCAATAGCAAGTGTTTATATAGAACGTCTCAATTTAATGCCTCCTTCAATGGACCATAATCATGTTGAGGCCATCTTGATTTTTCCCATTCAAATTAATGCAACCAAAGCGAGGCTGGAAGGAAAAATAGTCTGGTTCTTTTTTTACACAAAAAAAACATTACTATTCATTACTGTTATTGGATACAGGAAACATGACTAAAATGGTGGCAGCATGATAAAGGTCTATTGTTTTACAATGTGAAATCGTTGCCTTCTTTTCACAAATGCTGTATCTTCCTATAGTGGCAAATTCAATCTGTATGTAATGCTTTCAGCAGCTACTGGTAAGAGTAAAAAAAACACCCGAGTTAAACTTTTAAAAAGTTAATAACCATAGTCTTCAGAAAAAAAACAGGGATAACGTTTAACACCAAAAAGACGAGCTAAATCTTTAGCAAAAGCAAAATGAAGTTGTTAATTGTTTGTTCAATAAAAAATGTTCACTGTCAGTGGGTAATAAGTAATAAATGCAATCCATTCACATACTCTGGGTTTAATCATTTATTTATTGTGTTATTTATTGGAGTTCGTGGCATTTTTTGGTCATACCTCATCTTCTGTGCTACACAACATCTTCCCGTCCCTGTCAGAATTTTCACCTTCTTGTTTTCAAATCTTTACAGCTACTCAATTACTGAAAATTCAAGAAAATCTATTTAGATGATATGATCTTTTGAGTCTTGACCAGAAAGAGCAAAGGTCTTTGTTTCAGTTGTGAGCTTTACTAGGAAAAAAAATACAAAAGGTTGACCTCTCAGCATCATGATGCAGGGAGCAACAGGTAGTGAGAGAAGCAAGGATCTTTGGCTTTTTTATCCCTTCCATGGAGGATGCTGAACACTTCCTGAGACTATTTATTTCAGATCAGAGCTCTTTCTCCCTGCTGGTGATATGGGGACAGCCGCATCAAATTGATTCAACTGCTGTTTGATGTATAAAGAAATGTGTAATGTATTTTCATAATATTTGTTGGTGAAATTATTACTGCGCATAACATTTTTATACAGAGGTTGTCGATCCCAAGTTAAATCATATTAAAAGTAAATAGGTCATGTCAATCACATGTCACAGGTAACAGGTAACGGGAATGAACAGTGACAAAGGATTCATTAGTCACAGTTGATTTGAAATAACTTGAGAGGCTGCATGAAGTTTTGGTGTCTTTTGATTGACTTGTAATGACTTTGGATTGACTTGTAATGATTTGTAATGACTTGATTTAGTGTAAAGAAAAATAGTTGTACTCACCTCAAGGGTGGGGATTTGGTAACTCTGAAACTGAGAATTCACACTTGTAGGTTAGGTTAACTTTTAAGGGTGTCAGTTGATACATGCGTAAAGCCCGGTTCATACTTCATGCGAAAGCGAATGCGAAGCGAATTTGACCTCATGAAACATTCGCTGCGAAATTCGCCCGAGTTGAAATATGTTCAACTTTTACGAATACTTGCCATGACGTCACAAATTCGTGTTCGCTTTCGCTTTCGTGCCGAGTATGAACCGGGCTTTAGCCTGCTAGCCCGTGCTATTTTCCCCCACCCTTCTGGGTAGAAACCAAGCCCCTTCCTCCGTTACCCCATCCCTTCTTTTAACTTGGCCAATGATAATCGATTGTTGTCAACACATTTTGACCTCTGGGTGACCCAATGTAACATGATTCATGCTTTGTTGTATGGTAGCTGTCCCGCCAGCCCCGCTTGTGTCAGATGAACAAGGGTATGGGAAGGAGAGAGACTAAATTTATGCACCGGCCGTGTACTCCTAGAACTATGATGCTCCGCGTGAGCGGAGCCTCATAGACACAGAACCCCGCAAAATTGTTTGCAGCACAAAATACTAATTAAAGCTATAGTCCATCATTTGTAATTTGTGCATTTTGTTCGTTTGAAGCAACAAAAGAGTTCAAAATCTAATGAAGGATACTGAACAACTAACCTGATGAAGTTTCAGCTAAGCTTCAGCTGTTTATTCCGAGAAAAACAGCATTCTAAGATCTCAATTTCAAATCAAAAGTTACTAAATCATGTTTTGAATTGTTTTGAATTGCAGCTATACGCGACGTATAGCGCACTGATCCGACGAATTATAGCAACCGCGGGCGCGTGTGCGTCGTTCCAATACTTGTGCGCGCTGCGCTGAATAACAAAACGAACTACTAATTTAAATTTTCCTACGGTGCTTCTTAAGAATCACCGTTGGAAATGCCTCCTTTCGTTGATTACTTCAAAATGACAGCTTCCCAGAAAGAATAATTTCACAGGGAGTTTAGTTCCCTTACTATCTTTCAACCAAGTTTGTTTTTCAACAATAATTACGCTAGTTACTTTTCGGATGGCTGCAAATGATGGACTATAGCTTTAAGTACAATCATTTCGCTTGTACCATTACCATACCCCCGCGGCCGGCGCTTTCCGAACGAACCGAAAATCATCCATCGATCATAATGCGTGCTCATTTTTCATCATTTTGGCCAAAAAACGACAGAATCCAGCGATGTTTGTTCTGCACACATTACGTGAGTATGTCATGAGGTATAGTACCGAGTTTAGGGACAAACTGTGCAGCGGTTCTGTGGGAAATGTCTGTGTTTTGATGGACGTTTTTGTAATAATTGGTGTTTTGTGCTGCAAACAATTTTGCGGGGTTCTGTGTCTATGAGGGTCCGCTCACGCGGAGCATCATAGTTCTAGGAGGAGTACCGGCCGTGTACAGTGTAAGGTGTAACACGAATATTCATGCTCTCTCTGGATTCTAAATCAGTTTGCTCCATCCAAATCGGGTAGCAATTTCCACAATACAAGCCAAGAAGAAGTTATTTCAGTCATTGATTGGAGTCAACGACGGTCACCAATCTTTTGAGTCAAAAGATTGGGGACCGTTTGACCCAGTCTGGTTCCCAGACCTGACAATTATTCCCGACGCTCACATCTAAATTGTACGTCAGGCAGCCTCCTTGGCTAAAAATAAACATGACGACATTGACGGCCCTCTTTAAAAACTCGCGCGGCTTTGTTTCTCTCATGTGTGCTGTTTGTGGCCATAAAGTACTTTTGAGTGTTGTTTTTAATTTGTGAGAATATAATGGGTTTACTTACATAATACTTAAATGTGTAATGTCACAGTAAAGTAAGCCTGTAATTAATTCAGTTATTAGGCACATCTCAGTTGATTGAAAAATAAATACAGCTCGTTTGTCACGTATGTTTGTGCCTTCCGCTTAGTTTGTCTCATTGTGCCCAGGTATCCCACTCGACGCCATCAGCCTTTGTCCCTTAATAAGGCTTCAATACAGCATGACATAATCAGTCTTTTCTTACTCTAATTTTTGTTTCAATAGGTCTATTGATGCTCCGTATTCAAATGACATAGTAGTCTTTTCGCAAGCAGTGATTTTCGTTGATTAAGATGGGTTTTTTTGTTTTCCTTATCAATCTGAGTTTTTAGGAATAAGAGAGATCTATGGAAGTGAAGCCATCAATGTCAATGTTCCCTTCCAGGTGATAAATAGGGAGCTACAATTGTTTTTTTATTCACAATTATTGATTTGCTCTTCATCAGTATAATTCATGGTCATTTTGCATGGCCAAAAGAAAGCAACGAATATTCCTTATAAAGAAAATTAATGTAGCCCAGTTGATTATATGGCGAGTTTTATTGGAAACTTATTTTGAGTATATCTTTTAGGGGTGTAACTTTGGGAAAACTCACATAATGGAAATTTTGGACATTTTATGCCACCATAGCGCCAGAATATGTTGGTAAAATGTCGCCAACATGCGAAGACTAGTGGATGTCTCACACTGCGCATGTGCAGCAAGTAACCCCCAAGTGACTACACCGGCAATAGGCTATGAACATACGTGTTGTATGTGCATTAAATATCCGTTTAGGCAAATCTTCTTTTATTTAACCTCTCGCATTAGCAACATTTAATTTCATTCGGGTGGCAGCTCACATTTTAGAGTTTGAACCTTAAAATAAGGTAAACAATGCTGAGTTTCATAAATTCAGCAATGTCACTTGTTTTTACTTGTTGACCTTTGACCTTGACAACCGACCATTGAATGGATTGGAGAGTGGCATCAGACCACATTTCCTTCCTCATCTCTATCCCAATGTAGAATTGTACATCTTCTGTATCCCGGACCTACGCGCTAATTATAGCATAGCTTGTCTGTCTCTCTTTGTTTTACAGCCGCCAGCAAAATCCGGTGCGGAGGCGCACAAAGACTAAAACCCCAGAATATTATGCACGTGTCAAAGCAACATAATATCCACAAAACCAGTTTCCGTGATTATTATAAAAATGCTGATATTATATAAAAACCGTGGCAACTATGGTGGTGTATCACAGCCATAGAGCTACATTTGTATGTATGAATTAATCCAGTTCTATGATAACTAAAACAAACGTATCGTAATTGTTTCCATGTCACAAACCCCGGTTTCATTTCGGCTGAAGCTTCAGCTATGGCTTCTTAATTATATATAGTAGCTGGCGTATCATTCCACCATGTCATCATTGTATGCAAACAAGCATCAGAATCATGCCACACACACACAAATAGTGAGTCAGCCTCGAAACATTTTCCTGGTATGAGAAATTGATTCACGTGAAATGTTTTGGGCTGTACAATTGCTTCCTCATCAGTCATGGGTTTTTGGGGGTTTTTTTATTGAAAATCAAATACTTTTGTGTTCAGTGACGCGTAGCATGCTTGCTCGATACATGGAGGAATAAGAACGCATCCTCCATGCTCGATATGTCCTGACTGACTCCCGAGTACGTTAACGTCTCTACTTCCACGGTTCAAATCGTGCCTTTTCTTGTGAAAATTGGCGTTGAATTGAAAAAAAAGTTAATTCGTCCGTTGGGTATTTGTTTAAATTGGGGGGGGGGGGTGTTCCATTCATTTTTAGTGCTTCGGTAATAACTCAGTACGTGCATTACTTCCATGGCGAGGGAGGAGATCAGAGTACATGTATATTAAGAATTAGGGGAATCTTTTTATTTTGCCGGGAAAATACATGTTTCCAAGCAGCTATTCAAATTTTGTTGAATTCTTGTTGCGAATTGCTTTATCCATTTTTGAAATTTTCGCTTCGAAGTGGTTGCTATTTGGGGGGGGGGGGCCTGGCAGGTCTAGAAAGAAACTGGTTCGGACACAGTATTAACAAAGCAATCATACATTTCAAGTTGTGTATCGTGACAACAGACTATGTATGGCCTCAGTGCAGGCCTTGCAACTTCATATCGAAGTTCGTTAGAAAACACCCTCAAAAAGTTATTATTGAGTCACAAAACGAAGTATCCTTAGTTTTGTATTGTATGTTTTGAGGGAAATCGTTTTGCTATTCAACTAGAGTAGTGATATACATGTTCATGTACAATCCTATCCAGAGACAATTAATATTGTACAAAATCCGATCCGTGCCCCCTTGATAAGGCTGCGAAACATGTCTCTGCATGGTAATAACATTCCCGCGACCCACAGAGCCTGTCATGACAAGTGCTCTAAATTTGGCGGTCACGTCGACCCCAAAGATGAAACGTGTGTTTACATGCATTCTATCATTGCACGGCTAGCCTTGCTCACTTGCCTTATATGGAAGGCCTACTCAGAAACCTCCGTTGTTGGCATTCCGGTAAATTCCCTTTGTCACAAAGATTGCATTGTGTAATTGGGGGTTGTTTGTATGACATGTACTTCGTGTTGAAATTTGTTCCGACTCCGAGTACGAATTGATGGAGTACTCCCGATTTGTTTTTACACCCCGAGTTTTTATATAATTTAAGATAGTTAGTTTCAAAAGTAAGTTAAGTAATGTATTTTCCCCGAGGGAAAATCAAATACAATAAATGGAACAAAAGACGTGCGAAAAGAAAGAAGCGATATGCTAGCGTTAAGGCACCAACTACACGTTTTTATTAATCTCCGTATCCTTCCTTGGCAACGTTGTTTTGGTGCTACCGGCAAGGCGATGACGTGACACATGGAAATTCCTTTCATGAAGGGCAGATGACGTACACATGTATCACGATCGATGATTGGGCAATGCCCCATTCATGCCGTTGTCACATGGGACGGCCTCATAGCTATTTTTGGCTCGCCGGGCTCTGATTGGACGACTGATTGATTAGGTGACGTCAGCGGACGCGCTGGATGAAGACACGAGTGAGTAACCGTCATTCTTTCATTCATATATCCGGTGTCGTTGGGTGCGTTTACGTCCCGATTACTACCAACATTCTGAAGCTCACATAAGTCAACGTGTAAAAAGCTTGTCTGGCAACAACTTGGATCATAATATCATCGCAGTTGCAGACTTCTTAGTGAGAATTAAAGCCAAGCATTAACGAACATGGAAGCTCAGCAAATTATCACAATGTCCATCAATAAGATCACCGGCTCGCGTGGACAACGAGGCGGGGTGAACCTTCGGAGAAATCTGTTGGTCGCCACGGTGCTTCACTCGGCCCGAGCCATGTACTACGAGGAAATGTGCAATAGAATGGCCAGGAATGCTGAGCTACAGTCCAGTGAGAGAGATATGAGTGACGAGGCGGAGGAAGATGACTGTACTGAATCCCCGGACTGGGGAGATTCGAGTAACTCCGAGGAAGAGTCGTCCATGGAACAATCATGTGAGCGTGTGGAAGCTGAATCAACCGAACCACCCATGGCAAAAATGGAGGACAAAGAAAACTGTCAGCCCGCTCAGTCCACCGATTCCTCGTCGTTGCAGGCGAGGCTGGAGAAACCCGAACTGGACAGTACTTCGCTTGTCGCCGAGCCGAAGTCGGACTCATCATCGGACAAAGAGCGATCGGTGCTTGGACAAAAGAACACCAACTCGCCTCCGTCAACATTCGGCTGCAAGGCATGTAAGCGCAAGCGGTCGGACTCGGCTGAGGAGTTGCGTGAAGCATGTGAATCCATCCTGCCAAAGCGGGCTAAATCATCGGACTCGGAGTGCCAAACTGAGGAACTGCCATCAACCACAACCCCACCAACAAAACAGAACTCGGAAGGCTCTATCACGAGTCTAGTCAGTATTTTCAAATCCGGCTTCCACGGACTCTCGGGTGATGCTAACCCCAATGGTAAATCCACGAACATTGGGTCCAGCGGCAACCACCTCCAACAATCGTCATACGGATCTTCGATGCCCAGACCGTTCGAGCAACTACAGATGCCCATTGCCGCCTGCTAAACAAAAACTGTTGGAATACAAAACTCTTGCTGAACTGTCGATGTTCTTTTAGTCCTCTAAAACATGTTGATTTGATTGATTTTATGTGTACAATTTCAATTATGTGCCTTTGGATTCAAGCTGACCATGCTTACCTAAAATTGTGCAAATATGAAGGGAAAGGTTCATGTTTTTCTCGGCCCTACTTGAAAATCCTGGCAATTTCTGTGGCCTATTTTTTCATCATAAATTAATAAAAAGAGAAAACATCATGGTTTATGTTTTAAAAGTGAGAAATTGTGAGATCATTTAACAACGCGGTTACACACTGTTTTTGATTTGTACGGGTTTATGATGTGGCACATTCGTCTGGGTCCCAAAAAAATTCGAGTTTGTTTGCTTTGTCCGACAATTGCTTTGTCGGACGGGATTTGCGTGGTTCTGTCTCGGGCGTGCCAAGGCCTTAGGTACAATAGCCCGTCGCCCACACAAAAGGGCCATTTGCGTGAACACCGAATGCATGGAATTTTTTCGCGGGATAAGGGGTCATGTGGGGGAGAGCAACCGCATGCTGGCCTCGCCCTATATCCCCCGCAGTCCCCGCTGCGACGTCGTGAAATGCACAGCTTACAGTCAACTGTAAGCTGTGAATTTCCGGTGTTTTGTTGTTTCAGCTCTAGTGATATTCAAACAATCACAGTGGACAAATTGTCGCGCATCAAGTTTAGTGCATAAGAACCCAAACACTTGTGGGCGTGTGCAAATTCACATGAGAAGTGGAGAATTCAGGACCATTAAGGTTTTGGATATTTCATGTTCGATCAACCTTTTTAGAGAGAAAAAATTGTCTCATAATTTCACATTTTCTTTTCTTACATCTGAAGTTTTTTTCTGAAAAGGTTGCTGATCAGCAGAATTTTGTGATGTGGAAAGCCCTTCCCATCAGACAGGACATGGCTATTTGTGTGAACTTCCTTGACTATGTGTCAGTGCTTCCCGCGGGGTTACGTTTTTGTGCAATAAATACCTAAAGCGATATGGATATTGCAATTATCTGCCAGCATTCCCGCTTATCCTATCGGATATGCCGCGTTTATGATGTAGCCATGTCTCACATCCGGGAAAAGTTTGACCAATACTAGTACAAGTGCACGTGTTGGTTCGGAAAATATTTGCTTGTGTCTAGAATTAACTCTGGATATTTTTATATACAAAATTATGCCAACATGTTAAACACCTTGTCATGATATCATTAAGTGTGCATTTGCGATATTTTTCCTGGACATAATTGCGAGTTGTCGGAATTGGACACTAATTTTACATTATTTGACATCTATATTTTTATAGTTTAAATGAGTATGGAAATGGTCATCAATTGTTTCTATATCACGTGTGGTGCTTATCATTACACCACACAACGTCACCCTCTATGACGAAATAATGTTGGTACCATATGGTAAAACGCTGTTTGGTAATTTTCCATTGATCAATTACCATGAACCTAACATCACGTGTTTCCCATTATAAAGGTCAAGCAAGTTGAGGGAACGTGGATTACAAAGTCCATATCCGCAGTATAAGCCCTGATGTGACTGACATCACACTATGCGTGGTGACAGTTATCTTGCATCATCATATATACGTACATCTTGACAAAATCACGTGTAATTGATAATAAGACATTGCACCAATTATTATTTGACCATTCTTACAACAAAAATCCTTACTGTTTATTTTCCGTACGTTATCTAAATTCACAACATGTAATTGACCAGTTGTATCTCGATGTTAATATCAAACTTTCAATATCAACATGCCTTAGCACATTTTAAAAACATCAGGCCCAGTATGTATATATTTGTTGATCTCAAAACATGTGACCATTTTTGTGGTCGGAAAAGAAAACCTGAATTTGTGGTGTTTGTAGTTTCTTTGTTTTAAATTCGATGGTTCAATGTTTTTCCGATTTGTGTTTGGCCTTAAAGATTTGATTAACACATTGGATTTTTTCTCCAGTCCACGTTTGTTTTGGGTATATACATGTACATGTGCATGTATAATGGACATTCTCTATAATCCAGTATAAAACTAACAGTTTTATTTTTGAACAACCGACCTTTTTCCCGCTTTACTTTTAAACTTGCTTATGTGCCCATTTCAACGATACTTAATTTTTACGAGCCCAAAACACTCAGTAGAATGCGCTACGTCTTCGATGCAGCACATGTCACGGCAGGTTGCAAGTTCCGCCTCCCCTCCGATCCACCCCCCCCCCCCCACCTCCATTGGGTTGGGTGATGCCACCGTCATACACACAATGTACTTGAAGCACGCACCATATTGAAGACCATAAAAGTGCTGTAATGCAAGATGTACATGTATTCCAAAAGAATCATAGAATTCATAGGCAAACAACACTTAGTTTGCTCAAAGGAAATAATATGTTTATGCATTTTAATAAGTATAACTGCCCATCGCATTATTATTGAAGTACTTGTAGCTACGAAAGCTCATGCACATTTTAGTCTCTAGTTAGTTATTCAAGTGCTGCCTGACTTTTATTTGATTTTGTGTGACTAACATTATACGGCTGCCCACCACTTTTAGATCATTATTGAGCTTATACGATGACTGGAAATGCAATAACGTTATACTAAAATGTACATGTACATTTACATTACTAACTTGTGGCTAACGTGAAAGGAGTGCGGTTGCTTTTGGGAAAAGCAAGGCCGGCCGGCCGGCCCGCCCTTGTAAACCTACGTAGTAACCTTGTTGACAGTATGACGTGTCACGTATGCATGCCATTATAGTGACACATCGTCGGGCTTAATTCTTAATTTGAATAGCGCTTATTTTAGTGCAGTTTATTTCAAGAATGTATAGGCCTAGCATTACAATTTGCAGCAATTCTCCCATATTCGATACTAAGTATGGACCGAAGCGAATTTATTTTAATGTACATCAACACTTTTTTTAATACAGGTTTTTCCGATATATTAAAATGTTTTCATTCCAGTTGACCGTAATACATGTAGGCCTATTCAAATTCGTCCGAGAAGAATTTCCCAAGCTTTCAGTAAAATCAATTTGGTCATTTATTATTTAGTTTTAAAGTTTGGTCGGTCCATGTAGGTACTTCAAACAAGAATATTCATCAACAGATTGAATTCGTCTTGGCTGTTGCCGAATGGCAGCACTCACAGATCGAATTCGTCTTATATCAATGAAATACATTTGTGTTAAGTATTGATAAGTCTGGTGTATGCTAAAGTTTTTTCCTTGTGTCCTCAAACACAATTCGACACGTTAGTTCGCATGATGTTATCAGACCGTGTATGTGTTGAACTCACAGAACAGAACAGAACATTGTAAAGATCACAACAAAACATGAAGTCCTTTTAACTTTAGAAACGAATAAAATAAGTGTTAAAATGAAAGAGGAATTGTCAAAAAAATAAAATACGATGAACCTTAACTTCCGCTGTAACGTTGTTTTTGTGCGCCTAAAATAAAATTAGAAACAAACACTAAAATTAGAAATAACAAGGAAATCAAAAGAAACGTGTGGAAATGTTTTCTTATCAGTGTCCTATATGCCTTGTACTGGAGATATCACAATGAAGTACGACGACATTAAACCAAATTATGTTGAAACTGTGTGGCATTAGACGAATTTGTTTTGTGAATAACACGGTTCGGCGTGGACGAGACGAAATCCAATACCTTTTGACGAATACATGTATGTGTTTTCATGGTTTGAATTTGTTGCAACTAAAATTCGAAATTACACATTGAAAGTGCACTAAATCTATTTGGGGAATACATGTATACGAATCGGTGAGTTTGAATGATAAACGTTTTAAAATAGCCGGGAAAACCAGGCTATACACTGCGTCTAACGATAGATCCGTGGTCTAGCGTAGTTTTCTGCGAATTGATATTGACGAGTTTCATAAATACGTCAGTTTGGTTACGTAACAGTAAAACTGTTATTTTGTTCGTCGCATGTTGTGCGTAGGCAGGCTCTGGGGGCGTTCTATTCAGCCTCGTAAGATATGTACCTCCCGCGGAAAGGTCAATCTCTTGCCCATCCCTCCTCTCGCTCTCTATACTCGCCTTGCCACGCCCCCGCTTCCGATTATAAAGGAACAACAAAACGAATCACAAGTCGCCTTTGAGCTATTTTTTTCAATACGTTGACACGTTTTAGGGCTTTCTTTTTACAGGGAGATAAATCAACATTTTCACGTCTTAATGTCTGCAACATGATGATAAATAACAGTGTCAAATTGAGTATTGTATCAAGGTACAGTGCCAAATTGAGTATTGTATCAAGGGAATTGTCCAAAGAGCAAAGAATGCTCTTTGGACGACCTTCTTCAGATACATTTCGTGGAATGTACTAATCACGCATGCGTGAGAATAGATCTACCGCTTACACATGCAGTCCCATCATGATGTCTAAACCATATATAGCTGGGCCAATAGCAGTTCTACAAGTACTCATTTCTCTCCGTTATTCCGTAGGTTAGTTATTAACTTAGTAAGCTATGTACATGTAGTTAGTTATAAGTTAATAACAAACGTTCTCATTGTCTATTGCTCCAACCTTTGTACATGACCAAACTGGTCAAGGGTCATCATGAGGTCAAGGTTAAAATGATTTCAAATTTCAGATCAGCTCAAATAAATGCAGGCTTAAATGACTAAAGTAGCGCTGTAAACATGTTGGGCTTGGTCAAATATTTAAAAAAAAATCCAGGACTCTTCATCTGACCTACAGCTATGGGGTTAAAGGTTAAAAAAAAAAAGGGTGAACACGTATTCGTTGGCCCGCAGCTTCTGAGATCCGATCGGGCTTGTTTTGGTGCAGTGGTCAAAATCGGTTTTAACATTTCTTTTTTTTTTCATTATATGTTACATCTCAGATTAATCATATTTCAATATCATTAAATGGTTGCCTTATTGTATATCGTGTACAGCCAACATGGAATGGTGCATTGTCGAATTCTGCACATGAAGACTTCCGAGAATTCCACTGCTGTGATGCAATCTGTACTCTCGCTACGGGTAGCAGTTCAGCTTTTGCCCCAGTGACTAACTTGTATTGCGTGGCATCTTCCAGGAAATCGCTTTACGGTTTAGAGGAAACGGGGAAAGGGTATTTTTGTAAACAGAATTATAACCGTTACATGCGCTTGGACTGTACCAGGAAATAAATAATATACACGTAGTGGAAATAGAATGGTTCTTGGTGCTGGTGTCATATTCGTCCTTGGAGTTGCTCGTATACGTCCCTAAGCTTGTTTTAATACTTCTCTCACATTATTCACAATTAAGTCAGCACGTATTGACTTTTTATCGACGAAATGTGACAACTGAAATAGTGGGAGGGTTCTTTACTTCTTATTAGATTCAATTTCTTACATTGCCTAAAGAAATTGTGACCGCTGACATTTTAAGCACTAGTTATTTAGGATAGAACGATTTGAAATCCTTATACACCTATGGTGCACATTCACCCGCAGATTGCCAAATTTAGCGTTATAGATTGTTTGCTTACCACATTAAATTTCGCAAGTCTGGGTAAAACATGCACAATATTATCTTTTTTTGAGAAAGTGAGTTATCTTATTAAAGGCGCGCGAAACGACCTCAAAATTACATTTGGGACGTGAACGTATATTTCGCAATGTGTCTCCAAAACAAACATTGACGGTCATCGCTATTTTTGCTGTGTAACCTGCACAGCTTTACTCTGTGAGCAAAGCGTCAATTATTATTATTATTATTTATTCGGCCAACAAATGAACAAAAGTACAATGACAAAGCAGAGATATATCAAAAAGTTAAAAAAAAATTGGAAATTGAAAAAGCATGACCAGACAAGACTGAAGGATGCGAGAAGGAATGGTTCGGGGGGAGGGAAGGGAGGGTGGACAGTTTGACAGGGGAGAGGAGATAGCAGAAAACAAGGACAATATAACATTCCAAACCGGCCAGGGTAAACAAAAGTGTACTTAAACACTGTAGTCCTATAAGGCCTGCCTACCTCTAGGTTTAATACTGACATTTGTTTACGTACGCTGGTTAAACGCAATGATCCAGAAGGCATTGAAATACCATACACGGTGCGATCTTTCGCCACATCCTGAACAGTCATACGGATAAAATGCGTTCTTTGATCGTCTCTAAAACCACGAAACCGCCCACTAACAATTCGGGAGTTTGGGTTTCTGCATGACGCGCAAAGCGTAGTCTTTTCCTCGTGCAGCTTTATAAATTTATTTGATCAAATTCTGGCATGCAGGATCATGTTAGACCAACTGGGTAAAATAGGGTCCTGTGATATCAAAACCAACGCATGTACTGCACTTGGTATATCTTCATAGAGTTACATATTTGAATGGTATCCGATTTGCAGGCACTGATACTAGGTGGATAGGTGAATTAGAGCGGGAGCCAGGGGGGGTCAGCCTAGCTGGAAAGTTAACCAATTTTCATGTATGCAGCAATGTTCCACATGCATACCAATGTAAGGAAATGGACGTCTGCCGGGCACACTGTGGTGGGTATGGTCAGGAGGGCCATGAGAAAGAGGCCCAAAAATAAATGTGGGTGGATAAGTGGATGGAGGGACGGATACAAACCTTTGAGAATGGTGTCTTTTTGGTCTATATATGGCTTAATTGAGTTATGGGAATTGTTAATTAACTTAACCAAATTATATCAGAAAATCTTCTATATATAGGCGTACTTTGCTTCAGCAATGGTCCTGTTGCTGTGTATACACGGTATCGCTGTATTGGAACCAAAAAAACCGAGTCTGCACAAGCAAAACAAACACTTTCAACATGCAAGTTGTTCCTTCCAATGGTCGAAGCTCGGATCGTCCATGCGCAAAGTATCAACTTCAATGTACGCACAATGCAGGGCATGTGACCGGTGATCTCGAAAGAATGGCAATGGGAAACGTTTCCGTATAATCATTGAAAGTCTCACAATAGCAACAATGACGCATTCGTCATTTTGACCGTTTCAGGAATTAATTTTCCATAAAACCACACCGGTCTTCCAGAAACGCTGTATCGCCGTGATAATTAGCTTGATGACCTACAGAAAAGACGAAGCCTTTTGATGGCCTTGGGAGGTATTTATGTTGTTCTATGGCTGGCCATGATATTTTCAGGGTCTGCCTTGGGAAAAACAACACGATATTCCAAGGCTTCCCCAGATGACCGAATGTGTGCCCTTTGCAGCGGGTCTGACCGCGTGGTCTGACAGAAAGGCTTATTATCTTGATGCTTGTCTAAACATAACAGTTGAGATAGAGTTTGTTTGGTAAGTAACTACATGTATGATGTTTATTCTGAAGACCCGGCGGAATCTTCCTTGCTTTCCTTTGCTTCCTCGTGATTTTTTCATTTGCTGACTACATGTATTCTGATTGCACGCTTCTCTGGTAAATCATGGTTCAACACTCCGACCTTGGCTTAATGATATCTGATATTAGCATATACTGTACATACTCCAGCACCCAAGCCATAACCTCCCTTCCCCCGTCGCTCCCCGGTAACCAGGTCCGCCTGTTTTCACTACATCCTCCTTTGGTATCGATCCGTCTCTTACGTAAACGCTCAAAGAACTGACAATCGTGTAAATAATATCCGCTACGGGTGCGTGGTGGCTAGCAGACACTAATGATGGCCCCCCTTATTAAAGATGCTATCTGATTATCGCCAAGATTGGTCTTGAAGGTTTGAACAGTTGCGGCTTCCCTTATGTTAGCAGGCAAGTGATTCCACTCCATAAGGGTCCTTGGTATGGTATGAAGGAGAATTTGAAGCAATTTCTGTGCTGATGGATGAGTAAAGGAGATTGTGGAAGATTTTCGCATCGGTTATTTCTCCCTTCTCTGATTTAGCCCGGTAATGGTCTGTGTCAACCGCTACTTGGTGGTGAATGGACTTGTGTAGAAATGTGAGTCTATAAATGACTCTGCGCTCCTCCAGTGATTTCCATCCCAATTTTGTGATCATTGAAGAGACGCTACTTTTCCGTCGGAAATCTTGACACCAAAATCTTGCCGCTCTCCGCTGCACTGCTTCCAGCCTGTTTTTGTGATCTTGGTGATAATATGGGTCCCAGTCTGCTGGCGCAGTACTCTCTGAGCCCGGTGATAACCAGAAATGCACCCAGTATGTTACGAAACAGTGTAGATGTATTACAGATTTGGTACATAGGCTGCATGAAATATCTATATAAAAGGAATAGCTCATTTTGTCTTGTCGTTGCCTTCATGTCTTGATTCAGTTGTCATTTCTGCCTCTTTTATCAACACGACGGGTTCAATAATGGGAGTCAGGTAGGCCAAGTGGTACATTCCTTCGACTTCCAAACCTATGCAGACTGCGCACATTGCATTCCTGATTCCGCGGTTTTCCTCTCCGTGAACTTCCCTTCATTAATATTGCCCACTCCAGTTATAGGTTGCGGACTTGTATAATATAAGCTACAGTACCTTTGGAATTGTTTGGTGCTTTGGAATTGTATTAATTATAAAGAACCTTTCAAACGTACGTTTGAAGAGACGCTACTTCGAACTTCAAAACTCGAAAGACTGACTCGGAACTCGAAAATCGACTCGAAACTCAAAACTTAACTCAAAACTTAAAGAAGAGAAAAACTGCTAAAAATCATACAAAAATTACACAATGACACGGGCTACTCGTAACGACAGAATGTGACTGACGCCTCGCAACGACGACAGAAATCAATAATCACAAGAACCGAATTTATTTTTGAGAAATCATAATCAATAAATTGATGGATTATTTTGTCAGTAATTGATGACATGAATTAAGGACTGATGCGCATAATGTACACTTGTAGAAAATAAAGAATGAATTTAAAGTCGAATTGTAGATTCCATGACACACAACGGCGTTGTCCGTGTATGTGTCAGAGCATCAATTTGGGAAGAGTCTGGAATTTCGATTAGGCATGCAAAGCCAACTCACAACAAGGCCTCGTAGATCATATCAGCGCACAGTGCACACCATGACTCAACAAAAAGGCACTTTGTGCGCAGGACAAAGGGGTCAAGGGTCGCCACGGTTGCTATGACTAATCGCTCTGCGATGACAACACGAGGTATCAACTGAGGCAATATGAAAGCACAATATCGAAAATGAAATCAATCAGGTGACTATTACAACCGAGGAAATGAGGGTTGCTATTAGCAACCCTCATTACCTCGGTTGTAATAGTCATTAGAAACAAAATTCATTGAAGTCGTTTCTGTTTCAAGTCTCAGAATTATATCCCATATTCAAAATGTTGTCCAGATAATAAAGCAACGGTTCTTGTGAGTAAATGCTGGTATGATAAAGAATACATGGCTTCTTTGTTATAAGGCCTGCATTTAAAAATAAAACTTGAATAATCATTTCCGACAAGTTGGCTTGCATTGGTTATCTTGGAGAAAAATAATCACCGAATTCGAATCATGGTCCAACTGATGATGGGTGTTTGGTATGGGAAGCAAAAACATAAGGATTCGTGGTCTAAAGGTTATGAACAATGATTGTTTTATTCAAGTGAGAGAGCTTCCCAAATTTGATGTGAATTATTCTATTTTGTGAAATTATATATATTAAAATGCCCAATACTCGAGAATTTTTATTTTGACCGTATACTTAAATTATTAAATTGAATTTTTGTGTGTGATAATTTCCAGTAAAAAAAAACAGACGGATTTCAAGTCGAAACAAATGAAACGCGCTGTCAATAGTTCCTATATGTAATTCTTTAGAAGTCGCTGTTGACTGGGACGGTTGCAATTATAAGATATTGGGGGGCGGGTACAATTGGTATCACGGTTGCTGGCTATGATAGATATTCCCAGGGTATATGTTTATGACACAAATATAGAAATGAAAGCAAAGAACCACATTGTGATCCAGACTTGGTGTTCCTATTATCACCATGTCAACCTGTTTCTTGATCACAAGCGCGACCTTTGCTAAGACTGGCCGGTGAAAGTTACTTTCCCTTTTCTTTTTCATATAACGGTGTTTTAATGTGCAATATCAGTGGAAGCTGTTTACTCGGATCGGTAACCCGCATAAATATTAGTCACGTGATCCTCACCACAAACCATGTCACGCGACATTGACGCGACAGTGTCCATGCAGCGACACGCATGATGAAACATCGGTAATAAAAATGTCTCGTAATTTTAGTCATTGAAAGTTTTGGCATCCTGTCATTTTGTGCAATAGTGTTTTGTCATGGGCTAATGTACGTGAATAATATGTACATTGTATACGCATAAAGTGCTAATTTTCTTTGAAAGACTGATGTCAAAATGGAAACAATGTTTGAATGGAAAATAATCCAAATCAGTTTAATAAGGATATTGAATCATCAGTTATTTTTCCTCGGGTATTTCAAGTGCATCACAATGTCTATTGTCTATCACAAGTCAATCGCAAAATAGTGGAATGAAAATACCTTTGTCACAATTTCATATTATGACTGGAGACGAGATGACGTGTCTTATTGACTCGTGATGACCTGCGATGACTATACATGTACATGTACATGTACTACACTAACATAGCTTCGAAACAATAATAGACCCAAATTTTGCATGAAAAAAATAATCAGTGCTTTTAAGCTTGTTTTGTGTCATTGTTATTTGGAGAAACAGCTGAGATTCACTTGCCGCCTGTGCTATTTGATAAGATAGACGTAAATGTTTCAGAGACGCGCGTATTCCCCAAGTTTCAACACTGCGCAAAATATTAGAATTCAAGAAGTGTGAGTGTAGATAGTGCAGTTGGAGTTTTGTAGATACTTTGTAGAAATAAACATCGTGGGTTTGCAAGAACACATGAGAGCGGTACAGTATAAGTTATTAGTATTGATAGTTTTCCCCAATGACGCACCCGATGCACATAGTAACTAAGCGCGCTTACGTCACTGCCTGACCGGTCATGTTTTGGCTGTCTTTTGTTCCCACCTTATTCCCCATCCCTCATTATGGTCTGCTCGCTGAGTCCCCCATTACAGGTTTTCGGTTTCCATGGAGACGATGCGCTGGATGCTGCGAGAGATGTTCAGCTTCTTGTCTCTGGGAGGACTGACGTCATTCAGGGGCGGAAATGAGATGGGTTTTTTTCTGTCGCCTCGAGGGAGGAGTTGTAATGGGGGGAAATGCGAAGTGCGGGAAATAATTACATTATGGACAAAAAGCTGAACGGACGGACTAACTTTCCATTGATGGATTTATAGTGTATTACCGTTGGTTACTGATGAATTGAGTGTTAAAAAATATTCTGTTGCTCAATACTCGTTGGAAAAATAAGATTTGGAATCTTTTAAGCCAAACATTCCATTTTGAGTTTATTGCGTTTAACCGTTGTTAAATCCAAGACACACTCAAAGGTCATCAAACTAGACATGACAAAACATGACCACACACAAGGAACAAGCTGCTCCCAATATAATGTTTGCCTAAAATTTATGCAATTATAAAATGTCTATAGAGGTGCACTGTGCACTAAAATCACGCCAACAAATGCTTCTCTATATACATCCGTCAATAGGTTCAAGAGCAACTTTCCTAAAACTCCATTTTGAGGTTTTTTTTTTAAGTTGGCTACAGTAGCTGTTGCCCATAATTTGGGAAGAGGTCAAGAGGAGGATCGCGTGTGTGTGTGTGTTTGTCTTATACATTCACTATGTGGACTTGTGAACAAAAGATGTCCACATAATGCAGGTTGTGTTGACGTTATGTGGACTAAGCCGTGTCCACATAACGTTTTGCCCTCTCCGGAAAACAGGTTTAGATGCATTTTGGGGTTAGGTTTATCCGTAGCAAAATGAAGAGAAACACTAAAGGGAATCATAGAAAAAAATTGGGGTTAAAAGAGTTTTCACAATTTAAGTAAAGTTATTTTTTGTACCGAGTTTTCTTAACGTGTGTGTGGGTGTGTGTGTGTACGTGAACTATATACACCCCAAGGACAGACAGACAAAGGGAGAACAACAGATTCTTTGTTGTCCTCGAGAGCATCTTTTGTTGAAATCGGTCCTCGGTCGTGTGTTTGTGTGCTTACTCTATGGGAGAGTGTTATATTACAGGGACAAAGGAAAAGACAAAGCATTGTCCTCGAGAGTATAGTAAAACAGGACTGTGTGTGTGTAGGGGTGGGTTTGTGTGTGTGAGTATGTAAACACCGGCAATCGTGGACGTAGGACAAAAGAATGTGGGCGCAAACAATACGTCCACGATTGACCGAACGTCCACGATCTCAAATCGTGTACAAAACCAAAGAGAGCTGTCGCTAAAAAGTTATACAAACAAAGGAAAGAGGATTAGGGACAATGGGGCGTCCACGATTGCCGGCATTTACATATGTAAATTCTTGTTGTCTTCTTTACGAGTGACTTTAAATCCACACAGCACGGTCTGTTATTAAACCTTCGTTGAAGAAACTCTGCTAACTAAAGCAGGGCCTTCTGCGCTGACAGTTTGCATGTTTCTGGGATTGGCATTGTACATGTATATTATGCGTGTGGTATATGCAGGGTGAAAGCACATTGGCTAGCGCTGTATTAAGCCAGTACAGTGCAGAATGGGGTCTACCCAAGTTCCCTAAAACAAATGTTCCCGAATACCGATGTTCCCCGAAATCCTTAGAATTAGGGCCTTCTTCCATGGTTAGGGTAAGGATTTCGGGGAACATAGCGTCGGTTGCACCACGAACCGACGTATCGCATTTTTTTGTGTTTCCAGAAAAACCGATTTAAAGTTGGTCATTATTTTGTAGGTTCATTCCATATACTCTCTGTGTAAGAATTCAAGCTGTTTCGTTTTTGCTAGTAAATTATAGATTAAACTTTATTGTATGCAATCCGTGTGCATCTGAGTTGCTAAGTTTTTGAGAAATTCTGCTCCAAAGTTATTCGTCACTTCGTGAAACGAATTTTCATCATGTTTTTCCTATGTTATACAACGCGCGTAATAGTGGCCGTGTGCCAGATACAGAGATACGTCGGTTCGTGAAACGCTTAATTCCAATTTTTCATGTCGACGCTGCTTTGTGACGTCATAACACTATGGGAATTAGCGTGTAAAGCGGCGTATCGGGATACGCCACTTCGTGGTGCAGCATTTTTCATTTTTTAGAGATACGCCGCACAATCTAATTAGCGTTCTTAGTTAATTAGAACTCCGATCGGAATAAAACTTTCTGAGAATGAGCACTTTGATGAAATAATAACGTTAATGACAAAAACTCAATTTGGCAAAAAATCGAGATACGCCGGTTCGTGGTGCGACCGACGATAGGTATTGGGGAACGCAGGTATTAGGCAACATAGGTATGCACATCACGTACAGAATGATGATCATGCGCAGAATTGGTGTCCCGTCCGTTCGGTTTTTTTATGTGTACAATATGGTCAGATTAATAGAATTAGCATTTTGTGATTCGTTGAATTTGTAATAGTCTCTCAGCGTGAATCCGTCGTTGAAATGAACAGACGGCCGGAAATTGCGGACGGGTCAGGGGAAACTAATGCTGGTTCATATACCGGAATCCATTATGCCATAAAAACCAAATTCGCAGAATGGGTAGAGACTAGAAAGTCATTTCTCATATCTTGGCTCCAGCTGTGGGTTATGAGTGCCTGGTCACTACCCTGCCGCGCGGTGCTTTAGGCCAAGTAAAAAAAAAAACAGTTTCATGGCCGCCTCCTTTTCTTTAAATTCATATTTGCAATAAATTTTGCACATATATTATCGCTATTTTGTCTTTGTTTCCAATGAAACTGAAGCTTTGTAGAAATGGTTATGGCTCCTTTGGAATTTTGTATCAGAAAAATAGTCGAGCAAATTGAAGAATCAGCCATTGTTTAAAGTCCGCCATGTTGTGGGAAAAAAGGGACTAGCGCCCGCCTCTTTCATATTTTCAAAAAGGCCGGACGAGACAAATACTTATTCTTTTCTCTGCCTTAGGGTTACTTACCAGTAAATACACTGCCATAGACCCCAGTGATAATACCCCCACTTACAAAAAGTTTGGAACACACAACAAATTAAAGCTTATTTCATCATCTTTCATTTTCTGTTCAATTTTTTGGGATATCCGATGACTTTGGGAGAAATTTCCATCCAAAGATGATCACCCCTAAAAGTAGTCCTGAAGCCCATCGCTATTTTTAAAAAAGAATGATGCATATACAATAGAGCAATTTTAGGGCCCAATTTCATCCAAATATCACGGAAATACGAGCTCGCAGTTCTGTTCATGGCTGCCACCCTTCTTTCTTTTTACAAACCTCAAGTTCATTGCCCACAAAATGCTCTAAAAGCAGAGAATTTGAGGGCATGCAATTAGGCCGGCGTATTTTGGGCCTATTATTTTGCTGCCCTGCAACCTTAGAATAAGTTGTGAGCTAGATGAGCATGCAACGTTCAAATCCGTCAACTTGATCCTCATTTAAAGGATTGAATGTTCTTCAAGACTTAACAAATAAACAACGGAATCAAGTTTTTCAAACGATATGCCGTGACTTGTGTCACGTGGTCATGTCTCAATCTCAGCATGGACATTAGATCACAAATAAACATTACGTCGGACGCGGTATAAGGGGTCATTCAAATAATCAATGTTTTATAATCGATCTTAAAAGATTAACGTGCTATTCAATACAACCAAATACAATCGTCGCCAAAAACAAAACAAATCATCGTATATGCGTACTGACGTCCGACAGAAAATAATCACTAGCGATTGTAATGATACAATACAATTTGAACGATGCCACTACATTTCTATATGTAAAAAACATACCGTAATTGTAGATGACGACATTGAGAAATAGAGGCCGGGAAGAACTAGAATCTTGAATCATAGAAAATTCCCCGCATGCACTTGCGAAAGCAACCTTCTCATCGCGTTATGTCTTGTCAGACCAAGTCTAGAGCGAGCATATACTACAAACAAGGCCTATACTACAAACATGTCCTTTTTTTATAGTCAGTACCAGAATTCTTAGATTATATTTTCACCAAGGAGTCGTATAACGTCATAAAGCCAATTTCATCCAGTAGCCGACATTATTAGTATTGACAGATCCTTTATGTCTTCAGGGGTGTTTCATTTTCCCCCGGTAGTTTACATCATTACTCGAACAAAGTCTTTATGAATATTATGCGATAACGTTCGTAAGCTCATGTTTAAACAAGGAATGTATTTAGCTCAGTTATACTTCTTTTTTGGAACTGAAGCGGTGGCAATGCAGGCAAATTGTTTGTACGACTTGCTCTTTGATTGCAAATGATGTGGTTCAAAACAAACGGTGGATCGCGCTTGTAGTGAACTATTCTTCGCAATTTCCCATCATATAGGCCTATTCTCTCACTGAATCGTACGGGTTGTGCGCGACTTCCGAAGTTGCCATATTTGGCAACGGAAATCAAATCATACAAAAATAACAGAAGATATTTTTAAAATGTATGTCGCAGTGGCGCGATTTAAGTGTGATGGCGCTAATTTTCGAATAGTGGATGTAGTGGCGTAGCTATGGGGGGGGGGGCGTTGGGGCGCCCCCATAAAAATCCTCCCCCTCAGTTGCCCCCACCTGAGAAAGGCGCAGCCGTATGAGTTACCATGATTAGCTGGAAGAACATAAAGTCCCTTTTTTCCGCGATTTTGTGCGTATTTTCCACCTAAACACTTTCTTTTTGCGAGTGGCTGTTTATTTTAACGTCCGAAAGCGAATATGGCGGTAGTTGTTGCCTAACATTAACCACGATCAACCACCCACATTTTCGGGGGGGGGGGAAATATCGAAATTTAAAAACATTGATAATTTTGAATTATTAACCCCAGTAAAACGCATTTAGCTCGGCAAATCGACCGGTATAGGTCTAAACGACGTTTAGGGGTTCTTTTAGAGATCTCTTCATAACTTTTACCCAGACTCAATCGCTTTGTAATCCGATTGATCAGTTCCCATTTACCCCACGTATAGCGCGAATGTTTACAATCGTCTGGCTAGCCATTGAATCATTTTCTCGACCGCTGATTGGTTCCGTAGCAAAGCCTACGGAGAAAATATAGAAACAGCTAAACCGCTGACACGAAATGGCCAAGACGTTAGTGCGAATGGGCCCGCTGGTCTAATTGTTGTGTCATTAGAGGGCACACTATGCACCTTCCACAATAGATCACTTAGCGTCTTGGGCCAAGACTAGCTTCTGTAAAGAAAGTAACTCGTGGCATCATGAATTAATGAGACCTCAACCAGCCTCGCGAAGGCCGACCCTGGCACCCAACCGGTCCGCACAACCACCCGTTATACACAATACACATACGCGCCTGTGGACATCTCATTTTCGAGCCACCGGTAGGCCCAACCGAGACCCCTAAAAAAATTGGGCACAGTGACAAGAGAAATTCTAATCGAGACGATGCTATTCTGTCTGCGATCCATTATATACGGGATTTAATGCAGAAGTGAAGGATTGACTGTGTTGCATGCAACAGATAACCTTCTGGTCTTTGTTATTTAAATTAAACGCGCGAATTAAGGGAGACTATTATTAGAACATGCGTGTAAAAAAACACTTTGTTGTCTACTTGTTTGTTCATTAATTCCACACGTAGGCCTATGACCATAGAATTGGTATGCAGAAAGAGTAATCCATTGTGTGAATCACTGCTAGTATCCCGCATCATATTGCGTTGGCAAATTAATCCTAATTTCAATTTCTCATCAGTGACTCATATCTTGTGACTCATCTCGCCACATCGCAGGACTACAACACGTTCAGTGCTCAAACAACCTGTGTTGCTTAAATCAGTTGACATAATATTGTGTTGCTATATTTTTTGACATACAACTACACTGAAAACAGTCGCCGTTGGGATTTTTTTTTTGAGAATGTGGAAAGGTCATCTAGTTCGTCTGGCACATCGGACTGTGTAACAGGGAGAGAGGTCATGAAATTGAAGTCATATGACCTGATAAATTTGACAGACGGAAATTTTACAATAAATTTGTGCATTTCGTTTACATAGCTTTCTGTGCACGTTTATGTATATAAAAGCATAGAGCCAAGAAACTTGCTCTATTATAAAACATCTTTCTGTTCAGAAAATTAGCTTTTAAAAGTGCAGGCAACCAGTGGTTTTTCAATGTGAATTAGCCCATGTATTTGCCAAACAGATGGGTGCATACATTCTGGAATTTGTATTCTTGTGGAGTCATTTCTTTGTTATCGTGTACTAAAGTTTTCGTGTTGGAAAGTGTACTTTCAAAATGCTCCTATTTCAACCAGAATTAATTTCCTGGGCTGAAATTCGGACTTAATATCCCTTACATAAAATACTTCAATTTGCGACGGATCATACAATCTGGTACACGGTACCCTGTGGAGACATGTGCACAATAGGGAACAAAAGATTGTATGTCTTGACTTGACTTGACTTGACTTGACTCTCAACAGAGCAAGTATAGGTGAATACGTCTCCACAAGGTTATCACGGAATAAACATATGGCTTTTACTCAAAAACTAGGAATTTGTGTTGGGTTTTAATAAACGTTTTCACAGGAACATGTGTGACTGGACAGCCGTGTGGTGGCAAAGGCCTAAGCGTCGCCGTTGTTAAACAATTTTTACTGCACACCATAATGGAAAGGAACCTATTAATATTCGTGAGGCTTTAAAAGATTGACAAATATTACAAACACCAGTGTTACAACTTTTGAAAATGCATGTAGCCAGGTCTATTTTTCCAATTTCAACGAAAAGTACTGAACATATCAAAACTATTTTAGCACATAGTTGGATCATTATAAGGGAAACAGACCCTGAAAGTTGCATGAAGATACGATCTTCCAAAAGGGAGAAATTTATTTTCAAAGATTTCGCCCGCCAACGTGAACATGTCTGTGCATGTTGTTTCATTGAAAATAAAGTATTACGTAAAATTTAGAAATCGGCCTTTTCAATTTCAAATTATTAGGCACTTACGGTTTCGACCGGAAGGAAGGGTCACGTGATTTGACGCGCACGAGATAAAATGAAGATCATGTATTATCATATCAATTCCGTAAAATTCAAGTTCCGGTCTCTCACTGGTGATTTCTTATTGATTTTATTAATCGTTCAAGTGACGTCACGTGACCTATGATGACGTCATCATGGCGTAATTACAAAAAGCACATTTTCAGTGGGTTGTGCATTCATGTATTGACAATTGAAGTTCATATATGTTTTCATTTTGACAAACTGTTCTGGAGAAGAATTTGCTGAGAAGAATTTTTAAAAATAGTAAATTCGTACAATAACAAAAGGTGTTGGGCTGACGTAAACGATATGTTATGCAACAGTCTGCTATCGTTTGGGGTATTCCAGTCCTGTGACACATCCATCCACGGCCCATGTGTCAAGTGTGTGTGCATGGTGTGCTTGTCAGGAAGACTATGGGTGCACTGAACCGATTCAAGCCCCATTGAAAACAGTGTACTCAACAAAGTTCAGGGCCAAATAACATGCAAGCCGACATCACTGGGGTTTCTCAAATAAAAAATAAATTATTTTCTTATCCTTCATCTGCTGATTTCTTTTCAATTTTTGGCTGGTTAGCCAATAACATTTTTAACTAGAGGTTCGCGTTTGTTGTTACAAACGCAGAGTGGTCGGGAAGGCATTGTTTTTCATTAAACACTGCTGAGTTCAGTTATGAATATTTTTATGTAAGAACAAAGGATCACGAAATTAAATCCTTTCCAGTACAATCAATAATTTTGTGATAACATTCAGTAAACATTATTATTATGTACACATACAAGTTATTTCTTGCTCGATGGCGACATTATTCAAAAACGGGAAGTGAATACTGATTTAGTTCGGAATGGATAAATGTTTATTGTGAAGTTAAATAACGTATGGAAATATGGAAAATATATTGTGTTTGCATTCTTAACACCTAACTTCCGGTTTTATGACGCCACAGTATTTGGAAGCAAAAAGTGAACATTGCAATGGATATCGTTATTTGGGCTACGAAGATATACGACATGAATCGAATGATATAAATTAAATTTAAAATATGGTTGTTTTCAAATTCTCATAGAAGTAACTTCCGGTCTGATGACGTCATGATTTGAAACCTTGCCTATTTGTAGTTCATGAAAGAATATCAAAGGGCGATTTAGTAAAATTTGAATGATGATTTTCAAATTATAGAAAGCAAACACTGTTTTATGTGCCGCTAGGGGGCGCCCTTTCGAAAGGTGACGTCATCACAATGGTTTTTTTTTTTGTCTGGCATTCATCACTTAACACTATCAAAATGATATATGTGTAGTAAAAAGCTTCCGCCTTTGAATTATATTCGGTTTTCATTGCACTTCCGGTAACACCGGAAGTGAAGGTCAAGCAGTTTTATGTCCGGGGATAAAAAAATGTTTCTCATGGCATAGTCTTCAACCTCACGAAAAAACGAACACGACACTCAATTTAGTTCGAAAGATATAGCGCAAACTATTTTGTAAGAATTTACCCTGGAATCGCTTGTAATTTGATATCTGATGACGTCATGATGACATAACAACATTTATAACATTTTCGTGACATGGTACAAGTTCACACTAGGTTTCTGGATCATACCGTCAACCGTTTGGAAGAAATTCTGCTTTGTTTTGATTTCAGGCTAAAGTCTTCATTTTGAATTCACCTAACTTTGACCTTCCGGTAGACCCGGAAGTAAAGGTCAAGCGAGTTAACAAAAAATGTAAGCGATTAATGGTCGATCTGTTTACAGAATACAAACATTATTGAATATTTAGTTCAAGAGTTATAGGCGAAAGTAATTGGTCACTTTTTCAGATAAAATCACTTGTAATTTGACACCTGATGACGTAATCATGACTTCAGAGTAATATGCACCACTTCGGATGAGGGTCGATATATATTGAAAGTTACAAGTTCATACCATATACCGTTTAAGAGAAAACCCGCGGAGAAGTATTGTCCGGAAAAAAACAAAAAAAACAAAAAGAACTAGAGGTTTGCGTTTGTTGTTACAAACGCAGAGTGGTCGGGCAGACTTTTTTTTCAACAAACACTGCTGTGTTAAGTTATGAATATTTTTATGTAAGAACAAAGGATCACGAAATTAAATCCTGTCAGGTACAATCAATTATTTTGTGGTAAAATTCAGTAAACATTCAATGTACACAAGTTATTTCTGGCTTGATGACGTCATTATTCAAAAACGGGAAGTGAATACTGATTTAGTTCGGAGTGGATAAATGTTCATTGTAAAGTTTAATGACGTATGAAAGTATGGAAAATATACGAGTATTTATTCATAACAACTAACTTCTGGTTTGATGACGTCACATTATATTGCAGCAAAAAGTGAACGCTGTAATGGATATCGTAACTTTGGCTACGAAGATATACGACATGAATCGGATTTTAGAACTTATGGTCGTTTTCAAATTCTCATAGAAGTAACTTCCGGTCTGATGACGTCATGGATTTGAAACCTTGCCAAGTTATTTTTGGTTAATCAAAGAATATCAAGGAGCGATTTGGTAAAATTTGAACGGATGGTTTTCAAATTAGAAAGAGCAAACTCTGTATTATGTGCCGCTAGGGGGCGCCCTTTCAAAAGATGACGTCGTCACACTTTATTTTTGTCTGGCATTCCTCACTAAACACTATCATAATTTATATGTGTGTAGTAAAATGCTTCCGCTTTTGAATCACATTCGGTTTTCATTGCACTTCCGGTAATGCCGGAAGTAAAGGTCAAGCGGTTTTTTCTCACGGCATAGTCTACAACCTCACGAAAAACGAACACGATACTCTATTTAGTTCAAAAGATATAGCGCAAACTATTTTGTCAAAATTTGCCCTGAAATCGCTTGTAATTTACTACCTGATGACGTCATGGTGACGTAACACAATTTATAACATCTTCGTAGCATGGTACAAGTTCACATTAGGTTTCTGGGTCATACCGTAAACCGTTTGGAAGAAATTCTGCTTTGTTTTGATTTCAGGCTAAAGTCTTCACTTTAAACTCACCTAACTTTGACCTTCCGGTAGACCCGGAAGTAAAGGTCAAGCGAGTTTACGTACACGACAAAAATTCAACAATTCATGGTCTATCCGATTACGAAATACAAACATCATTGATTATTTTGTTTAAGAGTTATAGGTGAAAGTAATTGATCATTTTTTCAGCTGAAATGCCTTGTAATTTGACACCCGATGACGTCATAATGACGTCAGAGTAATATGCACCACTAGGGATGAGGGTCGATATTGGTTGAAAGTTACAAGTTCATACCATGTACCGTTTAGGAGAAAACCCGCGGAGAATTATTGTCCGGAAAAAAATAAAGATTAATTGTAACAATAACAGAGAGTGGTCGGGTTGTGCCCGACCACTCAAAGAAAGATTAATCGGAACAATTCTAGACAGTGGTCGGGTTGTGCCTGACCACTCAACTAGAGGTTCGCGTTTGTTGTTACAAACGCAGAGTGGTCGGGCAGGCAATTGTTCATTAAACACTGCCGAGTTGAGTTATAAATATGTTTATGTAAGAACAAGGATCACGAAATTAAATCCCTTCCAGTACAATCAATTATTTTGTTTAAAAAATGCATCTTTAACGGTGTGTAAATTTTAGTAAACATTCTATGTACACATACAAGTTATTTCTGGCTTGATTCAAAAACGGGAAGTGAATACTGATTTAGTTCGGAGTGGATAAATGTTCGTTGTAAAGTTAAATAACGTATGAGAATATGGAAAATATAACTGTATGCATTCATAACACCTAACTCCGGTTTGATGACGTCACAGTATTTGGAAGCAAAAGGTAAACATTGTAAGGGATATCGTTATTTGGGCTACGAAGATATACGACATGAATCAAATGATATAATTAAATTTAAAATATTATCGTTTTCAAATTCTCATAGAAGTAACTTCCGGTCTCATGACGTCATGAATTTGAAACCTTGCCAAATTATCTGTGGTTAATCAAAGAATATCAAGGGGCGATTTTGTGAAATCTTAACGGGTTTGTCAAATTTAAGAAAGCAAACACTATTTAATATGCCGCTAGGGGGCGCCCTTTCGAAAGATGACGTCATCACACTGTTTTGTGTCTGGCATTCTTCAATAAACACTTTCATAATATAATGTGTGTAGTAAAATGCTTCCCCTTTTGAGTTATACTCGGTTTTTTTGCACTTCCGGTACCACCAGAAGTGAAGGTCAAGCGGGTTTGTGTCCGGGGACAAGAATTGTTTCTCACAGCATAGTCTACAACCTCACGAAAAAAACGAACACGATACTATATTTAGTTCAAAAGATATAGCGCAAACTATTTCGTCAAAATTTTCCCTTAAATCACTTGTAATTTGATACCTGATGACGTCATGATGACGTAACAAACTCTATAGTATCTTCGTAACGTGGTACAAATTCACACTAGGTTTTATGATCATACCGTAAAATGTATGGAAGAAATTTTGCTTTGTTTTGATTTCAAGCTAAAATCTTCATTTTGAATTTCACGACAAAAATTCAACAATTCATGGTCTATCCGATTACGAAATACAAACATCATTGATTATTTTGTTTAAGAGTTATAGGTGAAAGTAATTGATCACTTTTTAAGCTGAAATGCCTTGTAATTTGACACCCGATGACGTCTTAATGACGTCAGAGTAATATGCACCACTAGGGATGAGGGTCGATATTGGTTGAAAGTTACAAGTTCATACCATGTACCGTTTAGGAGAAAACCCGCGGAGAATTATTGTCCGGAAAAAAAAAGATTAATCGTAACAATAACAGAGAGTGGTCGGGTTGTGCCCGACAATTCAAAGAAAGGAAGATTAATCGCAACAAATCCAAAGAGTGGTCGGGTTGTGCGCGACCACTCAAATATTCACAACAAAACATAATCACCTCCCGAAAAGTGATACTTCCCAAGCCTGCATGCAGCCATTTTACAAATGGCATCCATCCACTTTCTCAGGCAAATATGACCCATTTTTAAACCGTGGTTTATCAAATCTGCCCTCAGATGGAAGCCCAAAAACCAGGGAGTTGATCCTCACCTGTAATTACACAATGCCACCCTTTTTTAAGCCAAACGGTCTCCTTTTTAAAATAAATTGTGGGGGGGGGGGCACTTTTTATGCTCATCGGCTGGCGTAGAAATTCTCACTTGAATTAGTTCACTGCACCCCTATGCGTCATCGCCCCTGATATCCGCTGGTCCCCGTTATCATGCAATACTCTACCGTTACAAGAGATCCCGGGTACCAGTGAGCTGTGAAGCACATGTATATCTTTGATTCGCATGATTCGTTGTCATCGTTGATCCGCGTTGTTCTTGGTGACAATTTGTGACCTACGTGGCCATAATGAGTCAGGTTGCATTGTGTACTGTTTTATGATGATCTGGTATGTCTCATTGCCAAGTAATTTATGCCTGAGGAAAATTGCGGCCAATGTCTGGTCGCCTTTGATGACAAATCTCAAACAAAGAATTATTATTTTCTCTAGACATTATCAAAGACAAAGGAATCACTTTGTCTGGGGTCATTTAAATAGCTTGTGATCAATATTTCAGCTGGCGAGGCGAAGCCTCATCATCTATCATAGGAGTCTGAACTGTTCATCGAATTCCAATCACAACATATAATTATATTACCGGACATTATTGTAACATATTAAACGAAACTGTTATCCACTCATGCATGAAAATCGTTACCAGATGAAACGACCGTACTTTCTAGAAAGGAAAAATGCTTCATGCATTTCCTGTCACTGGGTCAGACTATGGAGGAAGGAATAGACGGATCACTGTTGTTTCTGGTACCGCATCCTTTGTACCTCGAAAAGACCTATAGTTGGCAAACTAACATTCAGATTGTGGCCTTTCTATGTCTTCCCGTACACGAGTAAAACTGAACATGACGATATAGAAATATGTTTTGGGATTATCGTGATTTCGAGTCGAACAAAGATCAAGTCCGACAGGGCCAGTAGTCAATAAAAAGAGAAATTTCTGCCCTTTTCGATTGAATTCCTCCAAAAAAGTTTTAAAAGCATCGGACTCGTAGCAAATCTAAGATATTTCAATCTATCAATTCTCTTCCATCATTTGAACATTAGCATTATTTAACTGTTACCAAACTTTAACGCTGGGTGCAACTTGAATTAATAACTTTATTTGTCAGGCTTATTGAATGGGAATTTATGATGGCAATCTAGTCGAAAACAAACGATCAGGGTGTGTCTCGTCATAAATATGGAAAACTAGACAGTTTGGCCATGTATAGAGTCTATGGGTCTTCCATAGTATTATCAATATCATTATGCTATTCTTTTATAATCCCTGTTCTGTTTGGATAAGGGATTTATAAGAAATAAGAAAAAAAACGAAGCCCTTGATGTTGTATCTGTGAATACGATGAGCCTTCATTGAATGAAATCCAATTCTCATATCCTGGTTATTTTTCCGTTGTGACATTTCAGGATTGTGTATGATCCTTTAAACAGAGGTCAACGACATTTTTGACTGTCACTCTTTGATTTGATACCAGTAGAGATGGGTTTTGTAAACTATAACCACAAAAAACAATCCCAGCGGGGTAGATTGTTAACATGTTATTAATAAACCGGAGCGGATAAATTTGTACGGAAAATAGGGAGTCGTAAACAGTTATGACCCTCGAGAAGCAACAAATGGGGAACAAAGGAGTGTATTCAACCAACAAAGCTCGTTTTCCCGAGTTGTCCCGTCATGTCAGCAGAAGGGCATTAACGCCCAAGGCCAATTTTCCGTAAAGCTCGCACGCCTGGTAAACTACTACCCTGGCCGTTATACGGCCGCGACCAGAGCACCCATATGTCACATTTTCCATTTGTTTTACTGGCCGGAAAAAAAGCTCTGACGGCGGCACCCCCGCGGCACCCATGCACGCTAGCACGACTTTAATACGTGGCTTCGTATTCCTCCATGGTTTGACCCAACAATGATGATGTTATAAGGATTCGTTGTCTGATGAGTTCGCGCCGTTTGTCTGTGGCGACATATACGTGTACGGCGTTAATTTTGTGTAATAAGTACACACCCCATTTTTATGTTTGGGACACATTGACCCGTGACTAATTATTGAATAATGTGTATATTATAAGATTGTCATCGGTAGTCCAGGTGAATGTACTGTAAAAGTGTAATATTTTAGTTTAAAAAAATCTAAAGACAGCTTATTTTTTTTTTATCCAGTCTGTCATGTAATTGGCCAGCTATGGCATGTACGTGGAGCTTGGTCGGTGTGATTGTGTGTCCTGCAAATTAATTATTGGCATTATTTTGTAACCCAACTGTGTGTAGTATTAATTTGATCGTGGACAAGTGGTATCAGTTCATTAGCAACGCCAACATGAACACTCATGGTATTGATGAATATGGCGATTGTCTGTTAATCGTCCATCGTGATGAATCATTTGGCAATGGCCTTGCAAAATGATCCTGGGCCTAATTTTAATTCCGTAATCGTCCGTTATTCCGTAATTCCGTAACATAATATAGGCCCCCTATGCGTAGATTTCTCCTGCATCATAACAATGACTTTTGCGAAATCTTATCATGTAGGAAGGGGCATCGTCCTGAAATCTCCGACAGTTTTGTTTGAGATTATTAACTTATCCTGTGTCAAAGGTCTGAGACCTAATGTCTCACTGTTCCTGAGAAAAGACGGGAAAAACGTGTTGTTTACACCGACCCGACGGACATCATGCCTCCAAATTCTGTGTCGAGGATGTCAGACGATTCAATGTACGCTGCACGTTGTGTGTGTGTACAAATATCTGTGTACCCATCTACAAGACAAGTACAAATATCTGTGTACAAGTTGATACTGTGTGTACTTTCGTACACACAGCATCAACCTCATCAATCCCGGTGTCACATGAAAATCCGACTCCTATGAAAATCGGACCCCTTTTTCCCTTTTATTGGTTAATCCCTCGCACGTGACAGTTCACTCTCCCAAACGATCCTAAAAATAGCATAGTATCGTACTCACGCGTGCGCACTACTACCAATGAGTCCACATTTCATGGAGTCGGATATTCACGCTACACCGGGACATAATCCCGGGACATACCGTTATTTCGTTTTACCGTTTTGCATTTCCTCAAAACAAAAACAGTAAACAAACCATTGACCGTTTTGTCGTTTTACAGTTTTGTAAAACGGTCAAACGGTATTAGGATAAATACGGTTTCTCTGTTTTATAAGTTTCATAACATTCATTACAGCATAACGATCAATGATTTTTGTTTTAAAGTTTTACACAAATAACTTTAAAAAACAGCAAAACGGTCAGTATTGAATACAGACTGTTTTTTTATTTCAGTGTCATAGTGAACAGTCCGTGGTGCATTTTGTGGTGCTGGGCAAGGGGATGGAGGGGGACCATGCTTTACATGAAAAAGTGTTACCTCGGCATGTGTGGTTGGTTCCTGGCGTGACCTTGACCCCCTTCTCACGCGATTCAGTTGGGGGGGGGGGGGCTTATTGAGAGTTGCAAGCAAAATGGCGCTGGAAAACTTCAAGGGAGGACATTACTTTTAACAATGGATATACAGGATGGTAATACGTTTGAAGAAGTTGCAGATATTTGAAGGAAATTGGAGTTCGGCGGCTCTTCAATAGCCAGTTCGAAAACTATGTCATGAGAACGAAATGTGAGGAGGGTAATTTGGGTCCCAGGCAAAGACTCGATCCCATGAGGACGCATTAACATTCCTAGGTGCATGGCTTAATTGCCCAACCTAAATCAAAAAATGGTCGACAGGACTATTGACCGTTTTTTCATTGTCATGTTCTTGTAAAACAACACCCTGAAATGAAGCAACTAACCGTTTATCGCTTTCAACAATTAAGAAAAACAACAAAAAGGTCATTGTTTTTTGTGACCTAATACCGTTTGACCGTTTTACAAAACTGTAAAACGAAAAAACGGTCAACGGTGCGTTTACTGTTTTTGTTTTTGAGGAAATGCAAAACGGTAAAACGAAATAACGGTATGTCCCGGGATTGGGACATACCGTTTTTTTCGTTTTACAGTTTTGTAAAACGGTCAAACGGTATTAGGTCATGCACAAAAAACAATGACCTTTGTGTTGTTTTCTTAATTGTTGAAAGCGATAAACGGTTAGTTGCTTTATTTCAGAGTGTTGTTTTACAAGAACATGACAATAAAAAAACGGTCAATAGTCCTGTCGACCTTTTTTTATTTAGGTTCGGCAAGTAAGCAATGCACATAGGAAGGTTAATGCGTCCTCATGGGATCGAGTCATTGCCTGGGACCCAAATTACCCTCCTCACATTTCGTTCTCACGACATATAGTTTTCGAACTGGCTATTGAAGAGCCGCGCCGAACTCCAATTTCCTTCAAATATCTGCAACTTCTTCAAACGTATTGCCATCCTCCATTGTAAAAAGTAATGTCCTCCCTTGAAGTTTTCCAGCGCCATTTTTGCTTGCAGCTCTTAAGCCCCACCAACTGAATCGCGTGAGAAGGGGGTCAGGGTCACGCCAGGAATCACACCACGCATTATGCCGAGGTAAGACTTTTTCATGTAAAGCATGGTCACTTGCCCAGCACCACAAAATGCACCACGGACTACTCACTATGACACTGAAATAAAAAAAAAAACAGTCTGTATTCAATACTGACCGTTTTGCTGTTTTTCAAAGTTATTTGTGTAAAACTTTAAAACAAAAATCATTGATCGTTATGCTGTAATGAATTTTATTAACAGAGAAACCGTATTTATCTTAATACCGTTTGACCGTTTTACAAAACTGTAAAACGACAAAACGGTCAATGGTTTGTTTACTGTTTTTGTTTTTGAGGAAATCCAAAACGGTAAAACGAAAAAACGGTATGCCCCGGGATTCAATGAGTATACACCTCTGTTCTTTCTTATCCTTGATGATGATGTCAGGTCTGTTGGCTTTCACCTCCCTGTCGGTGTAAATTGGCATGTCCCAGAGGATGGTGACGTCATCATTTTCAGTGACTGTTGTCGGCTGGTGTTTGTACCTCTCCCCTGTCGTCTTAATATTGTAATTGCTGCATATCTTCCCGTGAAGGTATGCTGCTGCTTTATTATGTCGATGTATGTACTCTGTCTTCGCTAGTTCCGGACAACCAGAAACAATGTGATCAACTGTTTCTTCGTATTTACCACATATCCTGCATTGTGGGACCACTCCATCCTTGATGATGTGATGGTGAAATGATCTTGTGGCAAGACTCTGATCTTGGGCGGCAATGATTAGGCCCTCCGTCTCTGCTTTCAGTCCAGTATTTCTGAGCCACTGGAATGTCCTCTGTTGGTCTACATCTGCATCTCTCGTCCTTTTGGGATACTTTCCGTGCATCACCTTGTCTTCCCAGGTTTTCAGAAGTTGTTCTTGACCCTTGGTTTTTGCTTTCTGCTTAACTCGTCTGGCGTACAGCGTAGTTACTTCATTGTCTGATGGGTGGATTTCAGGACAGTCAAGCTCTTTCTTGAATTTTGTCGCATCTTTTTGATGGAGTAGAGCTTTTTCTTTCTATCATGTTGTGTCACTATTTGGAGGAGCGGGTTTTTAGTTTTTGTCAGATATGCATCTAGCCCGACGGTGGTATAGTCTTGAAGGTCAGCTCAAGTTGCATCAGGCCTCGTCCTCCAGAGGATCTTGGGAGGTACATCCTGTCAACATCTGCTTTCGGGTGGTGCATCTTCTCCATGGTCAGCGTTTTCCTTGTCTTGGCATCCATTCTCTTGATGTCAGACAGTTTCCAGTCGATAATATTGAAACTGTATGTCACTACAGGTATCGCTAGGGTGTTGATAGCGTCAAACCGGTTGGCCGCATTGAGCTCACTCTTCAGTATCATACGCACTCTTCTGTAGTATTCTTTTCGGATCTTTTCCTTCATTACTGAATGCTTTATGCCGTCTCCCTCATTTATTCCAAGGTACTTGTATGTGCCTTGCTCCAGCTCCTTGATTTTAGTGACAATACCAAGGTCTAAGTCAGTTGTTTTGGTCAGTTTTCCTCTCTGGAAGGTGGCCTTTGCACACTTACTGAGTCCGAACTCCATCTTGATGTCGTCGCTAAAGGCCTTCACAATGGTGAGTAGACCCTTTTGTTGGTTGTCATCCTTGGCAAATGTCTTGAGGTCGTCCATATAGAAGAGGTGGTTAAGTTTCCCATACTCTGATTTGTATCCGTAGCTACTGTTATTCAGCAGATCGCTAAGTGGAGCAAGCGCTAGACAGAAAAGTAGTGGTGACAGTGAATCTCCTTGAAAAATTCCGCACCTGATGCTGATCAGTCTCGATGTTAACGTTCCTTCTGCATGGTGGAGATTCAGGGTGGTTTTCCCAGGTCATCATGCTCTCTGTCATGAATTTTACAGTTGTTGGGCATATTTTGTAGATTTCAAGGCTCTTCTCTATCCAGGAATGTGGTACGCTGTCAAATGCCTTCTTGTAGGCAATCCAAGCTGTTGATAAGTTCTTTTTCTTAGATTTGGCTTCTTCAATTCCAATATGGCTTTGTTAATAAGTAGCTGGTCTTTGCAGCCGTAACTTTCTTTTTTACATCCTTTCTGTTCTGCTGGTAGCAGGTTGTTTTCGTCAAGGAAGCTGTAGGTCCTCTCAGTTATGATTGAGGTAAGGACCTTATACATTGTGGGTAGGCAGGTGATTGGTCTATAGTTCTTGGGGTTCTGGGTATCTTCCGATTTCGGGAGCAGGTACGTGGTTCCTTGTGTCAGCCAATCGGGGCATTTCTCTGGGTGTTCCACTATGTCATTGTAGGCCCACGCAAGATCTTTATGGATGCTGGGTAAGTTCTTGATCCTGAGTTAGCAATTCCGTCTAATCCCGGTGCCTTCCAGTTATTGGTTTTGTTGATAGCTGCAGTGGTCTCAATGGTGTCTATAATTATCTGACCATTCTTGGCGCCTTATGTCTGTGTACTGGTCCTGTTGTTGCTGGATCCAAGCAGCTCGCACGTTGTGTCTTTTGTTGTTCTCAAGGATGTTACTCCAGAACTCAACTTCTTCTATGGTGGGTGGCTCGATGATGTCTATCTTCTTATTACCAAGCTCACGGTAGAGTTTCTTTGCATCTTCTTTAAAGATCTTGTTTTGCCAAAAGAACTTGCTCCTTTTGTCAAATCTCCTGAGTCTCTGTGCCTTTGCTTGAATCTGTTGCTTCAGTTTTTCTTTGGCAGTTGGTATATCTTCTATACGTTTGATGTTAAGCTTTCGTTCCAATTGTTTTCTCTTTTTCTCTTTGATGTTGGAGTTCTTTTCAACTTGGCACAGGAGTGATAGTTGTCCCCGTAACTTCCTAATCTCCTTCTCTGTTTTCTCCTTCCAAACCGGCTTTCTTCTTTTTGGCTTCCGTTGTTGTCTTGGTTTTTCTCCCACTGTTTCTGCAATGGATGAGGCGGCCGCGTGTATGAGCTGGTTGATTTCTGTAAGGTCCATAGGTCTTGTCATTTCAACTTTGATGTTTTGGACTGCTACATTGGCGAGTCTGATGGCTTCTGTAGATTGATGGTTTTTCTTGATTTTGGGGATCTGCGTTTCAGTGTTTCCAGTTTCTGTCGGATGTTGGTGATCATTTCTGTTACTCTCTCATTGTCTCCTTCTGGGGTAACCTCTGTTAGGTGTTGTTCCTCTGGGGGAACAGCAGTGGTAACTCCTGCTTGTTCTACTTCCACATTAGCGGTAGGTGATGTCTCGTGTAGATTGTCAGTAATATGCTCCACTTTGCTGGTGTGGATGGTGCTCATCCTTATTTTTTCTCGGATGTTTTCGAGTTCCAGTTCTGTTATGCGTTGTTTGGATACAATGTCACGCCTGACGTGATTTTGATTGTGACGTAAACAATGGCGGAACTTATATTTGATGCGCGGAGATGCCATAGATAAGGGAATAAATGTGTGCTTCGGAGGCTTTTATCACTCTGTTTAAGACCACTTAAGAGTCTGGGTGCTGATAATTACCCGAGCCGGAGGCGAGGGTAATTATCAGCACCCAGACTCTAAGTGGTCTTAAACAGAGTGATAAATACCGACGGAGCACATATTTATTTCCATTCATAAATACCTTTTCGGTAAGAAAAAATCATATAATTCGTTCAAAACATCCCGATTTTGTTCAACAAATTCACTTCATGCTTTTTGAAACATCCCTCTTGCAAAATAATGGAGTGTTCAGCTGGCGAGTAAGATGTAAACAACCCTTTTATGGAGATTGACTCGCGCGTATCATGTTCTGCGCGATGTCGCGCAGAACGCACCTGGCGCGTTGCGTTTTGAATTTAGAACTTTAAAATTCTGACTCCCTGGTAGTGTTGCGCATGCCTACGTGAGGATTGTGAACGTTCAACCAATGAAACGATAAGAGGCACTGGATTATTAGGAGTCCACATTTTATTGTGACACTGGAAAAGTGTTTAAGACCAGCTAGCCATGTCTTTATCATCCGTTTAAGACCGGCCACGTGACAGGCTCTCGACCAATAGGAATGCGTAAACTGTCTTAGGTATTTATGAATATAGAATAAAAAGACTAGATCGGCAACCTTTTTATTCTATATCTATGGGAGATGCTGACTTCTGTGACGCGGGTTTTATTAGTTCTGTGAAAGTCGGTGCGTCACATGCACAAGGCGAGGGCGTTGTGTTCTCACGCAATAAGCATTTGATTCATTTCCACGAGACGGATTGGATTGTGACGTCAACAATGGAAAAAAGTGTATGCTGCGTAAGGCTGTTTGCTTTAGTGTAGTTTAAAGATATAGTCCATCATTTGTAATTTGTGCATTTTGTTCGTTTGAAGCAACAACAGTGTTCAAAATCTAATGAAGGATACTGAACAACTAACCTGATGAAGTTTCAGCTCAGCTTAAGCTATATATTCCGAGAAAAAAAGCATTCTAGGACTCAATTTCAAATCAAAAGTTGCTGAATCATGTTTTGAATTGGGCCTGAATTCAGCGTCCGAGACGCGTTCTCACTGAGCCGATTGCAGCTATACGCGATGTCGCGCACTGATCCGACGAATTATAGCAACCGCGCGCGCGTGTGCGTCGTGCCAATGCTTGCGCGCGCTTCGCCGAATAACAAAACGAACTACTAATTTAAATTTTCCTACGGTGCGTCTTAAGATGCACCGTTGGAAAGGCCTTCTTTCGTTGATTACTTCAAAATGACAGCTTGCCAGAAAGAATAATTTCACAGGGAGTTTAGTCCCCTTACTATCTTTCAACCAAGTATGTTTTTCAACAATAATTACGCCAGTTACTTTTCGGATGGCTGCAAATGATGGACTATAGCTTTAATATAGCTCTATGTTAAAAATAAAGAATAAAGCACAAGATAGTTATAAACAACCAATCAGCAGTCAATATTTACGTACTGTCATACTTTTAAACAGTAACGTCAACCTTTGCGTGTCACATTGTTAACGAAGACATGTCACTTAAGGTTAATACAATTTAGGTCAAAATTAAGGTAAGTGCTCATTAAGAACTGGTACAAGTTTAAAACTACTTGCCGTAATAACATCAACACACAACCATTTGTAAAATGTCAGTGTCACTTGTCAGAGCCTGAAAGAAAATCAATAAAATTCAGTTCCAATGGTCGCAAATACCCCCGACATTTCCCTTCAGAGCCACCATAAGTTTCCGTACCATGGTTTTCTGTTAAGGGTTGTGTAATGTACGGAAGCGTTAAAGGGACATAATACAAACTAATAAACAAGAAAATTGGGGGGGGGGTCAAATTATGACATATATCTCATAATTATGACTTATTATTAAGTCATTGTTATGACTTATATCTAATAATAATGACTTAGTATTAAGTCATAATTATGACTTATATCTCATAATTACGACTTAGTAATTGTTAAATCATTAGGCCTAAGTCATATTTATGACTTATATGTTATAATAATGACTTAGTATTAAGTCATAATTATGAGATATATGTTATAATAATGACTTAGTATTAAGTCATAATTATGAGATATCCTAAGCCGTAATTACGACTGAATACTAAGTCATAATTATAAGATATAAATCATAACTATGACTTAATAATAAGTCCTTTATATATGACTTAACAATAAGTCATAATTATGACTTAACAATAAGTCATAATTATGACTTATTTTTTATTTGTTTTAGTTTGTATTATGACCCTTTTTAACGCTTCCGTAGTAACGCTACTATAGAGAAATAATCAGTCTCAATTTGTAATTTTGTGTTGGGGGGGGGGAGAAATCACTGGCCGTGGAAATAGTCGAAAGGGGAGGGGTGCTGGACATCACTCGACGCTTTGTTCAAGACCGCGATATACGTACCTATGACTATTGTACATATATAGCCATTTTAGGCCCCTTTCAGCCGGTTTGAGTGTTATCTTAAATGTAGGCCCTACATTAATACATTGACTTTGCACCTCGTCTGTTTTTTCCTTCTTCTTTTCCGGGGGGGGGGGGGGGTGCTCTCCCCCTCGCAACGCCCATGCTCTTCATTGTGGTACATCTAACGCATCGTCATCGTATCGCATGGCTTCTCGGTCTTGACACATAAATGAACCGTATATTTCACTATGGAATGAGAGGCGATGATCATCTTCCGTTTAGAGAACGTTTTTACTCACTAACAATGTGGGACATTTCTCTGGATCATTGTACTAGTAATGTGTGACATATTTTCCTATTTGTTATTATATACGAAGCATGTTTTTTTGGTAAACGGAAAGTTGCAAAATTGAAAGTGTGTTACATTTAAAAAATACCGTTTGATTTGTCATCAGTTCCGTGAAAACTGTGGTTTTGATGAGATGTGTTTGGACAAGGAGCTGCGGCAGCGGCCGGCTTAGACTTGGTGCCAAGTCGGTAATTGTTTTGCGTACGATACCGGCTACTGGCACGCAAATTATCGCTGCAATGCGCGTAGACTGGTTCCCAGACCAAATGATGCTGACTATAGATGTTCAATTACCGACTTGGCAAAAACGTTTTCAATTTTGTACACAACATATGGGAGTATTTTGAATCGCTAGCGAATTCTATGAGAGCACTCTGATTAGTTCAGATTCCATCCAGAGTGTATTCTAGGCCGCCACGGAAGATCGTTCTCATTACTTTGAGGGTTTGTACTTTGTGTTGTGTAACATTACAAAATTAATACAGGGCATACACGACTCAAATAAATCAAGTATATCACAATGATACATTTTATCCTATACACAATTGACCAAGCTGAGTGAATTGTCGTTAAAACGTCGCCAGATCTGCAAACATGTCCCAACGTACTGAGAAGAACTCCCCATGTAACGGAATGAATGAGTCCTCCTTTGCAAAGCGGTGCGCGATTGGATCTCACCGCAAAAATGCACTGCATATGTATTGCGCGGCTTGCATGTAATTATGAATAACGGTGCGAGAACGTTATTGTCAAGTCGTTAGATATGTCACAACCCGGCCGATTACGTACTAGTCTTATACCAGCCGCGCCGATGGAGTTCGACTGAAGTTCACGGACAAATACGAATATCTAACGACTTGTCATCAAGTCTACGGCCGGCTGAGAATGGCCACCAAAATTAATGAGTAAACTTCGTTATTCCTGCTTCGTCATCTTTTCCAATCATAATTCACCTAGCTAGCTGTGATGGCGAGCGCCCAACCGTCTGCGAGGAAATGAATTAAGACAAGAGGTCATGACCCACCAGACGTGGCTAATTAGAATAAAATTATTACATCCATCGCACCAGACATGACGTCATTCTAAAAGTATCTAAAAGTGTCCATTTATACCTTCCGAGTCATGCGTCGGAATCAGTTCCTGTGTCTTACCATGTAGTTATTTCCATATAGACAGTGTCAAATGATCTCACTGGTGCTATCACTGGAACTGTCTTGTCTTGTTTTGTGTATTCATTTAGAGCTGCTAAAAAGGCCAATGTAGTCGAAAGAAGAGGGCACTGTTTCTTGGTTAGTAGATTTGTACGGTTTTCCCCCCTCAAATTTCAGCTTCGTCTCAGCCTCCTGCGAATTCGTTTAGAAGTTTTTAATGTCCTCACCAAATGGCAAATTCTAATATATAATTTGGTGTATCTGATGCAAAACATGGAACTTTATTAAAGGGAAAATACAACATTGGCAAACATCAAAAAATAAAACTACCAAATCATTTTGAAATACCTTGCTGGACTGTTAGTGAATGACAGTGTAAAGCATCCTGTAAAATCATGGCACCTGGTATACTGTCATTTTCAAGAAAAGTGGTATTTTTGTATCAATTTCCAACGCTGATCGGCCGATCAGCGTTGGAAAAAACTGGCTTTTTTTCAAATACTGGCCCCAGTTGACCATCGCACTTGTTTGCAATCGATTACAGACCTATGGACGGGTACAAGCCAGCTAGACTGGTTCCCTGACCTTACAATTCCCCAACTGCTCTGTTTCTTCTTAAATGGAGTCAGGGAACCAGACTACAGGAAAATGATTGTTTTTCTTGGTTTTTATAGCATTTTCGAACCCAAAACCTCAAAAAAGTCAGTGTAACTATATTTGCTATATATTTCCAACCCCCCAATTCCATCCATTTCTGAAAATTACAGCAAAAGCAAATGATGTATATTCCCTTTAAGCCATAGTCCCCAGAGTCATGGCCGAATTTCTGTATTATTTCTGTGTAACGTGTGGCTGTATATATTTTATTCATTGACTTTTACATTCCCCCGGTAATGTTAATTTGTTTTTCCTCAATTTATATTTTTACCCCCCCCCCCTCCGGAAACGAAGCCAGCGTTAAAAAAAAAGCCACTGTCGGTTTAGTGGAATATCCCCTTGCATGCACAGCAAGGGTCTATGTTGTGAGCAGATTCGTTGATTAATTATGCAACGAGACTGCGTCTTGACCTCGAGATTCTGACCATTCAGCGGGCGCCTTCTATCGGGTCTTTGGTAACCTGTTGTCATGGACATATAATGAGTGCGTTCGATTACTTCCCCCAGCTTACTCGCGCCTGGTTCCTCGCGTAATGGCAGACATGCGCAGTGGAGCTAAATAAACGAACGGTTTCGGGTAAAGTTTCGTGCACGAGCTTGAAACATTGGCGTCGCAAGGATTTTTTTTCTAGAGGGGGCAAAACATATTTTCCAAAACAATTCCCGTTTTTCTCAACATATTCTCGATTTATCAGTTTAAGAAGGGGTAGGGACACTTTGCCCCCCCCCCCCCACCCATTAAATTTTCACTAAAAAGACTTCTCGCCTCTTTTCTTTTCTTTTTTTTCTCTCTTTTTTCCTTCCTTTTTTTGCTTTTCCTGGGGGGGGGGTGAATGTTGCAACCTGATGCCACTTTTTTCTTCATATCATATTATGAAAGGTCATTCATTGCACAAATGATGATAAGACAAGAATCTGGGACTGAGAAATATTTCCAATTTTGTAAGAAAAAAAAATTCTTGACTCTCCATATACTTTGTACACAGTTGCGGAAGTGGCGTCAGGTTGCAACATTTTTGCCCAGGCTGCATCCGAATCAATTAACCGTCTAGAGCACGTGCACGCCCTGTGAAAATACGCGGGGACGCGCTGACAATAATTTGTAGCCGTAGCTCCGTGCATAGAGCTACATAGGGTTTGTAGCCCTATGCTCCGAAGAAGCCCGTTTCGGACACGGCCTGAGGCACCCGCCGGACGTTGCATGACCTTATGGTAGCAGACCAGTAAATAAACTTCCATAGACCCCAATGGTAAATGCTCCCACTTCAAAAATTCGGGAAAAATACTCGCAACTCTCCAAGGTGTTCGAGACACACATCAAATTAAAGCTTATTTCATCATCTTTCAATTTCTGTTCAATTTACGGGGGGTCAACTGATGACTTTTAGGAGAAATTTCCATCTGAAGACGATCACCCCTGAAAATAGTCCTGAAGCCCATCGCCATTTTGAAAAACGATGCCTACACTCCATTGCAAAGTAGAGCGCTTTTAGGGTCCAAATTACATCAAAATTACACAGAACTGCAAGCTCCAAGTCCTGTGCACGGTTTCCATCCATATTTTTGACAAACCCTCAAGTTCATGGCCCACAGCATGCTCAAATACCGAAGATTTTGAGGGCATGCAAATCGTGATTTGGCCGGCGCAGGCAATTTCGGACCGATTTACTGGTCTGCACCCTTATGGTATACTTGCCCAAGTAACCGGCTCGGCGAGTCGGTTACTTGAGCCAGGCTCGAGTAAGCGCTAGAAGTCACGTGAGAGGTAAATCGAACGCTGTCGAGCCTGGCCCAAGTGACCCCAACCTCGTCCTCAGGGTGTCGAGCAGTACGCGCCCACCACTACCTGCTCTCTCACCCTGGTATTGGATCATTTGCATGTGCAAGATTTTTGAACACGTATGCAAATTAGGAGTATATAGTCTGTTGCCTGCCTGTGCGTTACATTTGCGTTTGTTTTTGTATGCGGTGTCTGGGGTAAAAACAGAATCAATTAGTCGCAGCGCGAGCATGGCGTGAGTTACGAAAACATGATTTTATTTTAATTAAACTGTTACGATCTTAACGAGACAACATGCAGTATCACATTTCATATTAATATTAACAAACTGGAAAGGAAATGAATATTTTCGAGAAGGCATGGACGAATGATCGCGAAAACACGTACTGCACGTTGTGAATAACAACACCAAGTACACGATAAAAATCCATTTCTAGCCAATTGCGGTATCGAATCAGGATGCAGGAAGGAAGTTTCCTATCCAGGGTTTACTATTGGAAACAACGTTGGAAATAAAGTAAGCACTGGGCACGAGGTTGAAGTGACCCAGCCTCGACTCCATGGGCGCGTGCGCGTTCCTCTACTAACTCCTGGCCGTGATGTACACGAAAACGATGCTGACTGGCAACCTCGTTCCCATGGGTACGAGATCTTGCTTCGCCATGTTGTTTTCCATCATACCTTGTGCGATCTTTGTGAATGAACGCGCACGCGCCCATGGAGTCGAGGCTGGCTGACTGGCTAATCAGAACGTACTGCGCGCGCATTTCGAAGATTGCACGCCGGGCGCACCCATAAGGCGCTCGCGTGCTTTGCACGTCACGTCACGCACGTCACGTACGAAATGTTTTGTTATTCAAAACTCGCGATGCCTGTATGATATAGATTATGGCAGCCTCATTTTTCGCTAAAAAAAACTGTACTGTATCTTCGGTTGTATAAAGAAACGAAAGGGGTACGTACATTTAAAACAAATGTTTGCTAAATAACGCAACGTCCATAAGATGCAAACCTTATGTTTGAAAGGATTGATTCTTCAAAATCACAACTTTCAACATTTTAAAGATGTAAATCCAGCTGGAGTTGAGATCGCGCAAGGCATGATGGGGAACAACATGGCGCAGTAAGATCTGGTACCAATGGGAACGAGGTTGCAAGTGACCGACTCCCTTTAAGACCGCAGTTATCCAATGCGCGCAAATGCTATCCGAAACTTTCTCATTGAAATGCACACATTCCATACCGTACCGGATGGGATTTCTTTTTCATTGCAGACCATGTGGTGGACAAATTTTGAGCGTTGCATAATATGCAATTTGACCCTTCGTGAATTCGAAACGGAGCCTGAGAAAGTGACGAGAATTGAAATTTAAGAAAAAAAATAATAAGTTTTACAGATTTTCCTTCATTATTACGCTTTTCACCGAAAAAGAGCATTGATGAATGGGAATAAAAGAGTGATGACTCAGTCTTAACGGCCGTTTAAAACCTTGCAGGGTCGTTGCCGTGATGACGTGTAGGTCACAGGTCACGAAAAATCTATCCAATCAGAGCGTGAATTCATCAGCCCTTCCCAGCGTCCTGTTTGCAGGGCGGGGGGTACGAGCGAAGCTTTGTGCAAGCATGTATACTAATATGAACACATGGTTATCAAACTGCAAACAGTACGCAAAATCGCCAGTGTCTCTATGAAGGCAACTTTCAAGCATTTCAACTGCATATTTTTCAAATACTGAAAGTAGTGCCCCTCTCTTTTGCTAGAGACACTTGCGAATTCGGCGAAACTCGAAGCTCATCACCACAGAAGGAAAACCTCATAATGCATTCGGGATTCACTGCTATAGCTACCTGTCCCCAAGTCCAAAGGACAGTGGAGTGACAGGGAACTAATCTACCCCTGGAATTGTGTAATTTAATGTGCCACTATTTGGCACCTTAGTGTCGTGCTTACAATTTTGAAAGTATTGTTTTGAAGAATCAATCCTTTCTGCTGGTAGTCAGTGGGCTTACGGTCGAAAAAGACCTCCCATATGTAATATCGGGTACATTCTTTGAAATCTCAGGATCTCTAAAAGATACCTCGCTTAATCATTTTAATCACCCTGTAGATGTTTAAAATGGCTGACATTTGGACAATCAAAATGGCAACCCTAGGTTAATGACATTTATTTTGCCACCCGCTTTTTTAAAATTAGACCCCACCCCGAAGAGGCAACATTTTGGATTTTTTTCTTCTCGTGATGTAGCACTAACAAGAAAAGTGTAATTATCTGAATCATTTTTGCACACGAAGCCTCCCACTTTTTAATGTTACGGCCCCGCCGTGGTTTTGAACTCCTTGAGGTATCTATAAGTGATCCTGAGAGTTTCAAAGAATCATTACAAATGTACCCGAAAAATGCATATGGGCTACCACAAGCCCACATAGCTGTCAAAGTGAGACAGATCGACATGTAGGCCCTATTAGTATTACTGGGGATGATTTCAGAGCTTCGAATCCGATGGTTCGACTTCATTTCCAACGCAATCATCCAGCAGCGTACGGGGCTTGGTAACATTTTGTCTGAGATCTCGGGGAGGCGACACACCCTTTTTGGTCATGTTCGGCGCCTCCAAGCTCCTGCCCCTGCTCGTCTTGCCCTTGATGCTGCTGTCCAGTTCCACCTTGGGCAATGGCCTGCCACCTTGACCAGGCCTCGTGGTCGTCCCCGGCTTAAGCAGCTGTCACCAATCGAGTGCTGGTCCCTTGCCCCTGACCGGGGAGGTTGGAGGTCACTACGACCCACTGATATATCAAGTTCAGCAGTGAGTGAGTGAGTGAGTGAGTGATTTCAGAACGCTCAATAATTAAGATTTTAGCTTCTTTTTTTTCCTTTTTGGTTCCAAATTTAAATACGCCTACGCCATATTTGACCATTCTGGTAAAATCACTTGATATTGTTGATGTTACAACGGGTGGAAAAGCTCAGTCATTTTGCAGGTGCAAAATTTGGCTGGGCGATTGAGACCTAGTTAATTATTATATCAACTGAGGAATTCGATTCATTAGATTATAAATTCAGGATGTACATTTACCTGTTCAATATTGAGAAATCACACACGTTAAGTCTTCTTTTGTGTCTTTTCACGTAGAATTATCGCTATTTGCAAAACGCATATATGCCTAATGTTTAAATAACTCACACAAAAAATCACTTAATTATTTCTTATTTCTTAATGCGGAAATATTATTGTGTAGCAGTGGAAGTGTGCTAGCCAGTTACCAACAAAAATAACCCACATTTTTTGATTTCAGTGTTATACGAAAACGAAAGCAATCGCTGCCAATCAGTTCATCAAAAGCAGAAACAAAGCGTAGCATGCAAAACCGGATGTCCCTATTCTAAACAAATTTGCTTAGACATTAGGAAATCGACATTATCAAATGGGCTGGACGCGTAAAGATGTTATTGGAACTCGCTAAGTTGTTTTGGAAATAGACAGCTTTTGGATATTTTTGTTGACGCAAGTCACGATAGAAACCATTTGTTTAATGGTGGATTTCAATCATGTTCTCGCGCAACTTCTTTGACTCTGTGTATTTCTCAATAGGGGCCTACTACAAGTTCCCCTTTTGGATTGTTTGCTGTGGAAACAAGAAGTCGATGTCTCTTATTATGGTTACGAAGAAACCCAGAACTTGATTTTTTTATGCATACATTGAGTATGGCACACGCCCTCTCGCCTCGTACTAAAAACATCAGAATAATTATTTTCCCACCCATTAGTTTTATAGTTGAAGTTGAACACAATCACTTAAATTAAACTTACGGAACCCATATGATTCACAATAACACGGTAAATGGACACCAAAGAAATATCGATCACACTGCACAGCAGACTGGTTTTTCTTTTCAGATAAATGATTGTGGGACAAATTTTAAAATTAGCATAAATTTATGGCATTAAAGCTCGGTACGACCTTTGCATGAAGGGAACAGATACAAAACGAGGTTTCATTGGGATAACACTGGAAAATTCATCTCTTGTCGCTCGTTCCTCTTCTTAACTTGAAAGTAAGATCATCTGCTGCTGATGTGGTTCTTGCAAAATATTTTTTGTTTCGAACCGCAGTGCTCCAGTCTTCGCAAAGACTGTGGTCTATGCTGCTTAGACGAGCTTTGCTCACGAAGTGACAAAAACCTCGAAAGTCGATAATTGTTCGATTTTGAGTTTTATAGCGTTTTTATTATATTTGTCTCAAGGAACAATTCGACCAAGTTTCAAAACGAAATATTGTTTACTTTCTTAATTATTGTAAACAAACATTTGACAAAAAGCCTGAATTCCGTGTTGTTGTTTTTTTAGAAGTGTACAAAAGTGTAAAATGTTCTCGCGAAGTGACAAAAAGTCACCCCGTGAGCAGGGCCGGAGAAATCATACAAAACCTACACGCGTCAGGATGGGAGCATACACGCGCGCGCGCTCAACTGTCGTATGACGCGTAAAAGTAACAAGTTAGTTAAAAGCCTGGCCGTGGTTTCATGTTCCGACGAAGTGACAAAAACTGTGTACAAAGTAATGGCGAAAATATGGGACTCAATGTATTGATGTTCTCACGAAGTGCAAAAATGTTTTATTAATGAATTACTGTTTAAATAAGAACTATTTTTTTTTACAAACAACTATGAATTAGCAAAGAGCACATCATAAGCTATCGGACAATGCAAACATTTCCGAATTCTGTTACTGCGAAGTGATCGAAAATATCTTTTGAAAAAAAATGAATAACTTCAAATGCGACTATCTCTGGATGAACTTTTGTCAAATTTAGAGGTTTTTGTCACTTTATGAGCAAAGCGACGATATTAAAGCAGGTCTCACGATGCACGAGTTTTGTAAGAATTGGGTTCCCCTAAAATAAACGTTTCATCCAACCTCTCCGTTCCTCTAGGGGAGCTTATGTCCCTCAGGGTCGCTGCCCGAACCCGCTTCTTCAATGCATGCAGTCCAACCCGTAATTTTGATAACACGCTCCCGGGAAAGTCCCACTTTGTCACCGGTTTCTATAGCGGAAGTCCCGTGCTTGTCATGTGAGTCACTTCACACCATACATGCCTCACGCGACATGCATTCCTGCCAGAATACATTCAACCATGGAGCTATAATTGTACTTATTCACAAGCATTGTGAGCGTAACATTTTGCTGTTGGCATTGATGCTCACTGTATTCTCGAGTCATTTTCTTTATGTTATATATTTATATTTTCCCGCATCGAAAAAAAAAAACAGACTGATTTTCACGTGCTCAAATGGAGAAAATGTTATTCTTTCGCAGGTTGGTTACGAGGTACTGCTGTTTAAAGCTTGTCCCCCCCCCCCAGTCAGACTGTAAAGGAACAGAATGAAACATTCAGAAAAACAACTGATGCAATGAAAATGAAAATGTATCATGCCAAGTGCAATATAATATCCTATAGAGAGGCCCATGAAATCCAATCGGACAGGTTTTTTCTATAACCTTTCCATTCTTGTACATTATAGCTAAACTTAATTGTCAGATGGTCCATTTCGCTTCGCCACAAAGACCTTTTTTCTTTAGGCTAAGCCAGTAATATTGTTTTTCCAATGCCACACTGTAAGCAGCTTTCTGACCTGTAGTAATGGTGTATACAGCAGTGCAGCACAACCAGGAAGTTCGTGTACAAAGAGCCAAACTGTTGTGTTTGTTTTTCGCTTTTGTGGTAATTTAAAGTCCCTGGGGAAATTATTTCATTCCTGGAACGTGGGGATATTTCCTTGTTGGCTTTTCATAAAGGTAGATTCCCGCACTTGTCCCTTCGCCACTCAGTGAGTTAAACTTCTGACCTTTTCAAGTACTGGAACCATCGTACAGACAGATAAAAAAAATAGCGAAAGAACGTGTCATGGATCGATGTAATTCGAACCAATGAAACTTCCTGTTCATCGTGAAGAGACTTTGAAACTGGAACTTGGCAGGGATTTTTTCTTTTCATTCTCCAACTAAACTATGCGTTACTGCGACCGAAGACTTAAAGGGGCTTTAAAATAAATGCACTGAAATTGCGTAATTTATCTCTGAATTGATTTACGTTTACCTTTGGCTTACAAAAAGCCGTGTACCTTTGTCACCCACCTGTGAGTATTCCAGTATAGGGCCTAATTAATTACAATGACAAATGTCAAACTAGAGTTTCGCGTTTGTTGTTACAAATGCAGAGTGGTCGGGTAGACAACTATTTTATGAAACACTGTCCAGTTAACGGGAACATGTACATGTAATAGGATTTATATGACTTAAGTACATTTAAAACAGCTTTCTTGCCATGTAACTATGAAGTTTCCACCTCCTTTGTAGCAGTAAAAGAGAGAAATTTCAACATTTAAGTTTTTATGCTAATGAAAATTTCCATATTTATGAGCCAAAGCGTGATGTCATTCAAGGCAGAACCGTAGTGTCTCCATAGCTTTGTGTATACAAATATATATCAAAGTTTTCTTCATTTTGTTGGAGTAAATTCCACTTGTTATTGTTTATCATGTATTTAGAAACAACTTATTCGGACAATCGTATAGTGGCAAATATTCCTTCAAAAAAACTTTGTGTGGGTAATTTTGAAGGACTAATTTTTGTACTGTTCATAACGCACCTTTGGCAAGGAGTACCTTGTGTGACTAAAGCAAAATAGCGCCCTCTTATATGTTGATGAAAAGATTTACTAATAATTGAAAAACTACCACTTTTTTTGTCACTTCCAATGAAAACAAGTATTAAGATCTTGAATGTATTGTTGCAACACATAGTAATGTGCACGAAAACAAGATGAGCTGAATTTCCACTGCATGTTTCCTTTAAGTTATGAATATTTTTATGTAAGAACAAAGTATTTCGAAATAAAATCATTTCCAGTAAAATCAATTATTTTTATCTTCAAGTCAAAAAAATACATCTTTAACGGTGTGATCAATTTCAGTAAGCATGCTATGTACACATGCAAGTTATTTCTTGGTTGATGACGTCATTATTCAAAAACGGAAAGTGATGTTCATTGTAAAGTAAAATAACGTATGTATTCATAACACCCACCTTCCGGTTTGATGACGACACAGTATTTGGAAGCAAAGGTGAACATTGTAATGTATATCTTTTTGGGGCTAAGAGCGACATGGATTAATTGATAGAATAACATTTAAAATATGATCGTTTTCAAATTCTCATAGAAGTAACTTCCAGTCTGATGACGTCATGAATTTGAAACCTTGCCAAGTTATATGTGGTTAATCAAAGAATATCAAAAGGCGATTTGGTAAAATTTGAACGGATGGTTTTCAAATTAAAGAAAGCAAACAATATTGTGTGTGGTAAACTAAATAGCAAACAGAACTAGCTAGTTGAAATGTATATACTAAAGAAGGCCCTACCCAAAGAATGGTTAACAAAACTCTTAAATAAAGATAACATTCCAACTGAAAGGCATGTTCATCAGTGTTGTAGGACTCGGACTCGGGACTCGGACTCGAGTCCGGACTCGAGTCCTTTTTTCAAGGACTCGGACTTGGACTCGAGTCCTTTGCTCAAGGACTCGGACTCGGACTCGGACTCGGACCCCAAGGACTCGAGGACTCGGCTTCGAGTCCGGCTCGAGTCCGGCAAAATCGGGTCTTTTTAAAGTGTTTTATTTCAATTATTTTATGTCTTTCACCTTGATTTGGTTTTGCTGTGGAACCGAATTCCGCAGTTCTGCCGCTCGCAAAAATAACTTGCCGATTGATCAATGATCAATTGATTCATTCCAACCTAACCTAGCCAATTGCCCACCAAATAAATCGATTCATCAGTTATTCAGTTGCTTGCCGATGTGTTGGACTTTTTGTTCAATATTACTAACATGGTTGACACAATGACAAGGAGCTATCTCAGCCGCATGGAATCAACGCCATACAATTGGGCTCGAATTCATACCCATTTAGCGCACGTGGGTGCTTTTACACGCCCAATATGATCAATATCGCCCAACGTGCCGCGTCTTTAGTCTTTACATATTTTGTAGACTTGATCTGTGGCTCTGCCTTCTGTTGATAGTTTGTTTAACAGTTATGCTATTTACAAGTTTTTTAACCTTTACTGTAAGAAAGGGAAATAAAGAAAAGCAACAAATGTGAAGAATAATTACTGAAGATCATATGCTAATTGTAATTGTCACTTTACTGTAGTATCTGCGTCAATATCTGTAGGCTTCTACGCATACTAAGGTAAAAGTTAATGCAAGTTTTTTTTTAATGTACATTATAAACATAATGAATGCATTGCATAGTGCATACAGCCAAAACCATTACCCCTTCTCTATCACCTGACATTTGATAGTGACATTTTGAAAACGTTAATATAGTATTGGTGAACCGTGACTTGAATTTGATACATAAGGACTCGGACTCGGACTCGGACTCGGACTCGGACATCAAAAATTGACAAGGACTCGGACTCGGACTCGAGTCCTTTGCTCAAGGACTCGGACTCGGACTCGGACTCGGATGAGGAGGACTCGACTACAACACTGAGCAGTGTTGTAGGACTCGGACTCGGACTCGAGTCCGGACTCGAGTCCTTTTTTCAAGGACTCGGACTTGGACTCGAGTCCTTTGCTCAAGGACTCGGACTCGGACTCGGACTCGGACCCCAAGGACTCGAGGACTCGGCTTCGAGTCCGGCTCGAGTCCGGCAAAATCGGGTCTTTTTTAGGTGTTTTATTTCAATTATTTTATGTCTTTCACCTTGATTTGGTTTTGCTGTGGAACCGAATTCCGCAGTTCTGCCGCTCGCAAAAATAACTTGCCGATTGATCAATGATCAATTGATTCATTCCAACCTAACCTAGCCAATTGCCCACCAAATAAATCGATTCATCAGTTATTCAGTTGCTTGCCGACGTGTTGGACTTTTTGTTCAATATTACTAACATGGTTGACACAATGACAAGGAGCTATCTCAGCCGCATGGAATCAACGCCATACAATTGGGCTCGAATTCATACCCAAAAAATAGCGCACGTGGGTGCTTTTACACGCCCAATATGATCAATATCGCCCAACGTGCCGCGTCTTTAGTCTTTACATATTTTGTAGACTTGATCTGTGGCTCTGCCTTCTGTTGATAGTTTGTTTAACAGTTATGCTATTTACAAGTTTTTTAACCTTTACTGTAAGAAAGGGAAATAAAGAAAAGCAACAAATGTGAAGAATAATTACTGAAGATCATATGCTAATTGTAATTGTCATTATAAACATAATGAATGCATTGCATAGTGCATACAGCCAAAACCATTACCCCTTCTCTATCACCTGACATTAGATAGTGACATTTTGAAAACGTTAATATAGTATTGGTGAACCGCGACTTGAATTTGATACATAAGGACTCGGACTCGGACTCGAGTCCTTTTTTCAAGGACTCGGACTCGGACTCGGACTCGGACATCAAAAATTGACAAGGACTCGGACTCGGACTCGAGTCCTTTGCTCAAGGACTCGGACTCGGGTGAGGAGGACTCGACTACAACACTGATTCATGGTCTATCCGATTACGGAATACAAACATCATTGATTATTTTGTTCAAGAGTTATAGGTGAAAGTAATTGGTCACTTTTCAGCTAAAATCGCTTGTAATTTGAGGGTCGATATATATTGAAAGTTACAAGTTCATATCATGAACCGTTTAGGAGAAAAGCCGCGGAGAAGTATTGTCCAGAAAAAAAGGAGATTTATCAGCACAATAAACAGAGAGTGGTCGGGTTGTGCCCGACCACTCAAAGAACTAGAGGTTCGCGTTTGTTGTTACAAACGCAGAGTGGTCGGGTAAACAATTTCATTCGAATTGTCCAGTTTAAGTGTTGAATATGTTTATGGCAGAAAAAAAGGATCAAGAACTTTAACATTTCCATTACCAATTATTTTGTACAAAAAGCATGCGTCTTTTAGGGTATATTTCAGTAAAGATTTAGGTACACGTAAAAGGTATTTCCGGTTTGCTGACGTCATCAGTCAAAAAAGGAAGTGGGATACTTGTTTATCAATAAGTAAAAATAACGCATGAAAGTATGAAAATTAAGTGTATGTAATAATAACAGCAAACTTCCGGTTTGATGACGTCAAAGTATTTGGGAGCAAAATGCCAATATTACGTGTAACAGATATTAATTTGGGGGACAAAAAACAAAGTCATGAGACAGGGATCAAATGATGGATTTAAATTAAAAATAAAATAATCATTGTTGAATTCTCCCCACAGTAACTTCCGGTCTGATGACGTCATGATTATGAAACCTTGCAAATTCATTTGTGGTTGCTCACGTGATATATAGGGGCAATGTCATAAAAATTTGATTGAGGGTTTTAACATTTCAAAGAATTAAACTGTTTTTGATGTGCCGCTAGAGGGCGCCCTTTTGTGGGATGACGTCAACATTATGTTTTTGTGTTTGGCATTCCTCATTTAACACTTCCATAATGTATTTGTCCGTAGTAAAATGCTTCCGCTTTTGAGTTATATTCGATTGTTATTGCACTTCCAGTAACACCGGAAGTGAAGGTCAAGCGGTTTTGTGTCCGGGGACAAGAAATATCACTCACGGCATAGTCTACAACCTCACGAAAAAACGAACACGATTCTCTATTTAGTTCAAAAGATAAAGCGCAAACTATTTTGTCAAAATTTGTCCTTAGATCGCTTGTAATTTGATACCTGATAACGTCATGATGACGTAACAGTATTTATAACATCTTCGTTGCAAGGTTAGCCTTGACCAAGGCTATCAGCTTGTTCCCATACGAGCTTGTTCCCGCTACCGCACACCGCGCGCGCCGCGACACAATCACTAGTTGTACTATACCGTTAGCCTCAACGACCCTTGCGTGTGTCGCTGCGCGCGCGGTGTGCGGTAGCGGGAACAAGCTCATATGGGAACAAGCTGATAGCCTTGGTCAAGGCTATTGCCAGATACAAGTTCACACTAGGTTTTATGATCACACTGTAAACCGTTTGGAAGAAATGTTGCTTTGTTTTGGTTTCAGGCCAAAGTCTTCATTTTGAATTGACACAATTTGACCTTCCGGTAGACCCGGAAGTAAAGGTCAAACGAGTTAACGCACACGACACAAAAAATGTTCAATTCATGGTCTATCTGATTACAGGGTTGGAAAATAATTGATCATTTTTTTCAAGAGTTATAGGTGAAAGAATATCGTCATTTTTTCAACGAAAATTGCATGTAATTTGACACCCGATGACGTCATCATGACGTCAGAGTAACATGCCCCACTAGGGATGAGGGCCGATATATGTTGAAAGTTACAAGTTCATACCATACCGTTTAGGAGAAAACCCGCGGAAACGTGCCGTACGGGGAAAAAATAAAGATTTATCAGAACAAAAACAGAGAGTGGTCGGGTTGTGCCCGACCACTCAAATTAATCATCAAAATAGCACTAATGCTGTTACATTTCGCAAATAAATCACGACTTTATTCGCCCTTTCCTAACGCCCTGTCAAAACCCGCATGTGACTGCAAATTTCTTGTACAAATACTTGAGAAGGAAACGAAAGTCTGGTTCCCAGACCTGACAATTATTCCCGACGCTCACGTCAGGTCAGGCAGTAACAGCGGCTAAAAATAAAGATGACGACATTGACGGCCTCTTAGCTTTCAAAGCTCGGCTTCGTTTCCGACTTCGCTTTATAGCTTTAAATGTTCCGATTTTTTTAATAAATCACTTGCTTCATATACCGTAAGTTATGAAATACAGTTTGATATTTCTGTAAGAAAACATTGACTTATGTTGACCTGGAATCTTCAAAGTTAGGCACCCAAAAGCACTGTTAGGTGGAGCCGAATGGAGACCACGCCGAGTTTTGGAAATCCCTGTATAACGGTTGTCAAATTCAAAGAATAGTACATGACGCAGCAGAAGTTCGCCCCTCGTATACGATCCGAGTGCACACAATTGATGCACAAAATCATCATTGAATTTCAAGTTTTCTAAATGCAATCAATTAATATTAATTATCAACAATTTTTTTTAATTTTTAATAAGTAATTAGGCAGTTAATAAAACCTATATTATACTCAAAAATACCCGGGCGCTATCGGATTGTCGACGAAATGAATTCGGCAAACTTCGGACATTTTCGAAAAAAGGAGGCATTCCTCCCGTTTTAGTCACGTGTTGTATATATATATTTTGTATAGATACTAGCGGTTGCCTGACCTAATATTCATCAGAAATAGTTCGAATCTTTTGGTCTGGGAACCAGACTAAGGAAACGAGGGCAAATATGGTGGGTTTGTCGCTTGCAATGAACAATACAGGGTGTACTGCATCAATTCAAGCCCCATTGAAAACAGTATAAAATCAACAAAGTTCCGGGCCACATTCTTTAAATATTCAAACCAAAACAAACTCACCTCCCGAAAAGTGATACTTCCCAAGCCTGCATGCAGCCATTTTACAAATGGCATCTCCCCCCCCCCCCATTTTCTCAGGCATTAAAATGACCCTTTTTTTTCAACCGTAATTTTATCAAGTCGGCCCTCAGATGGATGCCCAAACAACCAGGGAGTTGTTCTTTTTTAAGCCAAAGGGTCTCCTTTTTCAAAAAGAAGTTGGCGGGCACTTTTCATGCTAATGAGCTCGCCTAGAAATTCTCACTTCAATAAGTACTGTGCACAATTCCCCCCCCCCCCCAACCACTTGAGCGGCAAGACGAAGATTCCATAACTCATAATATTTCAACAAAAAATGGGAGAAAAAAAATCTCTAAGTTAGATATGGGACCTAAAAAAAGGGCCTTCTGTATAGCGCTTGGCCTGCTGTAGGGCGCCCTCAACGGGCGTTGATTAAGTTCCAGCTCCTTTCAACACGCCCCCATCACCCCCTCCCCCCTTTTTCTTCCTCAACATTGCTGTTGCCCTTTCGGCCCCCTTAAGATTTGGGAGCATACCTTTGAAATGCTGGTCCCCCCCAGGTCCCGCCCACTGAAAAAAAATACTGTCGCGGCACATATAAAGCGCATGCGTGGCGTCTGCCATTTTGACAACTAAGGGGTGTACTGCATGTAATCAAGATCAAGCCCCATTGAAAACAGTGTCAAATCAACAAAGTTCAGGGCCAAATAACACGCAAGCCGACATCACTGGGGTTTCTCAAACAAAAATTAAATTATTGTCTTGTCTTGTGTAGGTGGTCTAGCCAATTACATTTGAAAATAGTCACACACACAAAAAATCACCTCCCGAAAAGTGGTATACTTCCCAAGCCTGCATACATCCATTTTTACAAATGGCATCTTTCTCAGGCAAACAGGACCCATTTTTCAACCGTAATTTGATCAAGTCTGCCCCCAGATCTCGGATGAAAGCCCCCCAAAAAACAGGGAGTTGATTGTCGGCTATATTTACACAATCCCACCTTTTTTTCAAGCCAAACGGTCTCTTTTTTCAAAAAAAAAAAGTTGTGTGGCACTTTTCATGCTAATGAGCTCTCCGCGTACAAATTCTCACTTCAATTAGTACTGTGCACCCTACATTTATTCATTTATTTATAACATGTCTTTACCCAGGGTATGTACAAACGGAAGTGCTGACCGAGGGTCACTGGTCACTTATACACAAAATGTTTTCAATTAGAGCTCAGAGGAATAACAGGTCACCAGCGCCCTTGGAAATACTAAAACGAACTATATAAAGTGCAGATAATTTATTTCAAGAAAGCGGGCTCCTAGTGGGGTGGGGCTGGGTGTTAGGGGGGAGCGCCCAATTTCATCTGCGCTGAAACGTAGACAGTTTTTTTTACCGCACACCCGGCCTTCCTAAAATCAACACACAAAAAGGAGGTCCCACAATCGTCCCGTGGGGGCGCTGTTCAAAACCGGAATCTTCGCTCGTACCCCCCCCCTTCCAAACATGACGCTTGGATACTCTGATGAATTCAAGCTCTGATTGGTTGGATTTTGCGTGACCAGTGACCCGCGCGACATCACGGTCATGCCTCTGAAAGGTTTGAAACGGCCGTTAAGACTGATTCATTACTCTTTTATTCCAGTTTAGAGATGATTTTGTTCTCGTTGAAAAGCGTTATAATGTAGAAAATTCTGTAAAACTTATCTGTGTTGTAAATTTATAATTCACGTCACTTGCTCATGGTCCGTTTCCAATCAAGAACGGTCGGATTGCATCATGCGACGCTCAAAATTTTGTCCACATGGTCCGCAATGAAACAGAAATCACATCCGGTATGGAATGTGCGCAATTCTATGGGAAGTTTTCGGATAGCATTTGCGTACATTGTCTAACTGCGGTCTTGAACAGCTGCAGCCAGATGCTTTATACATAGGTCATAGGCCACTTCCTTCACACGATTCTGTGAAGCTCATCAGAGTCAACCTCGTCCCCAGTGCTTACTTTATTTCCAACCGCGTTTCCAATAGTAAACCCTGGATAGGAAACTTTCTTCCTGTATCCTGATTGGATACCGCAATTGGCTAGTAATGGATTTTTATCGTGTACTTGGTGCTATATATTCACAACGTGCAGTACGTGTTTTCGCGATCATTCGTCCACGCCTTCTCGAAAATACTAAGTTCCTTTCCAATTTGCTCATATTAATATGAAATATGATACTGCATGTTGTCTCGATAAGATCGTAACAGTTTGATTTCAAAAATCGTGTTTTCGTAACTCACGCCGTGCTCGCGCTGCTACGAATTGACTCTGTTTTTACCCCAGACTCACCGCATACAAAAACAAACGCTAATGTGTAACGCATATCCAGGCACCAGACTGTTCCTCATTTGCATACGTGTGCAAAAATCTTGCACATGCAAATGATCCAATACCAGGGTGAGAGAGCAGGTATTGGTGGGCGCGTACTGCTCGACACCCTGGGGACGAGGTTGCATCAGAGTATCCCAGCGTCCTGTTTGCAGGGCGGGGGTACGAGCGAAAACCGAAATCGTGGTCAATGTCAGACAATAGGTGCGCTATTCGATTTCCACGAGACATTAAAATAAACAGCCATTCGCGAAAAACAGGCTTTTCTGGAAAATGTATGTTAAACCCGCAAAGCATTGTTACTTTTAGGACTGATATGTTTCGCGCAAGCGCATTATGGTAATTGACTTGGTTGCATACAAAAATAAAAATAATTGTGAGCGGGGACTAACTTTACACGGACGGTTATTTATATTTTATTCATCATGGTTACGGGGAGAGTACGTACGGGGAGAGTACGTATCCCGTACTCGCACCATTTCGTCGCCGTTTTCACGAAGAGGCGCATTTAGCCTTTCACGGTCTGAACAAACATTCGAGAAAATCGCGTGTAACGTTGGTCCTTTCGTAAAGATGCATAATTATAACATGCAAGATTAAGGTATCAGAGGAAAGAAGATAATCTAATCTTCTTAAATGTAGCAAACTTTAAGAAAAAAAAATAGGTGATTAGTTTTGCAGAGTTAATCAATTAAGTGAAGTGTCTTTTGGTGAAAACGAAAGAAAAACGATGAATTTGCAGATGTTGCTCCGGTTACAACTTACATCTCTATAGTTCTACGTCCCATTGGTCGGACGTCCCATTGGTCCGATGAAACATATTGCGTACTACATGTAGTTCCACTCCTGGTTCAGGTTGACTGACCCTAACCAGGGGCGGATCCAGGAATTTTTGAAGGGGGGGGGAGTCATCAGCGAATAATTGCTGAAATGTAGGATACCTCAAGAAGTTCAAAACCACTTGTTGCCATTTTTTCTGACCCTTTTGTGGGCGTGGCCATGATTTTAAAAAGGGGGGGGGCATCGCGCGAAAAAAATAATTAAACAAATTTGACTTTTCTTTTTGGCATTTGGACAGTTCACCCAAGTGCTACATCACAAGAAAAAAATCCACAATTTTGCCTCTTTTGGGGGTGGGGCAACATTTTAAAAAGTGGGGGTCACATGTCGCTAACAGAAAATCAACCTGTAAAATGCAATCTTGAGGTGTTTTTTTTTTTTTTTTTTTTTCAATCCATTATAATTTGGCGAGGAAAAAACGTTTACATGTCAACTCATAAATTCTTTCGCTCCCATTTGGGGGGCGTGTCACACTTTTTTCATAAAAAGGGGGCATACGTGTATTCCAAAAGGAAGCTTGTGCGAGCCCATATGGATTATTGCACATTCTTTCAAACTCTCACAAAGACCTCTGGACACCTCAACAAGTGAAAATCTGCTTCACCCCACTCCCCCCCCCCCCCTTGGCCATTTAAATGGCAGCCGTTAACATATCTGGCATATTGTACACATACATATGTACAAATGGACAAATAATCAATTTTATGAGACATTTATGTTTTGATATACAGTGAAATCTCGATAAGTCAAACTTTGAGAGAATGGGCTCAAAATGTGAGCTAAGCTGAATTTTGAGTCAAGCAGGGTTGTACATCACTGTTATACAACTGAAGGGAATAATTAGTCTTTGTTTGACTTAACAGAAGGTTTGATTTATCAGAGGTTGACTTGTTGAGATTTCACTTTAGTTTATTTTGTCCTGACAACAATGCTGACCTTGTTTTATAACATACAAACTGCAATAGCCTTTTTGGCTTTAAATTTATTTATCTTCACTTCATTTATAAAAATGATATTATGAAATGTGGTATTCGATCATTGGAAATAAAGTCTGAAAATTTCAAATCGCAATATTAAGAGTAAAACTTGCAAAACTTGGGTGATTAAGTGAATCCTTTATAAGTCACTTGTAATTAGACAACATATTTGGCATTTAATATCCATGACCTTATTTAGTAATAGAAAATTGTGAGACTATATTGTCAATAGTTTCAGAATCCAGATCTGGATGGATTACACAACATTTTTGTGTGTCACAGTTTTAAATATGGTATATCACTGAATATATGTATCATTAATATAATTGGTGCCATACTTTAAGATTGGTTATATCAGAAGGAAAACTTGATATCCCAAGCCTCTGTCAAGAGGTTTGCCTAACTTTTGAGTTTTTTGCTTTGGAAAACCATGCTGGAATGTTAAGGTAAAGGATTTGTAGTTATTAAAATACTTTTATGATTTGAACTAGTCACATGCTTTTCTTGAATCTTTGGGGAGCCCAAGGGCGGATCCAGGGGAGGGCCAAAGGGGGCCAAAGGGGCCAAAGGGGGCCCCCCCCACCCCCCCCCCACCCCCAAAAAAAACCGAAACCAATTTTTTTTTTTTTTATGTGACATCGCAATAAAGGCAGGCAATGAGAACACCACCATCTTTTCCTCCAAAAAACATTGGTTAAAGTGGTCAGAACCACAGAGCATCTAGAATCCAAAAATTTTTCGGGGCCCTTAAGCGGGCCCCGAACCCCCATGACGCAGTAATTTTTTTGACCCACTTTTTGGGAGGACCAATTTTTTTTTTGCCCCCCCCCCCAAATTGTGTTCTGGATCCGCCCTTGGGGGAGCCAGGTTGGCGCTTGGGGAGTCAGGTTGGCTCATTGGTTACTTTCCTCGCCTTTCATCGCAGGGTTCGATTTCTGCCTGGGCCTTTATGTGGATTGGGTTTTCAGAAACTATTGGCAATATATTCATCAAGTTTCAGCCTAAGATGTGTTTCTCTACTCGGTGGCTACAAATCCTTTTTGATATATCCAATCTTGAAGTACATCACCAATCATATCATTTATGGTGATATGCCATATTTAAAACTGTTAAGTGAAACAAATCTTGTGTAATCCATCCAGATCTGGATTCTGAAACTATTGACAATATAGTCTCACACTTTTTCTATTACTAAATAAGGTCATAGACGGATATTAAATGCCAAGTATGTTGTCCAATTACAAGTGACTTATAAAGGATTCACTTAATCACCCAAGTTTGATAAGTTTTACTCTTAATATTGAACTTTGTCATTTTCAAACGTTATTTCCAATGACCGAGTACTACATTTAATAATATCATTTTTATAAATGAAGTGAAGATAAATAAATTTGAAGTTAAAAAGGCTATTGCAGTTTATGTGTAATAAAACAAGGTCAACATTGTTGTCAGGACAAAATATACTACAGTGAAATCTCAAAATGTCAATCTGTTGATAACTCAAACCTCCTGTTAAGTCAAACAAGGAATAAATCTCTTCTATAACAGTGATATACAACCCTGCTTAACTCAAAACTCTGCTAAGCTCAAATTGGAGCCAACTCTCTTGAAGTTTGAGTTATGGAGATTTATATCAAAACATAAATGTCTCTCAAAATCGATTATTTGTCAATTTGTATGTGTACAATATATGCAAGATATGTTTAAAAAAAAAAAGGCTGTCATTTTAATGGCCAATGGGGGGGGGGGTGGAGAGCTAAGTAGGGTGGAGCAGTTTTTCACTTGTTGAGGTGTCCATAGGTCTTTGTGAGAGTTTGAAAAAATGTGCCATAAATCCATAAGGCCTCGCACAAGCTTCCTTTTGGAATACACGTATGCCCCCTTTTTATGAAAAAGTGTGACACGCCCCCAAGATGGGAACCAAAGGGTTCTTGAGTTAACTATCCAATGGGCACTTGAGTTAACTATCCAAATGTGAAAAAGAAAATTATTTTTTTTAAATATTTTTTTACGCGCGAAGCCCCCCACTTTTTAAAATCATGGCCACGCCCACAAAAGGGTCAGAAAAAAATGGCAAGTGGTTTTGAACTTCTTGAGGTATCCTCTAGTGATCCTGAGAGTTTCAAAGAATGTACCCGAAATTGCATATGGGGGGTAATTTTCGACCATAAGCCCACTGACTAATGTGCGTTGTTTGCACGAGCTGCAGTTCTCAACTGCCCCTTCCGAACACGCACATCATGTTTTCCTACTATAATTCGAGAAATCTCTGTCCACGTGTAAAAAAAATGTGCGTTCAACCTGCGAGTGTGCGTTTAACCTGTGAAAACAACACCATTGAATCGTGTGCTTGTTTGTATGTCTGTCTGTCTGTCTGTCCGTCGATTATCTCCAGAACCGGGCACCGTATGAAGTTGAAAATCGGCGGGTGTGTTGCTCGGGGCCACAGAATGTGCAGTGCCAAGTTTGAAGTGGTTTGGATGAGCGGTTCTCAAAAAAGCTGCAAAAAAGCAGTATTTTCGGAGGCAAACGTGGCAGCGGCTTAGAACATAACACCACGCACTGCCGTTCTTTTCAATTGTTTACGTCATGTTAAAGCTAAAGCGCGCGTGCTCAATATGACGCAAACAATGCAAAAAGGACGGGCACGCGCACGTGCATTATCGGGCGATACATTGTCCAGTATGGGTGAATAGCACTGCATACCATGTTTTTGTATGTACACGGGCGCATTATTTTTGCAGTCGACTGAGCGACCATTGTAGGTGGTCGAACTTCAAACTTGGCACAAACTTTGACGTAAGTGTACGTTCAACCTGTAAAATAAACACCATTAAATCGCGTGCGTTGTTTGCACGAGCATTTCTCAAAAACTCTGCAAGAATGCAACATATACCTGCGGCAAAGCAATTTGCGTTTCCCGAAGATGCACATTTTAGACGGGCACTGCACTAGTGGCAGCTTTTTAGAACATAACACCACGCACTGCCGTTCTTTTCAATTGTTTACGTCATGTTTACACGGCATATGTGCGTAAAACTGAGGTTATGCAAGCAGTTACAATGTATACATCATTTAACTTGACTCGAGTCTCTGCCAGTGGTCGATATTTTCCCAGATAAGTACATGTAGTTAATGTTTTCTTTTACCAAAATTGAAATGTTCTCGGTTTTGAAAATAATTTATAAGTTGTGTTGTATTTGCACTGCTTATTGTGTGATGTTGAGGCAGATTTTAAAGCGTACTTTTGGGATCTTACAATCCTCCCCCCATTTTCAATACTTTTTGGGGAAAAAAACACTACATAATCTACATTGAAATCCTGGAATAAGAATTTGATGTCAGTTATAAATTCCGAAAATAAAGCATTTCGGTTTCGGACGTACACCTCCCAAATCTGCCATGTTTAATCACCCTTCTCAAAATCCTCTTGTTCTTTGAAAGAAATCCAATTTACATAATTACAAAGTTGAAAACCTTTTGTTTAAAACTTGTTTCATTTTAAAGGTTTGTACTGTATTGAAAAATTGACTCATCTTTTTGGTTTCGGACGTACAAAATGAAATATTTCGCAATGTTCGTCCGAAACCATAAATGCATACATCCACAACCACTAAAAAAGGGGTCAACTTCACCAAAAAGATGAGATTTTTTTTTCTTTGGTTGCTTTCTTCAGTTTGGTCCCTCTTACAAACAAAACTTTATCAGTTTCAATCAATAGCCTAAACATTTCAGAAAGATTTTGATAGTGCCACATGAAGTTCAAAAAATACCCTTTTGTGAATACGTCCGAAACCGAGTGGTTTTTCGGACCTATCGTGGTTATCAAGAATGATTTTGCAATTAAATTTTTAAGAACTACACTTCTATCAGGGATGCTTGAAAACCATGTGTTTCAACTTGACAGCATTAACACAGGAAAAATTACAAGCCCCCAAAATTTCTAAAACGTACGTTCGAATTTCCGGAATTGCCCATCTATGGTTCTAAGCTATATACTGCCACGTTTGCCTCAGAAAATACTGCTTTTTTTGCAGCTTTTTCGAGAACCGCTCATCCAAACCACTTACAACTTGGCACTGCACAATCTGTGGTCCCGAGCAATATACCCGCCGATTTTCAACTTCATACGGTGCCCGGTTCTAGAGATAATCGAAATACAGACAGACACACTGACAGACAGACAGACAGAGTTTCCTGGAATTGTAGTAGGCAGGATGTAAAACCTTAAAGGAATAAAACAATAAAACAAGTCCTTAAATGAGTAAAACTATAAATCAAAACACTGCATTGTGTCTTAAATTGTATTGTATACCGTAAATGAGTAAACATAATAAAATGATATTATAGTACATGAATAAAATGGGCTACTTAACAATAAATAAATACATAAATAATAGTAAATAATTGTATACAAATATTGAGTGGCTCAGCGTGGAATGGGAGGAATATTATCGCAAGGTAAAATCTGGACTTTTCCATTTCACGAGGCGAAGCCGAGTGAACTGGAAAAGTCCAGATTTTACCGAGCGATAATATTCCTCCCATTTCACAATATAAAACCACTCAATATTTGTTTTATATAACTGACATATACATGTAGATCCTTGTCATTTGATATATTTGAACTTTTTTTCAATACAAAACTGGAGGAAAATGTATGTCTCTCTTCCAAACCACCCCTTCACGAAACTGTTTGAACCCAACGCTGTAGCGCTGGCTCTTTTGGAACAATACGCGCTACGCGCAACTCTGAACGCGCTCACCAGCATGCATTTGCACACAAATACCGCGTCATTAAACTGTTGAATAGTATTTCCCATTTCACATGGGCGGATAGTATACAAATATTGAATGCTTCGAATGGTGTAGTAAAACTAGCCGCGCCTCCCGAGGTGATCCGGTATCCATAGAATGCTCCATGGATCACCGAGGGAGGCTACTTTTACTTCACCACGAGATAAAGCATTCAATATTTGTTTTATAACACTTCACCCACAGGTTCTGCTTGGTTTTAATATTTTGCAATAAATTTATATTGCAATAAACTTCAATTTCGATACAAACGTGGTAGAAAATATTTTTCCCTCTTCCAAACTACCCCTTTCGCGAAATGTTTGAACCCAACTCTTTGACGCGCTCTCTTTGGAACAAAACGCGCTACGTGCAACGCGCAACGCGCACACCAGCATGCATTTACACACAGTACTTTTGGCCGTGCACAGAAAAATAGCAAAAATGGAAAGTATCATGTGACTCGCTCTCGACCAATCAAGACACAGAATCTGTGGATGAGGCGTTATAATATACAAATATAACATGGTTTGAGGGTGGACAGTCGATATTCGCTCCCCGAGGTATTGGAAGTTTACAAACTAGTTTGTCAACTTCCAATACCGAGGGAGCTAATATCGGCTGTCCACCCGAAATAAACCATGTTATATTTGTTTTACTATACCTCATACACATTCAGCGTCGATTTATTTGTGTTTTTTTTTTCGTTGCAGTTTGCACCTCAAACACTTTTTGTTGAAAAACTTGTCCAGTTCACCAAAAGAATCGTATTGCCCAACTTCACTAGTTCTGTTCGTTTACAATACAGTGCAGCTGTAAATACAGTACGGTAGTTTGTGTACAACATTCTTTTGTACAGGAGGCATCTTTTTTGTCCATAAATATTCTCTAGTTCGGCATCATTGAGCTCGGGAAAATAACGCGCCGTGCAACCATCTCTAGCTTACGAAAGCCCTGTAGTGCCATCAAGTATATATTTTGTCCAAGTTCGTTTTTACGAGATTTTTTTTCTCGAAGTTCGTTTTTATGAGATACATTTTCTCGAAGTTCGTTTTTATGAGATATATTTTTCCCAAAGTTCGTTTTTACGAGATTTTTTTTCTCGAAGTTCGTTTTTACGAGATTTTTTTTCTCGAAGTTCGTTTTTACGAGATTTTTTTTCTCGAAGTTCGTTTTTACGAGATTTTTTTTCTCGAAGTTCGTTTTTACGAGATTTTTTTTCTCGAAGTTCGTTTTTATGAGATACATTTTCTCGAAGTTCGTTTTTATGAGATACATTTTCTCGAAGTTCGTTTTTATGAGATACATTTTCTCGAAGTTTGTTTTTATGAGATACATTTTCTCGAAGTTCGTTTTTATGAGATACATTTTACGGAGTTACGGAGTTTTATGAAGTTACGGAGCCCCTAAAGGGACATCCAAAATTATTTTTTTATCTCGTGCGCACGACATAATATCTCGTGCGCACGAGATAATTATCACGTGCGCACGACAAATATATCTCGTGCGCACGACATAATATCTCGTGCGCACGACATACATCTCATGGAATGTCGGACACTTCGCCCCATTTCCACGTCGCCCCATGTCACTTCGCCCCTAACCACATCGCCCCATCCCCACTTCGCCCCATCCCCACATCGCCCCATCCCCACTTCGCCCCATTCTCACTTCGCCCCATTCTCATTTCGCCCCATCCCCACTTCGCCCCAGCTTTTACATGTAAAAAAAATCTCATCTAAATGTATTTTATTGGCTTAAAAACAATTCCAACATATTCACTAATTGCTAACCAACGGAAAGAATTAGCCCACCAATATTGACCAAATGAACAATTCATAACAAACCTCTCAAGCTATCACTCTCCCCTACCGAGAAAAAAAGCTTGAAGTAAAAGATCCAACTTTGTTCCCAACCCGGCTATACCAACCCGTCTCCCACTTATCTGAGAACGACAATACCAATCTACATGGGGCGAAGTGGGGATGGGGCTAAGTGGGGATGGGGCGAAGCGGGGATGGGGCGAAGTGAGGATGGGCGAAGCGGGGATGGGGCGAAGTGGAATTGGGGCGAAGTGGGGATGGGGCGATGTGGTTAGGGGTGAAGTGACATGGGGCGACGTGGAAATGGGGCGAAGTGTCCGACATTCCATGAGATGTATGTCGTGCGCACGAGATATTATGTCGTGCGCACGAGATATATGTCGTGCGCACGTGATAATTATCTCGTGCGCACGAGATATTATGTCGTGCGCACGAGATAAAAAATTTTTTTGGATGTCCCTTTAGGGGCTCCGTAACTTCATAAAACTCCGTAACTCCGTAAAATGTATCTCATAAAAACGAACTTCGAGAAAATGTATCTCATAAAAACAAACTTCGAGAAAATGTATCTCATAAAAACAAACTTCGAGAAAATGTATCTCATAAAAACGAACTTCGAGAAAATGTATCTCGTTAAAAACGAACTTCGAGAAAAAAAATCTCGTAAAAACGAACTTCGAGAAAAAAAATCTCGTAAAAACGAACTTCGAGAAAAAAATCTCGTAAAACGAACTTCGAGAAAAAAAATCTCGTAAAAACGAACTTCGAGAAAAAAAATCTCGTAAAAACGAACTTGGACAAAATATATACTTGATGGCACTACAGGGCTTTCGTACTAGCTCGTTTGGGCGATGTTCGCGCGTGCTCACTTCACCCGTGCGACAGTTCCACGATTGCTTTGTAAAGCGCATGCGCGGTAGTAAAAGTCTACTACGCATGCGTATTTACCCTGTGCGTGAATCCTCGCGCGCGCGCTTGGTGAACAGCAAAAATAACATCTGGCACGTGATGGTGAATTGATCAGTGAGAGTTCGGCTCTCGATCATGAATATGTATGAGGTACAGTAATACTTTTTGAGCCGCGGCATGAATGGGAGCAATAACGAATGTCACGTGATGTGAGTTCCACCAATCAAATGACTAGGATCTGTATGTCAGTTATAAAATAAATAATAGTAAAAAAAGCAACAACAACAAACAAACAAACAAACAAACCCCAACAAACAACAAACAAACACCCCCACACCCCAACAAACAAACAAACAAACACCCCAACACCCCAACAAACAAACAAACAAACAAACAAACAAACACCCCAACACCCCAACACCCCAACACCCCAACAAACAAACAAACAAACACATGTTGACCGATAATAATACATGTACACCCCAACACGCGGCCCTTATAACGAGATCCTTGGGACTTCACAATCACCTTGCTACATACAACAGGTTGTACACAGTGTGTGCGCGCGCATGGCACCGAAGTCGGGAAGTGGAAGGGGTGCACGTGTTGACGTTGAAGTGTAACTTGTCGCGCTTCTGATTCTGGAAAGATGTAACTAACTACTAATTTGTTTAATTTTTGTGTGTGAGATACCGACTTAATCCCCAATTCCGACTTGAGTCAAATCTAGCCCGACAGTAATCCAATGGCCAAGCGTATCTTTTTGTGTGTTAATGGCGCAAAGGCAACAATAAAGGCATATTTTCAGAGGGTTGAGAACGTGCAAACTAGAAAAAAAAGGATAGCTTTTTCGTTAAAATATAGAAATTGAAAATTCGTCAGCAGAGAAAAGAATCGAAAAAGTTGAAGAGCACGCTTTTATTTGGTCGACAACTTTAAAGTTTCGATAGAGGGCGGCATGAGACCACGAATTTTGTGACGTTTCAGACGAACTGGTACTCTATTAATGGATGAGTACTAAAGAATGGAAACCAGCTAATACAGGAAATGCTTCACCAAAAAAAGCAGAACACAGACACAAGACATATTCAAGAGCATGAAGAGTAGTGTAGTGACGGGGAAAAACTTCTGAAAAATTTGCGGAAGAGATAAAAATGGAGGAGGCGTGGAAAATATGCGCTGGCTGGTTGATACAGTGTGGGGCCTTACCCCCTACACACAAGACAACTTGGGAGAGTGCTCAGGTCTTCGATTTGGCCCAAACGTTGCGAGACGGCGTGGTGCTCTGTCAGCTTTTGAACCACTTAAATCCGGGTGCTGTGGACTTGACACGAGACATTTGCTTGCGGCCTCAGATGTCACAGGTAGGCCTAGCTAGGATAGGATGAGCCTAGCGTTCTGTTTATAACGCTAAGAGTAAGACACAATAGCAAAAGTGGCATTTTTTTTTTCATATACGAAAAGGTTTCTAATATATTCAATATTGAACATGTTGAACATGTTGAAGTATACTCCTAGAACTAGTATGAGCATGGAGGAAGGAGTTAATTCCTTCCTCCATGGTATGAGGCTCCACGTAGTGGAGCCTTAGTAGTCCGAGTAACTTGGACCCAACTTATCGCCTTTTTTAACATTTGGACGGTAAATCCTTACTTTTAGGACACCTCTATTTTGTATGAGCTCTGTTCAAAACTGATTTTTGCAGATGACTGTCCAGTACTAAAGTGACTTTTGCAGGCTAAAGAAGTCTTTTGTCTTCAGACAAACTCATGTTAGTTACTAGCTCTACTGAGTGGAGCGTTGAATTACGGGTACCCCTCCATACAAACGCTCCACCGATTTGCCATACTTTGGTAGCACTTACACGGTCGTCATGACGGTTTGCATTTTGTGCATGCCCTCGCGAGGACAAGGCCCAAAAAAACTGATAAAGAAAATACAAATGAGGAAGACAGTAACCCTGGATAGATCCACACATTCATGACATTCCATAAGACCCCTCAAATTGTTTCAAACAACCGGTAATTTTGAAAAAAGAACAAAATAGTCTGAACTTACCGCTCACAATTAAATGTGTCTGCCGAGTTGCACAATCTATTTCACTGACATGACTGATGCATAATTCATTGCGCGCGTGTGTGACGTCACTATTGAAGGAAAAACAAGTCGCGCTTAATCAACGACTGTTTCATGTACTGATATGTGCCCCGCACCAAAAACCCACAGTCAGACGGCGCGGGGCACATATGACTACATGAAACAGCTATTGAGTAAGCGCAACTTGTTTTTCTTTCTTGTTTAATGTTCGAACGACGCGATTTCTTCTTCATGCCCAGCGTACATTCGATGGTCCCCGTATTCCTAGTGCGATTCCGTTACCGAGCGCGCGCGATGCATCGATTATGATAATGAGTCACGTTTGTAAACACATACATGTGCATTTTGAACTGTAAAAGGGAATTGGGAACCAGCTTGAACTGGTATCCGCCATAAAAGCTGCGCTAGTTCCCGACTCCCTATTAATATCGTTTGAAATGCACATGTGTTTACAAATGTGATCCAGTCTTCTCATTATCATAATCGATGCATCGCGCGCGCTCGGTAACGGAATCGCACTCGGGATACGGGGACCATCGAATGTACGCTGGGCATGAAGAAGAAATCGCGTCGTTTGAACATTAAACACGATCGGAAATTTAACGTGTTCAAGATAGCGAGGGGAGCTCTCCGAAATGAACGGAAAATTTCACTTTTTTTCCGGATCGTAAGTAAACTTCAGTACAACCATCGTAATCATCGATGTCTACTTGTACCTCAGGTGGCATATCTAGTAATTTGGAGGCCGTTTTGAAGGTGAAATCTGATGGTTTTTTTTTGGAAAATGTTGGTTTTTGGGACGGTGTTGTCCAGCTCGCGGTATTACAAATGTAGATTGGACCCTACTATCGCCAGACCATGTCCAAATGTTAAAAAAGGCGATAAGTTGGGTCCAAGTTACTCGGACTAGTGGAGCCTCATAGACAACTTACCCCGCAAAATTGTTTGCCTCTACAAAACACCAACCAAGTACAAAAACGTCCATCACAACCTAGCTTTAGGCCTACTGAGTGGAGCTTTGAACTACGGTAGGCCTACCCTCCGTACAAACGCTCCATCGATTTGGCATACTTTGGTGACGGGTATACGGTCGACATGACGGTATGCATTTTGTGAATGCCCTCGCGAGGATATTTCTAAAAGGCCCAAAGAAACTGATAAAGAGAATACAAATGAGAAAGACAGTAACCCTGAATAGATCCACACATTCATGACAGTCCATAAGACCCCTTAAATTGTTGCAAACAACCGGTAATTTTGAAAAAAGAACAAAATAGTCTGAACTTACCGGCAAGTTACCGCTCACAATTAAATGTGTCTGCCGAATTGTACAGCCATTTCACTGACATGACTGATGCATAATTCATGGCGCGCGTGTGTGACGTCACCATTGAAGAAAACAAGTTGCGCTTACTCAACGACTGTTTCATGTAGTCATATGTGCCCTGCGCCGGCTGACAGTGTGGGCTTTTGGCGCGGGACACATATGACTACATGAAACAGTCATTGATTAAGCGCAACTTGTTTTTCTTCGATCGAGCAACGACGGTGACGTCACATCAGATGCCCTCATTCGGCAAGTCGGTGCAAGGTCTGAGCTTCACGGCAAACACATTGAGCTGTAAGTTTTCTGACTATTTTGCTGTTTTTTTTACCCCAAAATGTTAGCTGTTTGCGAACAATATAAGGGGTCCGATGGAATGTCATGAATGTGTAGATAAATCCAGGGTAACTGTCTCTCTCATTTGTATTCTCTTGACCGTTTTTTGTGTGGTCTTTTTGTCCTCGTGTGGATATGTACACTATCATGCTACTGTGAAGCCGTCACCAAAGTATGCCAAATCGGTGGAGCGTTTGTACGGAGGTTACCGTACATAGTTCAACGCTCCACTCAGTAAAGCTATTTCCCACAGAACCACTGCACAGTTCGCCCCTAAACTCCGTACAATACCTCATGACATACTCACGTTATGTGCACAAAACAAACATCGGTGGATTCTGTCGATTTTAGGCAAAAATGATGAAAAATATGCCCTTTCCGCACTGAGCCAACCTGACACTTGAAACGTGCACACAGATATGATCGAACGATGATTTTCGGTTTGCTCGGAGCGCGCCGCCGGGGGTACGGTAGGTGCGGAATGATAGTATGCGCATGCGTACAAGTGCAAGCACATACCTCCCGCGGCGCGCTCTGAGCGATTGAACCGAAAATGACCGCGATCGTTCTGTGTGCACGTTTCAAGTGTCAGGTTGGCTCAGTGCGGAAAGGGCAAATTTTTCATCATTTTGGCCTAAAAACCGACAGAATCCACCAATGTTTGTTTGGTGCACATAACGTGAGTATGTCATGAGGTATTGTACGGAGTTGAGGGGCAAACTGTGCAGCAGTTCTGTCGGAAATAGCTTGGTTGTGATGGACATTTTTGTACTTGGTTGGTGTTTTGTAAAGGCAAACATTTTTGCTGGGTAAGTTGTCTATGAGGCTCCACTACGTGGAGCTTCATAGACAAAAAAAACCACAAGTACGTGCATTCAAATATCACTAACAGAAGATTTACAAAGTTCAGAGTGAGTTTACCCATGATTCCAAAACTCCATTTTGCGGTTTATATTTTGTTTTCAGTTTTATTTAGACTATCTTTGATGCGTCTCCAGAAGCCCGAAAGTGGCGAAACACGATAGTATCAACCCATTGTTTGTGTTTGTAGTAAAGCTTCTTGTAGCTGCTAGCCAGGAAATCATCTTCTTTGATGCGCCGCAGATTGCGGGTAGTACCCGTAACAAGTCCGTAACCTAAGATTTACAAAGTTCAAAGTGAATTACCGATCATTCGCTGAAAACTCCATCTTGCGGTTTTTAGTTTGTATTCAGTTTTGTTGACTATCTTTGAAGTTTGAATTGATGTGTCTCCAGAAGCACGAAAGGTGACCCATCAAGTTTTTAATAAGTTTCTCGTAGCGGGCCGCCAGGAAATGATCTTCTTTGATGCACCGCAGATGGCGGAATAAACAAATGATTACTAAGTGATTGGCGTTTTAATTGCAGTCACGCACAGTCAAAAAAAGATGACAAAATGTAAGCCCAAGTTACTTTGCTGTGTCTGTGTGATTATTTCTTGTCCCTGACATTCCCTGTCTCATAACCTTGCTGTCCGGTGATCATCATGCCACGTTCAGGAAGTAGCCACATTTGGTCACATTTTGAGAAAAAGTCAAAACTGTTTGTTAATTAATTGTTTTTCTTTAACCGATTTTTTCTGATGTACGATGTCTCAAAGCCTGAGAAAGTTTTAAGGGCATTTATAATTTCCTATGATCGAACAAAGTGTAGATAAAAAATATACCTTTAACAACAAATGATATAATAAAAATAACCGCGCGCCAATATTTTCTGCGGAACTGGCCAATCACAACGCATGTAAGAAGTGCAACTTGACTAGCGATTAGCGTACCGTAGTACAGCACGCATGTGCCGGGTCCCTATGATAAAGCACGACACCATTTGTGCACGTGCTTTCACTTACCGTTAGTACTAACTGCCGTGCCGGTGTAGCATGAATTTAGGTTTTATCAAGTACGGACTCATTGGTGGTATTGCGCATGCTTATGCATAGATAATTAGGAGAGGGACTGGTCACGTGAAAGGGTTTAACCAATAAAAGGGAAAAAGAGTCCGATTTTCATAGAGTCTGATTTTCATATGACACCGGTCGTCGTACGCATGCCTAGCCGAGTAAGCCGACCATGCTGCGCGCGCTGCATGCATGCTACAACCAGCACTGCAGTCAGTGTGGGCCACCTGGGCTGAGGTGACGGGCGGATGGACTCACTGAAGAATACACAGTGGGGAGCTCTTGGAAATTCGCCGACTTTGTCATCGATGTCTTTAAACTCTTTATTAATCACCTTGCGTTTCTTTTATTTCATAAACTCAGGTGCTGTATATAATAGACATTGAATTTGCAATTCCTATTTTTTACTGACAAATCGACCATTTGCAAATCGGTGTACCTGCACAGAAAGCATTATTGAACTCAATGGGGTGTTTAGAAACGAAAGCACTTACTTCCGGGTTGGCGTTATAAATGAAAACGCTTACTTCCGGTTTTTTTTTTTGGGGGGTGGGGGGGGGGGGGGGCTTTTACGGACACTGTAAACAGACAGGCCTATTGCATTGTGGAGATAAGGGCGGTCACAATATTGCCTCATTAAATATTCATGACGTCATAACATGAGAATAATTACAATGTAACTGCACAGTAATAATAATGCAACATATTTATCTTTGAATATTGCTTCTACTGTAACTATAATTAGTTATCAACCCGATCAGATTTATAATTCATGAGATATGCTTATAAGGGTCTCAAATTAACACTTCCGGTAACACCGGAAGTAGGGGTCACATGACCTTGTCACACCGATTTTTATCTATAACATTTCCCTGTCTATATACCTACCAGGTTTGATATCAATCGGTCAGACAGTGCTATAGTTATAAGACTGTAAAGATTGCCTCATTAAATATTCATGACGTCATAACATCAGAACAATAAAATGCACGGTAATAAAAAAACAATATATTTTTCTTCAAATGTTGCTTCATTATAATCTCCGCTCTGTTCAAAAGCACCCCCTCACCAGCAAAGGAAGTACAGTTGGGGTGACCGACCGACGCTATCTTGCCTGACTGCAATTCATTTGCCGCGAGGCGCGGCCACTGCGTGTAAATAGAACAAATCCCCTGGTGTACGTGCGTCACACACAAGGAATGGTGCGCGTCAACCAGCAAAATGTCCCGCCCATGGGACGTCGTTGTTAGGCGAAAGGTCACCCTCTATTGGTAGCGCACGGAGCTCATAAGGCATGAATCACATCAGATGTATAATTCATGAGATTTGATAATTAGCGTCTAAAACTACCACTTCCAGTAGAACCGGAAGGGAAGGTCACGTGACCTTGCCATATCAATTTTCATCAATAACACTTCCCTGACTATATGCATACCAAGTTTGAGACCAATCGGTCCATTAGTTCAAAAGTTATAAGACTGTAAAATATGAGCATTCAAATCGATGTCACGTGACCCCTGATGACGTCACGATGACGAAAAGATTCAGCATACATCTTCAGATGATTGTTAATGACTATGCTCACTGATGCTGAGGTTTAAGTTGATCGGATTTAAAATAATTCCCAAAGTTGTTTGTAGAATAAAAATGTGTACAAAACCTATGGGGAAAAGTGGAAAAAGAAAAAGAAACTAGAAATGTGTTTGTGGATAAACACTGAGCTGTTTCGTCTGTTTTATTAATGACTGCCGTAAAGGAGTTTCATCCAGGTCGAATGAACATGTACATGCGTATTCTATACAAAAAGTGTCCATCCTATTAAAAAAAACAAACATTTTTCATGATGTCATGATGACGGCACACATATTTTGAAATTTTCTGTATCAATCTACGACCTAACAAACCTTTTGCAAAAAAGAATTTTGAATTAACCATGTTCCATTGATGAGATATGAGTAAAAGGTCCAAAATTGAATAATTCATATAAAATCACATGATGACGTCATCGTGACGTCACTGCAATTTTTGTCTATAACACTTCCTGGAATATCTGCATACCAACATTGAACCCAATCGGACATCGGGTTCTCTGAGGTCGATCGGACCGTATTTTATATAATTTTTGCAAAATTTGAAGAAAATATTAAAATTTGAAAAATTCATAAAAATCAGACGATGACGTCTGATTTTGAATGCTTTTATCTATACCTACCTACCCACCAAGTTTCATAATGATCGGACATACCCTTATATGTGAATCACAAAATCTCGTTTTTGATGATGTCATGATGACGTCACACATTTTATGAAATTGTGTGCATCTATCTTTCACCTGATAAACATGTTACAAAAAGAATTTCAAATTTACCATGTTCCATTGATGAGATTTGAGTAAAAGGTCCAAAAATTGCATAATTTATATGAAATCACATGATGACGTCATCGTGACGTCACTGCAATTTTTGTCTATAACACGTCCCGGAATACTTGCATACCAAGTTTGAACCCAATTGGACCTCCGGTTCTGTGGATATAGGGCCTTAATGTATGCACATTGAGGATGACGTCATGTGACACGTGATGACGTCATGATTCGGCATACATCTTCAGATGGTTAAGTGTGTGCCAGATTTGAAGTCGATCAGACCGTAATTTATATCATTTTTGCAAAATTTGAAGAAAATATTAAAATAAAAAAAAATTCATCAAAAATCAGATGATGACGTCATGATGACGTCACTTCAGATTTTGAATGCTGTTATCTATACCTACCTACCCACCAAGTTTCATAACGATCGGACATACCCTTATATGTGAATCACAAAATCACGTTTTTGATGACGTCATGATGAAATTTTGTGCATCTCTTTATGACCTAACAAACCTGTTACAAAAAGAATTTCAAATTTACCACATTCCGCTTACGAGATATGAGTAAAAGGTCAAACAATTGAATCATTTATATAAAATCACACGATGACTTCATCATGACGTCACTGCAATTTTCGTCTTTAACACGTCCTGCAATACTTGCAAACCAAGTTTGAAACCAAATCGGACCTCCGGTTCTGCAGATATAGGGCATTAAAGTATGCTCTTTTAGGATGACGTCACGTGACACGTGATGACGTCACGTGACACGTGATGACGTCATGATGACGTTATGATTCGGCATACATCTTCAGATGGTGGTCTAAGTGTGTGCCAGGTTTGAAGTCGATCGGAGATGAAAAAAAGCCAAAAGTGACTTGTAGAACGAAAACATGTGTTATCCTACGAGAAAAAAAGTGGAAAAAAAAACAAAACTAGAAATGTGTTTGTGGACAAACACTGAGCTGTTTCGACCATTTGTCAAAGTTAGCCGGAAATCGGCTAAAACGGTCACTGTCGACAGGATTTGACCTCAGCAACACGTGCGCTACGCGCGGGCTGACTGACATACGATATGTACAACGTACGTGCATGTACATGTACAAAGCAGAGTTATTGTCAACCTGAAGTTTTAAGCGTGCGCAGGTCATGTACGAGTTAGCTTATTGCCTCGAAGCTTTGAAATATTTTAGACCTACCCTTAAATAGACAATTAAAGTAAAAACTAATATAAAAACTGCCATGGTTGATTTTTCAGGAATTTTCTATGGAAAAAGAGTCTTTTCATTATAACTTCCGGTCTGATGACGTCATACACCTAAAACTTCGCACACGTCTTAAGTGGGTCAAGGTCATCATATACACCAATATTTAGGCGATTCCGACAAACTTCGCCACAGACATCTATTCAAAATACATTTTTGCAAATTTTCAACCTGCCGCTAGAGGGCGCTCGAAGATTGCATGATGTCATCGGTAGTTGATTTAAAGAAGACTATCAGCCAAGAGACTAACACCGTTAAAAGCAAGTTCATATCTATTACCACTTTCAAATAATAAGCCACTTCCGGTTTGGGCCTTTTTCGACCGGAAGCAAGGGTCACGTGATTTCACGCACACTGAATGAAATAAAGACCTTAACCTACTCTACCATTTGCCGGCAACAGAATGCTGCGGACGCCTACGGTTGATTTCTTATGCATTTTTAAATATTAAAATTGTCACAATTTAATTGCCTATAAATAAACACCGGATGACGTCATCATGATGTCATCATTACACAATGTTGTTTGAATTAGAGTCTTTGCTTGGACAAAGATTGGTGTAAATGAATTACTGGCAAAGAGTCGAAAATGCCATCTGAAAATTTGACATTTTAAAAAAAATCTCTGTGTACAAAGTCTATGGGAAAAATTAAATATTCAAAATTCTATAATAAATCACGTGATGACGTCAGCATGACGAAAAGTTTCGGCACACATCTTCAGATGATGGTCTAAGTGTGTGCCAGGTTTGAAGTCGATCGGATTTGAAAAAAAGCCAAAAGTGACTTGTAGAACGAAAACACGTGTTATCCTATGAGAAAAAAGTCTGAAAAATAAAAGAGAAAAAAAAAAATAACAGAAACAAGAGCTGTTTCGGTGTGTACACCGAAACAGCTAAAAAGTGGGAAAAAAACCAAAAAAACAAAAACAAGAGCTGTTTCGGTGTGTACACCGAAACAGCTAAGTAGAACTGTATGTCTGTCGAAACAGAACACAGGGCTTTTTCACTTTCAATGTGGCACTTGGTCGGTCTGCGCCCTCACGATCACGTGAGTGTGTGGTGTATGGGAAGTAGGCGATGCCGAATCCGGTCAATGTATACACGCACACACTTGCGGTTTACGCTTGCTTTGGATGAGTCAGCATTTTTTTACTCTCTCTGCCGCAACTTGCGGAAGGGTATGTTTTGCCGACGCCGCGTCAACTGTGGGAACAATTTGACAAGCTGGGAACTTAGCACTGTTGAGGCAAATGTTTACGCTATCATTGAATGGGCAATTCAAGATTATATCTGTACTGATTGCTTTGTTAGCAATTTTTGAAGAAGGAAAGGTCTTTTCAACGGAACTACCGGTCTGATGACGTCATACGCCTAAAACTTCGCACACGTCTGAAGTGGGTCAAGGTCATCACATACACCAATATTTAGGCGATTCCAACAAACTTCGCCACAGACATCCAGGGGTTTTCCTTAACTTTTTCCTTTACTGGCCGGCCGGGCCAGTAAACCAGAGTTTTCACTGGCCCGCAACCTTTTTCACTAGCCCACATGTTTTAATAGTAACTTTCAATCAAATCACCATAAGCATTTTTGATAACATTTTTGATAATAAATTATGCAATATGAATACAATCGGCAATTATCTTAATCATGTACATAATATTGCATGTAGTTCCTTTTTAAGTGATGTCAATGTTTCTTTAATGGTCCATGCTTTAACATAGAGCAAGGCTTTAATTAACAGGGATCAAATACTATAGGGGGAGAAGTTATAATCAAAATTTATGCAGTGTGCTTCGTTCCGAACTTAAGGCTTTAGGTGTTCTATTTCCGACATGTTTTGATAAAACACAAACTAAAAAAGCGTTATCTTGAGGAACAAGAAAACATTGCACACAGTCGTGGTATTAATGGGAGTTTACCAAGTTAGTAACTGAACTGTTTTAACTTGTTTGAAAATGAGTGAGAAGGCCAGTATTTAAAAAAAAATCATCTCTCGCGCGCGCCATGCATTTCTAGCGAAGAATGGTGCAATCAGCGTGCCTAGCCAAGAAGCGCTGCGGGCGGGCGACCCACGAACTTACGCTGGTCACGTCAATCCATAAGGTTTTCCGGAGCACGGTCCACTTTACATTCACTAGTCTTTACATTCAAAATAGGCCCCTCGAATCTCATATTGTCCTCATCTTTTCGGTACATTCGTTTGATAGTGTTCAAGAAATCATCCCAAGAATCCGTTCGGGCACAAGTTTTGGCAGACTGTCATGAAAGTTTTCTCCTCACCACGTTGTATGATACAAATACGATGTTAACGTACGTACGTCCGTACCATGTGGACTGCAGACGAAGTAAATCACGTGTGCTGCATGTGTGCACAATGTGTAATGGCAAATACATGTTGATTCGCCTCATGTTCGTCGTTGGGATTTCAATGCACAGCTCACTGCGAATATACATGGAGTGATACGAATTCGAACTACCGATGTTTTTATTTCGGTCGGCGTGGCAAAAGTATTCATGTGTTGTATCACCCTTAACTTTTTACTTTTGATTGATTGAAAAATACTGTAGGGAAAACTTTGTTATTTTTATTTTTTTTAACAGTTGTTTGACTCGCCCGTCGGACTACTGAGAGGAGGGTTTTGACTCGCCCGCCGGCTGTTTTCACTCGCATTTGGTGAGCGGGCGACCGCTAAGGATAATCCCTGGACATCTATTCAAAATTCATTTTTGAAAATTTTCAACCTGTCGCTGTAAAAACATTGTAGAATATTTGCAAATATAACTGGATGCTAGATTGCGCAAAATACAAGGTCCCATTTTAAAAATTTGGGTTCCGTTTAAACGTTTGTACAAATTTCTAAACGGATTTGAATTTTTTGTTCATTGACATGTTTAAACGTGTAAACGTCCATCCTTAGTTTCAACCCAATCGGACTATAATTTCTTTAGATATAGGACTTCAAAATATGCACGTTTGTGCTGACGTCACGTGATCCATGATGACGAAATCGTGACGTAACTCTTTGTCACACAACTATGCTATAAGGACTATGCCTAAGCTGACTTTGAATGACGTATGACCAAGATAAATGCCAAAAGTGGTGTACAGAAAAAACGAGTACAAAGTCTATGGGGTTTAGGCGACAAAAAGAAGAAAGAAAAGCCAGCACAAAAAGAAAGGCTCTTTACGCAAACTTGCGAAAAAGCCAAAACAAAAAAAAAGGGAAAAAAAACTTTAACGAAAACAAGAGCTGTTCCCAATTTTAAATTGGGAACAGCTAATAAAAAGGAAAAAAAAAACTTTAGCAAAAACGAAAGCTGTTCCCAATTGAATTTGGGAACAGCTAAAAAGGAAAAAAAACTAGAGATCTATGTCTGTTTGCAACAGAACATAGGGCTTTTTCGCATTAGGCCTATGCTATTTTTTTTTTATCAACGCGTCCTATACTATGCATGTACAACGTTTCAAATTATACAGTACAAGAATTGTTTAATTTAGCATGTAGCGTCTGTGAGATACATGTATATTATCATCAAAAAGAAATAAATCCATATTAAATCAGAAGCAATGGCCTAGGTTCATACGCAATTTTGAACCATTCTCAATATGCGACTTTAAAAAATGCACCTTTATGATGACGTCACATGCCTTACGATGATGTCATCTTGATAGCACTTGTCAATGCACATTTTTGCATGGTGGTCTTGGTTTGTACCAAGCTTGAAGTCAATGCAACGAAAGGAAGTGTTTAATTTTGGAAGGGGAATGAATTTGAAAATATAAAAAAAAATCATAAAAAATCATGCAATGATGTCACGGTGATGCATTTCAGATTTTGCATACTAGTACTATTATCTATCTATCTACCAAGTTTCATGACGATCGGACTTTCCCTTATATCACATTTTTGAAAAAAATCACATTTTTGATGACGTCATGATGACGTCACACTTTTTACCAAAGTTTGTGCGTATACCTGTTACCTAACAAACATAATACAAAAAAGAATTTTGCATTTTGCATGTTGCGTTCGTGAGATATGGCTTCAAGGTCCAAAAATTAAAAAAAATCATATAAAATCGCACGATGACGTCATCATGACGTCACCTCACTTTTTACCTATAACACATCCCGGTCCACCTACATACCGAGTTACAACCCAATCGGACTTACAGTTCTGTATATAGGACTTCAAAATATGCACGTTTGTGATGACGTCACGTGACCCATGATGACGTTATCATGACGTCACTCTTCGGGACACAACTATGCTATAAGGACTATGCCTATGCTTACTTTGAATGATGTATGACAAAGATTAATGGCAAAAGTGGTGTTGAGAAAAGAGGTGTACAAAGTCTATGGGATTTGCCAGGGGGAAAAAAGAAGGAGAAGAAAGAAAAATCAGAACAAAAAGAAAGGCTTTTCCGCAATTTGCAGAAAAGCCAAAAATGAGAACAGAAACAATGCTTTTCCACTTTCAAGCGGAAAAGCAAAAAATAGCGGGAAAAATGAGTGACGATTACACTGGACTAACATTACTTTACAATTCCAAACTCCAAAAGCAGAAACAAAAAAGGAAAACAAAACCCGAGTCCGAAATATTATTACTGTTCTCTAATTGAACATGTGCAAACCAGTCCCACAAAATAGTAGAAAATTATTTTTAAAGCAAAATTTTCACCATTTTTTTCATACCCACAACTTTGAAACTGGGGCCGTGCAAGGAATGAACCCACGTCCCACTTCAATTCACGACGGGCACATAACGGCATGACAAAATTGTCTCATGATGGACACGTACCACTGAAAATCCCCCACCAATTTGTTTATTCGCATTTAAAGAATTGGTACATAGAACGGTGATCATTTTATGGACGGGAAACTAACCTGTAACGTTATTTGTATATAAGCCTATTTGTAAAGGCAGCAATCACTTAAGAAAAGGCTTGGGCGAATCCAGCATTTTTTTAAGCGATTATGATTCCGTCTTGGTCTCTGGGAGTGGCAATTCCATTTGGAATCGATTCCATAATTTGTGCAAAAAAAATAATAATATAAAAAAAATTCCAAAAATAAATAAAAATAAAATAAAAATAAAATTCAAAAAAATCAATCATTAGAAAAACCCAACAAAATAAACAAAAACATTAAAATCAAAACTGCTAATAACGAGGTCATTAAGGAGTGTAATCGCTCTCTTATAGATGGTCATTTAAATACAAACGAAAGTCACGTTTTTTGGCAGGGAACACAATAAAATAAATGTTCAACACCTTTCTAATTTGTTTCCCCTGCGCAAAACATGCAAGATGATTAAAATCAGAGCTCACCTAAGTTCGGCTCTATCAACCAAAACAGTTGAAAATAGTGCGGAAAACACCTTGAAAAACTGGCATTTTCCATAGGAATGGTCGCTTAACATAATGTTGTTTTCTCTTAGTTCCATATTTTGTTATGTATGATCAAAATTTTATTTGGCAGCATAATAATCGTATCGGAATACATAGGACTTCTCCACATGATTTCATTTTTGATGGTCACGTAATCACGGCATGGATCACTGGTAAATGATTTACCAGTACATTAGCGATCGATCGCCAAGTACCAGCCACTTCATGCCATTCATAAAAACATGATTTTCTACTACGCAGCTCTCATTCGTGTATGGACCCTGCTGGAAACTTTTGATGTCGATGCGACTTGACTTTGCCGCTCCTGGACTTTTGAATGTAGCTTCAGAAGTTGGGACTTGTCAATGAATCTCTATACATACATGTACCTAGGAAATTTACATGGATATTTTGAATATTTTAATTTATTTGTCCCGATCTTTTGCTGATCCACCAGTGACCAGTCTGACTATTTTACAAGATTGTTTCAGTCATAGCATCATTCGTGAATTGCGATCGCACAATCAAAATGTATAAAATCAAACCACGCCCCTTGCGGCATGATGTGCACATAAAACATCACGTGATGGGGTCGTGGAAAGAGGAAAACGAGACCAACTTGCTGATCAAATGACAGTATACACGGGCCCTCAGCACGTGCTCATCTACAAAGGAAATTTCCTGAGATGCATTGATGAGAAATATAGCTGGATTGTCAAAATGCGTACAAGTATGTGTGCCAAATATTTTCCCCTCGCTTACGCTTGTCTGGTGTTTTTTTTACAGCGGTTTTAGGTATGAAATGCTTTTATGGGAATGATTTTTCACCTCGTGTGCATGTGGAACTTTGCTGTTCATATTTCCCATATTTAATCCAGGGATTTTTTTTTCAAAAATGCTGGCGATTCATATTCACTTGCCGGTTGTTTCAGAACAACGTAAGTGTAGGACTGTATTGGTTTTTGATGGGGAAGGACTACTAAAATAATCCGAGACAAACTCATTTTTTTAAATGGATTTTACAAAAACCTTTTCAAATTTTCGTGAGCTGCATACCGTTTCCAGTCGCTGTGAAAAATTCCTGTGAATGATGATAGGAAACCTGATTTGCACAGACAAGTGAAATGTTACGTCAAAGAAAAAAATATTTCGTGAGAAAATGTGTAGCAGCAGGCAGGCCACATCAACAAAACATGCCGTTCCGACGTGGCGGCGCCGGCTGCCTTTGTGTTACACAAATAAAATAGCTCACTTTGTGATATTTAACATGCCATGGAGCTTGTTGTTAGAGGACGGCTTCATCTGAGAGTTGTACTATCAGTTTGTCGTTGACACACTGCATACTTTTAAAACTGTTAAGGGCCTGTTTTGTTAAAGAATCAGATGTTCTTTGAAGGGCGTTTGAGTTGGCCCGTCTACAAAATCGTCCCGTGAAGACTGGAATCGGCTACATCAAGGAATCGATTCCTCAAAAAAGTGGAATCGCGATTCCGAATTCAGAGTTGATTCTGTTCGATTCAGGGGTGGATTCGCCCAAGCCTATTTAAGAACTAAGATGTATTTTATTGATCGTGTTCTGATGTCCGGAAAATGGCCTAGTTCCCCTTTACTATAGCATGCAAATTGGATGTACCCAAGATCAGTACCCATCTATCACTATCAGTGCAGTAAAATTGACAGACGCCCTCAGTTGACATCTGGGTATAAACGTGACGCATACACGAAAGTACGTGGTACTTCTTTTCCTTGAATCCTGGCGTGTTGTGTGTATCGTTTTGTATCGTTATTTTAACATTCGTATCGATATATCGTACCGATGTCTTATAAAAATATCGCGATACGGATATATATATCAATACATTGTATATCGTTTCAGCCCTATCCAAAAACCACATGCAAAACAAAACGTGTGGGAAAATTTGTCAATCGTTTTTACCCCTCAGCAGAGAGGCTCGAGGGGTATTGTCATCGCCTAGGGCGTCCGTCCGCCCTGACCTTACCTCACATGTGGGGTGATTTTCTTTAATGGACATCACCTCACATGTGAAATCTATAGAAAAACATCACCCCGGATGTGAAATCTTTAGAAAAAGGGATAAAAGGACTACATGTACAATGCCATCACCCCGGTTGTCTCATCCGCCCGGTTGTCCGTCCAGGCAGCTTAGTTTCTGGATGATAACTTGACTTAGAAATGAGATTTTGGTGTCTAACTTTGGTTTGAAGTTGCCCTTGGGTACAGGCAACTTGGGATTGGTTTGGGTGTCGAAAGGTCAAAGGTCAAGGTCACCGTGGTGAGTTAAAGGTAAATGGTTTCCGGATGATAACTTGAGTTGGAAATGAGATTTTGGTGTCTAACTTAGGTAGGGGGTTGCCTATTGGTACAGGCATGTTGGGATTGGTTCTGGGTTCAAAGGTCAAGGTTTGCATTAAAGGTTAATGGTTTCCGGATGATAACTTGACTCTGGCTGGGGGGTTTCAACCGCAACGCTGTTATTTTATTTTTTTATTACACTAACCCTAGGTATTTTTGTTACTCTATGGCTGGTATGTGTGTATAGTCAGCACTGAATATTCTGGATGCTGATATTCTGGATGCACACTCAGTCATAGAACCCAGCATCCCCTATGAGGTCTGCAGTACTTTCCTAGAATCCCCACTGATTGCTGGCATGATACTTTTGAGAATTAATATACTGAGAAAAGGTCTTGGTGTCAGCAGATGATATGCCTGGCTTGAATGTTGGGATTGTTGAAGCGCAATGAGCTGTTGATCATAAGGTACATGTATGCATTAAGCAAACTTCATACCTCTGGCATGTCTGGTGCCTGAAATAGTTTTCTGTCTTACGTTTTTTCAATCAAAGCCAAATAGCATAGTTTTTATATTGTATCATGATGCCTTATGGAATTCCAATATGGCTATTAATTATCAATGTATGAATTCCCAGCCATTATCACTGGCTTACATGTAGTTGTAATTTTTAAGATGTGACCTCGGATAAAACAAGACACGTTTATGAGTCTGTAAAGTTTAAACGCTGATTGCAATCACATCCTGGTGGTTAGTTTCCCTTACATGTAAATGCAATAAGGAAGAAGGAAATAATACTTTACAAAATCCTGACAAAATTTCATCGTGCATAACACATGTATATGTATAGGGGCTGTGCACTTTAAAATAATTTAGTATTTGAATATTCAGACTTGGATTTGATTAGATATTTGAATATTCGAAAAATGCTGATCAAGCTTTCCTTGTGCGAGCCTACATTGCTGCAACAGGGGAAATTAAATGGGACACTGATTGGGATTTGCTTGCCTTAATTCTTTTGAACATTAAAGGTAGAGTACATCATTTGTCATTTGTGCATTTTTATGCCCCGCGGCGAAGCCGAAGGGGCATACTGTTTCCGCCTTGTCCTTCCGTGGGTGGGTGTGTGTGTGTGTGTGTGGGTGGGTGGGTGGGGGGTGTTCTCGTGTAGTAAAGTTTTCGAGTGTGAAATTGAAGTTTCAAAATGCTCTTATTTTAACCAGAATTAATTTCCTGGGCTGAAATTTGGACTAAATATCCCTTTTCTAAAACTCTTCCATTTGCGACAGATCAACCTACCTTGGAAATTCCTAGTTTTTGAGTAAAATCCATATATCTATTTCGTGAAATTCTTGTGGAGACGTATTCATCTATAGAAATGTTCTTCTGGAGATGTATACAAACTTTTGTTCCCTATTGTGTTCATGTCTCCGTAAGGTAGTAAATTCCAGCACAAAGAAATGTCTCCACAGGAATACAAATTCCAGAATGTGTGGGGGGGGTGGGTGTGTGTGTGTGTGTGTCTGGATAAATCGTGTCAGCGCGATAACTTGAGAAATACTTAACATATGAACTTCAAATTTGGTTTGTGGATTGTTCTTGGTAATCCTAAGAAGCCTATTGCATTTGGGGCCAAAAGGCCAAAGGTCAAGTTCACAGTGGCTAAAACAATAACAATCTTGTCAGCTTGATAACTTGAGAAATACTTAACATATGAACTTCAAATTTGGTTTGTGGATTGTTCTTGGTAATCCTAAGAAGCCTTTTGCATTTGGGGCCAAAGGCCAAAGGTCAAGTTCACAGTGGCTAAAACAATAGAAATCTTGTCAGCACGATAACTTGAGAGATACTTAACATATGAACTTCCAATTTGGTTTGTGGATTGTTCTTGGTAATCCTAAGAAGCCCTTTGCATTTGGGGCCAAAAGGCCAAAGGTCAAGTTCACAGTGGCTAAAACAATAGAAATCTTGTCAGCGCGATAACTTGAGAAATACTTTACATGTGAACTTAAAATTTGGTTTGTGGATTGTTCTTGGCAATCCTAAGAAGCCTATTGCATTTGGGGCCAAAAGGTCAAGGGTCAAGTTCACAGTGGCTGAAACAATAGAAATCTTGTCAGCGCGATAACTTGAGAAATACTTAATATATGAACTTCAAATTTGGTTTGTGGATTGTTCTTGGTAATCCTAAGAAGCCTATTGAATTTGGGGCCAAAAGGTCAAGGGTCAAGTTCACAGTGGCTAAAACAATAGAAATCTTGTATTTATTCTGAGATTACAGGGATTAGGGATTAATTCATATAAAAACTACAGAAGACACTAATGCTGTCAATGAATGTTCCATGTGACCAAGGTACATGTAAGTTGATGTAAAAAGAGTGGTGTTATGTCATGGGAACAGTCACGGTTGCGGGGCATTTGTGTTTGTAAACACACCTGACTTGTTTTTTTTTTAAATTTGAAGCAACAAAAGTGCTCAAAATCTAAAGAAGGGTGCTTAACTAATATGATGAAGTTTCAACTCAGTGAATTGCTTCCGAAATCAGCATCTGGGACACGTTCTCATTCAGTCAGTTGCAGCTACATTGTGTACGCGATGTCACGCATTGAACTTAACTGTGCGCCTGTGCATCATGTCAACGCTTGCGCGAACTCATTCTCAGCTTCGCCTTATTAATAACAAACTGCTGCAAATGGTGTACTCTACCTTTAAGAACATCGTTAACTTAAAATGTTTAGAGGTAGCTGACCAGCGGATACCGGTACTGGACAGATTTTGATGATGGAAATTAAAGCTGCTATTCCTCACTTAAATCAGACTGTCAACAAAAATGTGGCATTTGGCAGACAATAGAACCACGCAAGAGGGACACTAAGAGGGACATTCAAATGCATTGCCTAGAGTATTGGACACTCACGCGTGCACATTCGGAATGAAAGTAGTCCTACATGTACATACACGTATACATGTATACATTTACTTTCTCGCTTGCTATGTACAAATGAAATACATATTCATGTACAATGTATGCACGCAGTGTGTCCCTCTGACTGGGGCTGTTGAGAGTGATCGTAAAGCACCATCTACTGTTTGTGCACAGAGACCATGCATGTACTGTATTGTACCGTAAGTTCATGTACATGTACCGGTACATTGTCAAAGAGTGAACGATCTGCATGTGTAACCTACATACGTGTATGTTATTTTTGGGTAGCCGTTTAAATATAAAAATCCTTTTTCTGAATATGTGCCACAGGATCCTTGCATGACTGCACATGTACAGTTATGACGGTATTCTTTGTGACACTGATGCTGAGTTTGTTTACCGGTACGTGTGGGTCATGCATGGTCATTGTCACAAATGGCTGATGAAGACACAAATGGTGGATGAAGATACAAATGGTGGATGAAGACATTTGGAGATGGAGCAGTCACATGCCATGAGCATAGCAGTGGACAGCACATTGGATCTTGTACTGTAGGATCAAGTTAAACCATAATTTGCAAGCAGGAGGGGATATTTTTGGGAACGTTATCACATCTGTTCTTTATTGTGTATGCACAGTGGGGAAAAAAACATGTATGGAAATGCATTGGAAAGCCATCCTCATTCACAGAAAATAAACGTATAGAGGAATTTCGAATGAGCACCTTCTGCGCACTTCTGTATCTGTATCTGTATATTATAGTTGGTAAAGCATCCCAGGGGAAACATCACACCAACTTAGAGAGAAGACAATGATAAGAAATTACAGTTTTTCGCATTGAAACCGAGGCTCTCGGTGGCACACATTCTGCATGCGCTATTCGTTACAACAGGCAGGTAGGTCGGTCCTCTCATATAAGACGTTTGCCTTTCTGTAAATCTTGCGAATTTTTAGTGGTGGTGGAATGTAATAAATCCATAGTTGATAGCATAAATCTACGAGTATGTCACTGCCATACTATTAAAGAATATACCAATATTGTTGACCAATTTTTTGTTCTTCGACACACTATTTTGTGTAGTATATTGGCCATGTCGGCATACTCAGGGAACCTGAAGATTACGTGTGGTCACTGTAGGCCAAAGTTCAGAAACTAGACCAATTTTTGTGGATCCTCAAATTATTTTGAAATATTATTGCTGTTTCGTAGTTTTATGAGTTTAGGTTGCTCAGCTGTTTTTGCATAGACTGGTAGAATATTGGAAAGAAGACTGCCATCTGCAATTAGATTCCAGGTTTGCAGATGTGATTAAATGGAGGCTCTACATGTACCTCTAGTATGTTTACATCTTTAACGATTGAAGAAATTAGCTAAGAGTGGTGCATTGATTTAGAAAAATCCATGTGAGAAACTTTACTTGACATCATTGTCATTTTAAAACAGTTTTTGAAAATCACATGAATGTTTTTTTTTTATTCATTACACAATAGCTAATCTCACTGAAGATGACATTCCAGGAGGAAAACGGGATGTTTGTGTGCCTGTCCTTCTAAAACTAAAATGTGAAGAGCTAAAGGTTTTGGCTTAAATGTCGTGGAGATTCTTGCAAGGGCTTAAATTAAAAACCAAGGCGCAGATGATAGAGAGGTATGTATGCAGACAAATATTGTTTTACATTGTTCAAAGCTAATTAAACTAGTGTCTGGTGCTGCCTATGTTGTTGGCAAGCATGTGGGCATTGCAGGGGAGGGAGGGGGAGTGTGTTCCCAGTATGTAGTCAATGACCAAGGGTGGAGAGAGAGGTTACTACCGGGAAAGGGGAGGGGGGTTTTTGAGGCTGTTATGGGGGGTGGGGGCAGGGACAATTGCTCTCAAGTGAAAAAAAGCCGTATTTGAGAAAATGTTGGTCACTGCTGGGTGGCGCGGCGCCCCCTCCACACCCCTTGGGTCCGCCACAGCTGACAGCACTTATAAAGTTACATCAGTGATTGTGAAATTGACTTGTAGCACCCCATTCCAATGTTCTTAACATTGAAAAAAATGAAAACCTTCTTTTATGTAATAGCACTCACATAGCTGGCTTCAGGTCATTGTATTAACCCCTTAAGGACGGGTTATAATGGGGACATTCCTTTACACATAGAGCAAGTGGCCCGCATGACTGCACAGCCTTTGTGTGGTAGCGGGACTGCACAAAAGCAGCAGCTGTGGAACTACCCACTAGCCATGTGCCACAGCATACCACAGCTGGCAACTGCATTCCAATGAGGATTAGCAGCCACGGCCATGACCATGACCGCTTCCCGTGCGCATGGGGTTAAATCACTGAGAGAGAGGGCATGGTTTTTATTTTTGAGAGAAATCATGGGGTGAAATATGAAGATGACAAGAGCAATCTCGTTTACATTTAACAATTGTTGACTGCTGTGATGTGGGATATGACGTTTTGAACACCCGAGGGGCGCATAGCACCCGAGGCGAACCTCTGTCTTGGATTCTTTGGATTTTGATGTAAAAATCGCAAACAAATAGCAGTAAACACAACAATCATGGTAATCGAATGTCAACTCATATGCATGTCGCGTGCTCGAAACAGCTGATCGTCTGCTAGTTTGCTGCTCCCACTCATGTGTGAAAACATAGTGAAAATAGCGTGGGTACCAACGATACAAGCGTTTCACACCATAAGTACCGTACGTACAAAGTCATAGCACACATCACGTACGTGATATCCCACAGGGAGTGTGCCATGACCTTTTATAAACTTAACGCGTGATCGTTCTGGGCCAATGAAAAATGCAGTAACACATTTGACATTACTCTGACAATACAAATTGTTGATTTTTTCCATTTCTTTGTTATTTCCATTTTAGAATCCAACAGATTGTTAGAAATGGAAATGAGCCTACAATCGTTGATCCCACTGCAGATAAGCATTGGGAGAGTCTCCAGTGCAGGGTCAGCTGGCATTAACTGGAGCAGAATAGTGTGACTTTGTTGTTTACACACACAAAGGTTAATCATTCAACGAACACCTTTTGAATTAACACTTTGGAATATCCTATATTATAGAAATTTCAGAACTAAATCAGAAGTATATTTGGCTTCTACATCTAAGTGGCTAGTGATAAATCCCCATTTTTTGTCCCTCAAAGTTAAACAATTATTCTTTGCATGTAATAGTTTCTACTTGGACCCATTCAATGGGCAGTAAATGTTGGTCACTAGTATGAGTATATCAGGTACCTCAACAGTATTATAACTCGATCAAGACTTTTCAGCACCCACAGCATTGGCTGATATGGTTCTTTTTGTTATATTTTGCATTGTGAATATTAGGATTCATAGTTTTAAGAGGCATTCCTATTGATACATACATGTGGGTCATTCCACGAAGTTGGGTACACAATCAATGCATCAGTGACTAGTGGTCCAGTGAAAACAAAGTGCTGTTATTTCTTTTTTAGACAAATTAATCACATTTTTTATCGATCCTGATTTATTGAGGATGAATGGGCGAACAAGAAAAAAATATTTTTTGGGACCTCCAATTGGTCGAAACCCAAACTACGTCACCAAAATATCATGGTATCCATGTTTATTTTAAGAATATTTTGTGACATGAAACATACTCTGTCTTCAATGTACGATTCTGTGTTCCCAAGAGTATATTTTAAATAATGTTTTGCAAATAAAGTTGAACCAATAGACCGTTTACGATTCCCTGATTGTTATTTATTCCATGCGTCTTGCATTTCTGGAGTATCGATCACGGAAGTCTCAGCGCACATCGTAACATCTCGTGTCAGCAATGTTACGAGGTGAGACCGAAATTTACCGACATTATTGTAAAATGTCAGTGTCATTTAGAAGACCCAAATAACGATTTCCACGAGAAACAGTAGCATTCCATTCGTATCCAACCAGAAATCATGAAAAAAACTACACGATTGTTTAAAAACAACCGTGGTTATTCACTGGGAGTTGACTTCGCATCCACTGAAAAATGTGACGATGTGATAATTAAATGCGATCGCGCGTGCGCCCTCTATTGATTTTCTGGATGAACGTCTTGCGATCAAAGTACCCGGATGCAACCCTTGCTTTGTTGCCAGAAGAAACCCACGTGCTTTCGGCAACTTTTCCATCGTGGGTGCCAATAGTTTTGGCGTCATTTTGTTACGGTGTGATGTCAGTTACGAAGTATACCACATTCGAGGAGGACACAAGGGTTAGATTACAGATTTACCAACACGGTGCCTGGTAATCCCGAAGAAATACTCCCTGTGTATGCTGAAACATGAATAACATCTGAAACAATTGTTGCAGTATAGTTGACGCGCTGAAACCTGCACTTTCGCTACGGAATGGATACGAAACAAAATGGTAACCGCGTGACGATGTGATATTCCATTTCCGTGATTTGGCATAAAACATGCTCATGCACGGTCTAATACTCCAGGTTCTGCATGGAAAGACCTGATTGTTTTTTTTTTAACATGGAAGAGGCGAAGCTTTCACAAATGACGCTAAATATGTGTCCAGAAACCCTAACTGAAATTGCACATCGTAATGGAAATATCACGACGTGGTTTCCATGTGACGGTGTGGTACGATTATGTGTTTTGGCCTGTGTTTTTGCCTGCGTTGGATGGTCAACGTCTGATCTATTAAAAATGGGGTCCTTTTCATTTATCTATTTGAAGGGGGTTCGAAAGTTGGTGATTTTTACTGAAGTTAGTCTAAAATAAGAGGGGAACATGGCAAGTGTCAAAATTGATTGGTCACAGGCCAGGATACCGCCAGACCATTCCATTCTCATAATGGGGGTGGAGCATCATGTGATTTTCTTTTTCTGGTTTGAATTAAGATATTTCAACATTTTTTTCAGACAAAAGAAACAAAACAATAAATAGTACAAAACTAAAAAACATCTTCCCCTAAGAAATTAATTCATAATTTGCTTTGATTTAGGCTTCAGCATGTTCATGTTCATGACGCATGTCATGATTGTTATGTTTATCACACAAAAGCAATGTCAAATCACAGTCTCAAACTTTTATGGAAAAAGGGTAAATTATATCACCTGAGCCACATGGGGATTTCCCCCCTTGTTTTGGGCCAATTTTAAGGCGGATTTCTGGCTGGGGCCATATTGGGGGTCACCCAAATCAGGGAAGACATCTACAATTGTTCTTTCTTTCACATAAATGTCAATATTAGTAGTCAGAGATTACATTAAGATTGAAATAAAGAAAAGTTAATGCAAAGTGTCAAGATTAGGGGTCTTCAAAATTTGAAAAAAATTCATGCGATGCATTATGACGGAATCATTTTTGACCCCCCTAAAATTAAGGTGTGGGGCATGATGGTTATTATTTCCTATATTCCTGCTCTAATACAGTAGTTGTACCCATGTATCAAAATTCTGCTTCCAAATAAATTTCAATCTCAAGATATGGGTCCTTAAAGGGAGGGGGGGGTGATAATGTGGATGAAAATCAAAATTTTGGAATACGATTGCGCCCACTTCAGAGGTGATGCATTGGGTCATTTTGGGGATATTTTGTATAGGATGTGGGTATCTAGCATGAAAAAAAAAACCGCCCCGCCCACAAAACTAAATCTGCACTGTACGCACAGTGGACAGTGAGTATTATTGCGAAATGAATTACTTTTTTGCCCATGTTAATCGCTTTGACATAGTTTATATTGAACACACCACTGAAGTCAATAAGACTTTCATAGATGAGCACATAACTGACAATTTAATATATTAAGAACATTATTAATGTACTAATATCACTAAATATCACAGACAGTCGGGGCATAGATATATGTAAATGAGTAAAATCTATTGTATAAAACTGATATACATGTAGGCCTAGGGGTCTTTCCACACAAGTGGTAACTAAAGTGTCACATTTAGAGGGAACCATAGACGGAAGTCGATACATGAAGTGATCTGTCATGTTTTTTCCTCTTTCTACATCCAATGTCTAAGAAAGAACATTGTCCACTAGCAAGTTTGATAAATTGCTTAGGATTCCAGAAATTACAGAGGATTATCTTCAAGATTTAACGTTCATAACAGGGACAGACATTTCATTTTTAAGTGTTGGGAAGCAGTAAATGAAATGCATGAATTATCCTATATTTGTTCCTAAAGTATTGCTTTCCGTTGAGGGATTGCCACTGGCCAATCTTACATTAAACTTGTGGGCGATTCCAAGCAAACAGAGACATGACCCCAAAAAATGAAATTCATTCCTGAGCTTGTTTTTTACTTTTAAGTTATTGCTAACACATGTAAGGATCAGGATATAAAGTTTTTTTGCCAATCCTTCATCATTTTCTGTGAAAAAAAATCAGATTACTGAAGGTGCTCATTGGCTGGAAAAAATCAGCCAGATCTAGCCTTATTAAAACTATATTTTAGTTTGATACTTTGACTTCAGATCTTCTCAAAATATTTACAAATTTTGGACCATGGCTCCTTGTATAGCAGTGTGGATGCAATTTTGTTGCATTGGTTAGGGTATGTTATGCGAGTAACAAAAAGATCAAGTTTTTGATACTGCAGCTGACTGAAATTTATTCTGTCTTTGCCAATTCATATTGTGCTTCTTCCCTTAATAACAGCTACTGAATTGATAAAAGAAATGAAAATGATACCAAGCATGATGTCATCAGTAGGTGTCAAAAATTAAAATGCGAGTAACCGGTAATGCGAGAACCACTGTAATGCGAGTAACCATATAACTTTCCATGATGATAATGAATACAAACTAGACCTGTGATTGTGGACAATCACATAGCTGTTTCGGCAACAGTTTTATCAAGAACTGTCATGAAGGACTTTTTATGACGTCATTATGAGGTCATACATTTATCAACATTTTGTGCATATACATGTATCTATGGCCTATCAAACCTAATACGTACATACCAAGTTTCAACCCAATCAGACTGTATCTTGGATATACCGCAATAATGGATTTATATTTTTTTTTTATCGTACTTGGTGCTATATATACAACGCAGTATATGTGTTTTCGCGCGATCATTCGTCACGCTAAAAAAAAAATTTCCTTTTTCCAATTGCTCACTCAATATGGAAATATGATACTGCATGTTGTCTTGATAAGATCGTAACAGTTTGATTTCAAAAATTCGTTTTCGTAACTCACGCGTGCGCGCTACGAAAATGACTCTGTTTTTACCCCAGACACCGCATTGCAACAAATGCCAATACCAATACCAGGGTGAGAGAGCGGGTAGTGGTGGGCGCGTACTGCTCGACACCCTGGGGACGAGGTTGGACCTGTAGTTCTGTAGATATTGGCCTTTAAAATATCCACATTTAATATGACGTCACATGTCACGTGATTACGTCATCGAGACATCACTTAAATGTTCATCTATAACACATCCCGGTTGATTCGGCCGATTGCCGAAACAGCCAAAAAATAAAAACTTTAACGAAAACAAAGGCTGTTTCGGCCGGTTGCCGAAACAGCCGATTATGACTTCTGATTACTGATTGACTGTTTTTTGATAAGAAGAAATGATGTAAGCCCCTTGAAAATGTAAATTGATGCAGACTAGGATTTGTGGTACACATATCGGAACAGTATTAGAATTCATAGGGCCTACATCAAAAGTTGCTCATAATTTGCATAAAATCAAATTGTGTACAATCAATCTAATGTTGATGTACAAACAGTTAGAGCAAATTTGAGAGTTGATGAGGGAATGTTATCAGTAAATTTGCATAAATGACAAATTTAGATTAATTATATTGTCATGTGCATGTATCGTTCAGCATGTTCAATAGGCCTGTGCTGGGCACCGTAAAACTTTCCTAAAAGACAAATTAAGATTGATTGGTAATCTTTTAATTATACTGATACTTAAAGAATGATTAATTGATTTAATTGTATAGCCTAGCCATTTGTTTTGTTTGATAAAATGATTTAGGTTGAATTAGACCTGTCCTGATTAAGATTTGAATTTTTTTCCAACCAAATGAACCAAATTGTAATGCGAGTAACGGTAATGCGAGTAACCAAAATCCTTCCTTGGTTATCTTTTATTCCTTTACTTTTTTGTTGGCTTTATTTTCGTTTCAGTCCATACATTTAGGGTTGTGCAACTCCATGCAGTTAAAATCTGGTCAAAATTGTGGGAGTAAAATTTGTATTTGACCCCAGCCAAAGTATTGGACAAACTGTAATGCGAGTAACCTTAATGCGAGTAACCAACCCTTCTCGCTGTATAATTTATATCTGATTTGGGTCTTCATTTAACCATTTAAGTTAAGTACTATGGTAGGTGTCCTGTAAATATATTAATTTGGTCATTGCACTTTCAGTTTAAGCAGACAGGGGAATCAAAACAGAGCCAATTTTTGGCATGTCCTTTTTGTGTAATGCGAGTAACCGTTTTCTCGAAGAGTGCTACGATCTTGTCATGGTATAAACATATTTTTTTTTACCATCAGGGTGAAGCCTTGAATATAGGGTATATTTATGCAGCATAAGAGATAGATAGTCTGACAACTGCTTAAACCACAGCAATCGGAACATGAAAGGGTGCAAAAAAGTGTAATGCGAGTAACCGTGGAATCGCGGAATTTTAAACTACAGTGATGTACACATCTTCAAGACTTCATACTTTTTCATAACAGGGACAGAAATTTGTCACAAATGTGTGTCCTTGTTATGAACATGTATCAAGTCGCATCTCAATTTCATAAATAAAATAGGTTGCTTTAGTGTTTAATGATACCAATTTTACATTGAATAAGTAATATAAATGGAACAAGAGCTGGATTAATCATAATAATGAAAGTAGTATGATTCAAGAATGTCCATCCATGTCCGTCTTTTCATATTTAATAAAGATGGCATAGTAATTTCCAGTGTTGTAGTCAAGGCCACAACCTCCGAGGCCAAGGCCGAGGCCACGACCTCCGAGGCCAAGGCCGAGGCCGAGGCCACAACCGCGAGGCCAAGGCCGAGGCCACCACCTTCGAGGCCAAGGCCGAGGCCAGCTATCAAAAGACGTAATAAAATATAATTCACTATAAAAACAAGGCTAAGATTATGTTGGAGTTTTAACATCTTTTTAGTTGAATTCACTGAGTTTTGGAGTGCCTGGCGTACAAATTTACAGCTTGCAATGGGTTTCCTCTTGTAGGGAGTCCGGCGAATTTTATTTTTTAAAGAAAGAAATCTCAAGTTTTGAATCAGGTTTTCACCACTCATAACCAAAAAGTTACGACCCCCCCCCCCCCCCGACGACCTTCGCACTGTCCAGGCGCGCGCCGAGCAAACACCGCGAGCGACCAGACAATGCCAGACGGCCCGCCGTTACGCACGGGCAAAGCATAATTCGAATCCCGCTCCACACAACGGGATAAGTGTCCACGCATTATCACTGTTAATACCGCGGTACCAGACAAAGTCTCGCAATGGCAAATCCTGCTCCAAACAACACAGCAACACGGAACATGCGTGCATGATATCACTCAGTTCATCAAAATGACCATGAATTCTCGGAGCATCCGATTTGAATCCAATGGCTTCGAAGAATTTTAAGATCATGGCAAGAGGTAGGGAGTCCAGAGGTTTTGGCCGTATATCTGTAACCATGCAAAATTAGTCAATTTCAAACCATGCTTATACATGTAATAAGTATCAACATGGCTCTAAAAATACAAAAAAGTATCCTGGTACCACGAGGAATACTGACTCCTATTATTAAAACATTCATTCAGAACTTTGCATTCATTTGGATGGAAAAACGAATTCTGAAATCGCGCTTTCCATATCGTGTGAGCCGGAACTTTCATTTAAATCACCGTGTAAAAATAAAATCTACTCGATAAATCGTAACTGTTTTTATCATATCTTTATGAAAAAAAATGGTACGGACTAGTACACTCGATCGTACCCAGAAAGTTCAGACTTTTACTGAGACAGTGGTCTATAAAAAGAAATGATTAAGCTTGCCGCACCTTGCCGCAAATCATTTTTAAAGGTCAGGGTACAGAGGCGAAACAAGAAAATTTTGTACAACACTGCAACCAGACTAGTCTGCTACCACATGTTATTGTACGCAGATGGGATTGGTGCCAGACTTATGTAGTCTGGCACGCGGTAACAGTTATAATGCTTGCAGGCACGTGGAAAGCTGAAATGCAGTTAGAACAGCACCCCCATCGACAGATGGTACCAGCCCCCCCCTCCCCAATTTGATTTTACGGAGGCCAAGTGTACTGAGAAAAAATGTGTCTGTATATACATTTCAGCCTGGATGTGCAAGTGCCCTTTTCAAGACATTGTTATCCCCCCCCCCTCAATAATAATATACATGTAAATGCCCTTGCTAAGCTCCTGTTGTCTCTTTCAGGGGTTAAACTTTCAAGGCAGCGCCTCAAGCTAAGCATCTATCCGAGTTCTTTCCATATGCTATTGTGCCTGAATGTTCCCAATTTGAAATAATAAGTCTTTACTACAACAGGACTAGTCAGGTTATAATCCGCAGAATAGCCAGAAAAGGCCATTTTGGGGTTAATTTTGAATTTCAGGGGGTGGTTTTTTTTAAGAGATACAGCGTTAGTTTTGGTGTCAAAAGTCTTGTATTGATGGTGTTAACATTTCCCAGATGGGTGTCTTCAAATTTTGACATTGGATTCTACCAGCTTTGACACCATGTACATTGTACTTGTCCTGTGACATATTTGAGATATGAAGGGGATTCCGTTTTACCTGAGCCTTACATGTAAACCCCAAAATAACAACCATTACACCCTTGCTAACATCAAGTTAGATGGAAATAGACAAACAGTGAAGAATGTGTATTTTATTTTATTTATTTTATCAAGTTTTTTGAATGCAACATCTGTAACGATTGAATTGCATTTAATATGACATTTTCCTCCCTGTCTTTCCAACAGTTCCTCTGCATTAAAAATATTCGCACATTCCTGCAAGCCTGTTCTAGAGTCTTTGGCCTCAAAAGTGAGGATCTCTTCGAACCCAATGGACTGTTTGACGTCACTGACTTTGGCCAGGTAGGGATTTAATATTTGCACGATTATCAGCCCCACAAAAAGTTGAAGCCAACTTTCCAATTTGGCTATTAATTTCCATTACTTTAAAAAAAATGGCACAAGCAAACAGATTGCTAGGTATTCTCCTCTTTTCATTAGACTCGTCGCAAAGTTCAACAAGTTCTTGAGTAGTCGTGTTCATGGGTGTCATGAGGGAAAAGGGGAGTCAATAATATGGTGGTCATTTAATCAGCATCTCACAAGCGGCACTAGATGTGTTACCCTCACCAACTTTTAACCCAATAGTATGAATAAAAACACATTGAATACTGTCCACTTTGAAGAGCGTCCCCTGGAGTCAGATGATGTTCCCCTACCCCCCTATTTGTTATTTATGCTGAGGCCGGGCGACTGGATTAATTCCTGGTTACCAAGGAGTGGTCTGTCAGTAAATGTTTTCCTGCCTGTGATTTGCCCCCTCTTAAAAAAAACCCTGGCAATGCCCATGTTCACGTTGTTGACTTCACATGTTTTATTGAACCCTGGGCATTATTGCCAGGAGCCTACATCCTTTTAACTGTATGGGAGCAATGAAACATTTAAATATCCTATCCCACTGGGAAAACTGGAAAAAATAATTACAAATTCACAGGAGTTCAAGACATATGTATCAAATTAACGCTTGATTAACTCTCTTTTATTGTTCTTTTACATTTTTAAGGGGTTGATTGATTTTTCCCCACCAAATATGACAGAGCTGTAGTCAGTGGCGTAGCCAGGAATTTTTCAGTGGGGGGGCGCTGGGGGGCTGGAACATTTCATGGGGGGGCGTCATGTAGATCAATGATAATTTTTTTAGAAACTCAAAATCTCAGTGAGGGGGGGGGGGGCAACTGGGGGGGCTGTCGCCCCCCCATGGCTACGCCACTGGCTGTAGTATAGGGGGAAAATGTGTTTTTAACAGCACATAAATGTGCTGAGCAAACAACCCAACCAACAAACAAAACAAAAACAAACAAACCCAACAAGTAAACAAACAAAAAACAAACGTCTGAAAACCAGTCATGAGTGTAAGCCTGCGAAATAATTGGGCTACTAGAACATATAACTTTTTGGGGAAAAACAAATAGTTTCTGTACTGAGCAATTTTCTGTCTGATGCAGCTTTGTGATAATTATGTGCTTAGCAACTCCATGAAATTTTGATATGATAGGGCTCGTTCAATGACGGCCATTACTGTAGAAGTGCAACTGCGTATTTTACGCAATCTAGCACGCATTGCGCAGTGTTGAAAATGTTCCAAACACTGGGCTTGTTGCTCGAAATGTGTTCGAAATACAACGCAGCTGATGCGCGTTGTGCAAGTTGACGCTCAAAATGCTGATGCACGTGGATGGTCTGTAGGAAATGACGTCATTTGAACGAGACCTATATTATTGCTTGAATGAGCTGGCCAAACTTTTCTGCTTAACGGTTTTATCAAAACTGGCATTATTTGTAGATGATAGTTTAATGGATTTTTTTACAAATTTGTTATAGGTTATCTACACACTTTCCAAATTGTCCCAATCACCATTAGCTGCAGCACAAGGTGTTCAGTAAGTAGCAGTCATTTTCATTGACTTGTATTAAAATTGCAGACACAGTGGAAGAGGGGCATGAATATGCCCGTTTTTTTTGGGGGGGGGGGAGAGTCCTTAAATTCATTGTCATGTATTACATGAATATTATGTAGTTGCATAATTGGATACACTGGAAGTTCTACTGACATGTACATGTACTGTACATGTACAATGTGCTTTGAGCACCGTCCTGTCTACTGAATATGTATGCTAGTGTCAACTTCACCCAGTACTCATTCCATAAATATTCAATATTCTGGATGGATTACATTGGTCTTGGTTTTTTCCTGGTTTAACTTATTGCACAAGCCTGTTCCTCATGAAGGTTGCATATGTCTTACTATTTGTGGAAAGGCTGTTTGTCAGGAATATGCATCCACCTTAATAATAATAATAATAAAATTGCATTTATTATGCGCATATACCATAAAATGTTCAAATGCGCATTACAAAAAATTTAAACAGTAGCTAAAATATTAAAAGTACGAATTCGAATTAACATTAGTCTTAAATGTAAAAAACACTAGATATTTTAGAAAACACTGTCAAAACAATCAAACTTAAAATTACAAAAACAAGACCTACATTTAAAATAGATAATAGTAAAACCTTATACGAATGCCTTTGTAAAAAGAAAAGTTTTAAGCTTAGTCTTAAAAACTGTTAGAGCCTGAACAGACTGAATTGTCGTAAATACTTATAGATATTAAATAAAAGATACTTTTTTGGGACTTTGATCACAAGAACTCACATCAGGAGCTTGCGACACCATCACGGTGTCTTTGTCAACTGGTGTTGTTGAGGCCCTCACGTGACCCGTCACGTGACCAAGCTTGGTCGCGCGACAGGAGGCGGTCGTACACGTGGGCCAGCTCGTACCCTCCATCTCTGTTCATGTGGGGGTGGTGTCTGCGGATTTCCACAGCCTCGTGGATTTTGCGTTTCCAGAGGTCGTCCTCCCTGGCGATGATCTTGACATTGTCCACGCTGATGCTATGTCCTGGGGTGGATATATGTTGAACTTTGGGTCCAATCACCACCTGGCACACAAGAGGTCCGTGGTTCGCACTCTTTGCCACCGGATCGACCAAGTCATCACAGAAGAGGAGGACCGCGAGACTGAACTTCACCACGTCAAAAACGCTCTCACTACCAACGGGTACCAACCATGGGCATTCAAGATCCCTAAAAAGAAACAAACAACTGGAGCTGCCTCCAAGGCGATCACCAATGCGAAGCAACAGCCTATGGCCATTCTTCCATATATCCGAGGTTTGTCTGAACAGCTGGAGTGTGTTTCGTAAACACGGTGTCACGGTAGCACACAAACCGTTCAACACTCTTCGCTCCCAGTTGATCAGCCTGAAGGACAAGACTCCAGACCTCAAGAAATGTGGCCTCGTATACCAGATGTCGTGTGATGGTTGTGAAGACACATACATCGGGGAAACAGCTCGCACTATGCAGACCCGATACAGAGAACACACCAGTGGGTCAGCCCCCTGACAGCAGTTGGTGAACATATATCCACCCCAGGACATAGCATCAGCGTGGACAATGTCAAGATCATCGCCAGGGAGGACGACCTCTGGAAACGCAAAATCCGCGAGGCTGTGGAAATCCGCAGACACCACCCCCATATGAACAGAGATGGAGGGTACGAGCTGGCCCACGTGTACGACCGCCTCCTGTCGCGCGACCAAGCTTGGTCACGTGACGGGTCATGTGAGGGCCTCAACAACACCAGTTGACAGAGACACCGTGATGGTGTCGCAAGCTCCTGATATGAGTTCTTGTGATCAAAGTCCCAAAAAGGTATCTTTTATTTCATTGATATAATAATGGGACAGGAAACGAACTTCCATGCTCGACTTATAGATGTGTCGTAAAATAAATTTTTTCACTTTAGTTTTATTTATAACTCATGTTTAATGAAGAAAAATTTTGCTTCTTTCAAAAACTTGCAGAGCCTTTGCGGTTAATTTGGAGGATCAGCAGACATATGATGAAGATATCTACAAAAATCTGGAAGATCTTGCAGAGTAAGTATCAGCTATCATACAATATACAGTGGGAAATGTCACGACATGGTAACCCTAACCCTGCTGAATCCAACAGGATCCAACTATGTCACATACCCGATGGAGCCTGTTGGATTGAGTAGTTAACCCCTTGTGTACATTCCTGATGCAAAATGTTGGATTCAGCAGGCAACTGAAAATGAGGCACAGTGGATTGAACAGGAAATTCCGGTTGGACTCTGTTGGATTTAGCAGGGTAGTCCTGAGGAAGAACTAGGGGGTTAGGGGTGACAAAAGCATGATAGCCTAACGTTCAAGAAGAATTAACATTCATCATGTAAGTTCTTTTATCATCATTTCAGTGAGCATGATCTGGCCAATGAGGGCGACATTTATGACACCGTTGAAGGAGAAGAGGACAGCATTTATGATGACCTTGTGTCGCTCCGCAAGCAGAAGTCACAGTTCCAACCACCACAATTTCCCTTACAATCAAACCTAGCCGAACCAGAAGTAAGCATGTAGGCACTTACCAAGAGCGATATAAAGTAAATGGGTTCCCCATACACTGACTCACAGAGACTCTTTCTATGGATTGCTGCAAGACTGTTAATGTGCCATGAAAGTGTGTCATTTGCATTGTGGAAATAGATTGCACAACATAGTATCTGTACTTGTAGCCACATCAATTCCACAGTGAAGTGTGTAATATACATGTAACCCTCACTGCAAACTTTCCCATATACGCCATTAAAAGATTCTATATGCAATTACAATGCAATTGAACTGTACAACCAGATTGTGTCAGCGTATTCATCATTGCCAAATGACTTCATATTGTCATTGCCTTTACGGAACGTCCTCCCCCCCCCCAAAAAAAATGCTGTGTTTCTGTTGACATTGCCAAAATAGTTTGTTTGGTACATACACACTACATATTTACGCATGAACATATTGGAGAACAACTGAACAAGTAAACATTGTATGAAACCAATTTATTGCTTACTAGTTCAGACTCGTATTTGGGATACGTTGACTTAAGAAATAAATACATACATGTAGATAAATTATTCTAAAACAGAAACAAATAACCATCACCTGTTGAATAAAAAAAATTAAAATGATACAAAATCAATTGCCAACCCGGAACAGTTAAGTTACCTGGAAACACAGCATTCTTTTTAGGGTTTTGCGTGGTCGTCAGTCGTTTTATTTACATGAATAGCAATCAAATGTTCACTCTGTAGAGGAACTACAGTAGTCTAACCGTCATTGACTTGTCTGCATTTTAGCAGAGGTAGAGTGTTGGGTTGTGCTTTAAGATGTTCTTTGCAAGGCTTTGTTTTTTCAAGAATTGGCAGTGAGTGTTACATGCCCACTGCAAAATGTTATTCTTTCTCATTGAATTTTTTTTTATTGACATGAGGGCATCAAGCTCTGCATAATATTCAAGTTCACAAACCCAACACTTAAAATAGAGCACATTAACACCTGAAAAAAAGTAGCGGTACATTAAAAAAAAACAGTTACACATACATTGGATATCAGTGAATTAAGCGTTATTTTAGGAGAAGAATATTCATTAGGACATTTGACATTATTATGAAGCGAGATGTGTGGTCTGCTGTACGTCCCATAATTGAACCCATTATACATGAGTTATAAATTATGAATAAAACGTGTTTGACCTTGCATTCTGATTAGATTCAAGTCTTAATCAGATAAACCATGAATAGTAGTTAGCCTTTCTATTATTAATATTCATGAATTCTTTTAGCAGCCCAAGAAAGACAAGAGACAATACTGCATAGAGGAAATTGTCGAAACAGAGAAGAAATATGTAGATGCTCTCTACATGTTGATCAATGTAAGTGTATAGTTTTGGTAATAAAAAAAAGTTTTGTAGTTCATATCAGTACTGGTAAGGCAGTTCAGTAGTATTAGCAATAAAAAGGTGACAATTTGTTCTCATGTTCAACAAGTTTCAGCACTTTGGCCACTGCCTGTAGTGGAATTTATATTTTGATGATGTTTGGCCAGAGAAATGATGTTGTCCTACATCCTTCATTTTTTTTCTTGTCGGAGTTAATAACGTCGCACCTAGTAATATTGTCTCAAAGCACTTCCCAATTACCACCCCTGTTCATAAGGCCTTGAGACCAGTTTGCTGCAGCAAGTTGTGAGTGATCAGGGAAATGTCACCTCTATTCTTAATGGTTTCGATTTATACTCCTGGGTAGAGAGAGGCAGTTTTAGTCACGTGCTTTGTATGCATGTGCAGGATTGGATTATGAGAATCTACAGTATTCTGTCACAAAAATATCGTGGTATTCAGTATTGTCAGATAATTTTGTGGGAGGATTATTACATCATCAAAAAACAATAACACATGGTGTTATTAAGGAAACTGCAAATAGGCAGCATGGGCAGAACTTTGAAGCCCCAGATACCGTGACCACAAGGAATTGAAACAATTATCAATATAAGTCAGATGTGGCCTAGCTGTTTTTAGAGGGCTTTTACACACATCTGTTCACATTTAACAAGGACAATTATGGTAATACAATTCCATACTGAGTTTGTTGGTATTTGAACAAAATCATTTGGTATTGCTCGGCATAAAAAAATATTGTCACTCTACGATATTATTGAAATATAGTCCAAGTCAAGTACCTTGCTCAAAAACGCAAAACACTATGTTATCCCAAGATGGGAACAAACTTTGAATCACACATCTCACTGTGACCGTTGTAGTGCTGTACCGCCCGAATGCAGGGGAGTCAGGTTGGCGTAGCGGTACTTTCCTCGCCTTCCATCGCTGTGACCCGGGTTCGAATCTCGCCCGGGCCAATATGTGGATTGGGTTTTCAGTCTCTACCAGATTCTGTGCGTTTTCCTCGGAATATTCATCTGGGCTTTTCCTCCCACCTCTAAAACTGTAATTTCTTCTCATTGTCTTCTTTCTACAGGTTTCTTCAGGCTTTTGAGCTACAGTGCTTAGGGCACTTTTGAGGAATCCTTGGTTTCATTACCAGAAAGAAAAAAAAAATGCCCTGTCTGTTACCCCCTGTCTCTGTGTAATATAGTTTTATGGATTGATCAAGGAGTAAATGTACATGTATTATATGTGGTCAATCACCCTCTTTACCTTTGTCAACCAGGGATTTAAGAACCAGCTGGTCCACACGATTCCTCCCAAGGTCTTGGATAGCATCTTCCTGAATCTGGAGGAGCTTCACCGGGGCCACTGTGAGTTCAACGCAGACCTCAGTTCCACCCAGAACTCCCGGCCTCACCGGACTCGCACCAATATGACCATCAGTGAAGTCTTCCTTAAGCACCACAAGATTTTCTTGCAGTATGGCTATTACTGTTCGAATCTCATGTCTGCCCAGGAGGCAGTGGATGAAGTCTTGAAGGACTCCACAGCCAAGCAGACAATCGAGGTGGGTTCTCTGTAGTATTGCGAGGTTCCTTTCATTCCTTGGTTCTACCCGGTTCCAATATGAGAACCAGAACTGCGAGTCCAATCTTTTCAAGAACCGGGTATCCGCTATGCTTGGTTCCAGCTCCAAAAGAAAAGGTTCTTACATATTCTCTGTACTGTGCACAAACCCAGAGCCGAGAATTGGGCAATCGGCTCCGTATGAATTCAATTGCGTGAAAATCATGCAACTTAAGCTCCGTAGTACATCCGTACTGTCCGTGACTCGTTCGGATCGGAGCCGGGTATTTTGTACCCGGGTCCATCAGAGCCAATTCCAGCATTCGACCGGTTCCACACTACACTAGTAACTAGTCGTGCAATGTACATTGAAGGCAGGGTAGTGGGTACCAGTGTACATGTACGTGCGCGTATGTGCACTCATTCTATTATTGGTGGCATGGCGGTCGTCGCGGTAAATAAAATCATAGGCAAGAAACAGAAAATAACGTAAGAAACGGTAAGTTTGCCTTTAATAACACAATCTCCATAGTTTTACTAGACTTGACCAAGTCTGTCAAGCCAAGCTTTTTCCCTGAACAAACGGTCCATCAGCCGTTTTGCCCTACTTGTCACGGCACATGTACGCCGCGCACTTTGCCAGTACGTATACATGTACAGCGCACTTCTCCGGCACGTATACAGTACCTATCTACGTATGTACTACGTACACCCCATGCAGTAACCACCACACGGCCGTAGTCGAAGCGAAAGACAACCTTGACGCAACCGTGGCCAATTCCTCATGTGTTTCTTTACATTCTCGGCCGATATTGTCCGAAAGTTTCTGATGCACATATTTTACACGATACCCAATCAGAGCCCGTGCACTTTGACCCAAACAAAACAAACCACACGCACATGTACAAAGTTTATTGACCTTCGACTGCATTGTGCAGTAGTGATGAATATTCATTTGATTGTCAGCCATTATCCAATGAGAGAAGATTATTTACCGTAGAGCGTACTTGTTAACATAATGAGCATATACTATTGCATCAGGGCTGTCTTCCGCGTGACTCCCACGGCATGGTTACTGTATAATACTGTGTACAGTACAGATTTGTGTCTGGGGCGTATCACACAGGCAAAGCGGAGCTTGCCAGGGGGCTGTGGGTGGCGTACGTGTGCCGTGACAAGTAGGGTAAAACGGCTGTCGGACCGTTTGTTCAGTGAAAAAGCTTGGCTTGACAGGCTTGGTCAAGGCTATAGTTTCAAAGGAAAAAATTACACATTTGAAGCCAAATACGTAGTGGAATAACGTGTATTGCACGTTGAAATCCATGAAACACGGACCTCTCAAGGTGACACCATTATTCTTTACATGTAATTTCAAGAGCTCATGTTTTTCATTGATTTTTCCAGGAGCCAATTCCGACTCGGAAGCGGACATTTTTGAACCGCCCAAACCTAGTTCTCCGCCCTCCCCCAATGCATTTGTGTTGTCATTATTCCTGTACAAGGTGTAACAAGTATATCAACATCCATCACGAGTAGATCTCAGTTGCATGGGAAGTCGGTCACAAGTCCACCACAAATGTTTAACAAGCCAACCACAAGTCCCTCACACATGCATTTCAAGCCAACCACAAGTGCATAACAATTCAATCATAAATTACAAGTCAAGTCACAAGCTATTTTTGTAAGAACTGTGAACAAGGCATGTCTTCGTTATCATTCATCTCCTGTTAAGTGTGGAGTGGGAATGTGAATTATCTTATAATTTACTTCTGACCAGACTTCTGATGTAGACCAGCTTTTGAGTTGATTGAAGACAAAAAGACCACATGTGCTTACAGATCAGAGTGGACAACCATGTAGCCTTTTTTCAGGGTGTCTGCAGGTCCTTTAAATGTCTTAAAAGTCTTACATTGAATTACCTAAATTTAAGGACTTAAAAAGCATTAAAAATATTGAATTGAATTTTCAAAGGTCCCTTTTCAAAAGATCCAGAATCCCATGCATGTGCATAACGTTGAACAATAATCATGATAATATCAACATTTTGTACTAAGCTGCTGCACTTAGTGTCACCATTTTGCAAGGGTGCATGGCCAGCCATGGTGGACCGTGGCTGCGTGCTTGTGTACAGTACCCGTGCTCTGCACCGCGCTGGCATGGTACCGCAAATTTCGGAATATAGGCCGCTTGGAACATAAGCCGCAGCACGCAAAAATCTGCAAATTAAGCGGTTTCAATTTTGAATGGCCTTTCAAATTCTGGACCAGTTCCATTTACACAACGAAAGCTAAAAAAGGGCCACAAAAGTTAGATCAAACTTTTTTGGTCAATAATCTTTTTTAAAAAGTATGGAAACTGACGATGAGAAATAAACACTGGGAATTGCTGCCTGCTGGCCCGGCCAGTCCCCCCAACCTATGCCGGCAAATGACAACATTTTCCCGCAGTATTTGAGAGAGTATGCAACACACCCTGTGTCATCTGACTGGAGCGCTACAAATCTTGCTTTGTGGCAAAAGTTGCTGATTGGTTTTCTCCTAAGAATACATCCTAGGACAATTTTGTTTCTTGAATACATTTCCAGAAAAAATTATATTGTGACATTTAACAACTGATTGTCAAATAAAGAAATGTTTCGGACTCCATAAAAAGTATTAGTTGTTGTGTTTTTTTGGAAACAGTGGAAATATTGGTAATTATTGTTCCCAAGAAAGTACACCAGAAACTACAGAAGAACTCTGGACAGGATTTTTCCAGCAATGGAGAGCAGTGTTATCCCCCGGTAGTTCGAGCAGTCGGATTTTTCACCTTTGTTTTTATACAGGGATATTATTACGGCATCACGAAAGTCTTGGGGAAGTTTTCCCTGCTCCCAGCAGTGGACAAGCAGCTCGTTGAGTTTGGTGTGCAGCACCTGACCTCCTTGTTTCCATACTTCCGCTGGAATACCATCAATCCCTGCAGCTTTGCCACTCTTCATTTGCTCAATGGCCTTCACGATCTCTCGAAGAGTCAGTGGCTCATCAAGTTCAGCTTTTACTGGTTGCTGCTTGATATGGTTGAGCACTGATTCCTGAGCTTTACGTGACGTGCTAAAGAGCGTGCTAAAGTGGTCAGACCAGCTGTCCAAAATGGCTTCTTTGCCTGTTTAGTGTTAGGAGATCCTTCCCATCTGTGCTCTGTCGAGGGCTCTGGGTCTGATGAGATGGACCGTAGACAGCTTTTAGAGCCTCATAGAACCCCTTGTAGTTGCCAGTATCAGCGCAGAGCTGGGTTTTCTCAGCGAGGGATGACCATCATGTACCGGTATTTGTCATATCCCGGAGTTTGCGCTGAAGGATGCTGCATGCCAGACGGAAGGCAGCTTTTTCCGCTGACAAGTTGTAGGATGCAGCTGGCAGAGAACAAGGGTACTACGTCTACCCAGAGCCCCCTACACCCCAGGTGTCAAGGAGTATGGTACACACATTATGTACGTACATTATGTACGTGTGGGGGTTGGATTGTAATGCAGTATATTTCGAATCTCTATCGCAGTGTCATAAATGCGCGTGCAATTTTCACAGTTTCCGCGGAAATTTTAAGCATATCAATAGCATATCGGCTAAGGCCGCATCTTGAAATTGAATGGGCGTCGGCACCCTGTTCTTTCTGAAGGATCCTGCAGACTTTTTTTAACAAAAGAGCCCTTGACAGCCCGTCCCAGCACGGGCCAGAACACTTCATTGAAATAACAAAAGGTATGAATATGCCCGATCTTCTGCAGACCTGCCAGGCCAGACTGAGTGACAGAGAGACTCATTTAAATGTAAATGGCGGGTCAGTCTGCAGAATACCCTTTTTTTTTAAAGCTATAAAATGCGCCCTCACAACATTTTATTCGTTTGGATGGAAACAAATATTACGATACAGACTTCTAAACAAAATTGGTCAAATGCAAAATCGCTGTTCGCCCAAAAATTTATAAGCCTTTTCATTTTCAGCAAGTGATTTTTTTTTTCTTTTTTCCCTTGGCCATTGCCAGACTGGTTTGACACATGGTTATGTGCATGCATTATCCATGTTGACGTTGCTGCGTGTTGTGTGGAGCGGGATCGGAACTATACTTTGCCCGTGCGCGATGCGAAACAAATTGTTGGCCATGTGGCATTGTCTGGCCGTATCACGGTGTTTTCTCCGCGCGTCTGGACAGAATGAAGGTCCAAGGGAAAAAAAATCGTAACTTTTTTGTTATGAGTGGTAAAAGCCTGACTCAAAAATCAACTTATTGTTTATTTAATGGGGATTCCTTTGATATCAAACTTTCATTTAGGTATTGGAAATATAGATTTATAAAACATGTGAAAATTGTAATGTCAATCTGTTTTAAACAGCTCTCATTGGTTTTGTACACGAATTTCAATCGTTGACTATTGGTCAATCGTGGACATATTGTTTGTGCCCTAACCCTTTTGTCCTAGGTCCACGATTGCCGGTGTTTACATACTCAGGATTGTATTCGCTGCCTACACACATTACGTACTTGGAAACGTTGCTGCATGATGTACATGTATTAACTGGACAGTACGTACAGATTAAGATTGACCACTGATTCGTTTTGGCTGGTATCTTTTATTGTTTTATGCATAGATTACCAACATCACACTTGTGGTTTATATATAACGGCGCTACGTTGTGCTTTTGAACTGTGCTGGACTTCCCATTTTCTTTCCTTTTTTTAAAGTTTTTTCTTTTGTTTTTTAATATCCAATGGTTACACTTACCAACAAAAAATGCTTACTTTATTTCCAACACGGTTTCCAATAGTAAAGCCTGGATAGGAAACTTTCTTCCTGTATCCTGATTCGATACCACAATTGGCTAGTAATGGATTTTTATCGTGTACTTGGTGTTGTTATTCACAACGTGCAGTACGTGTTTTCGTGATCATTCGTCCACGCCTTCTCGAAAATATTAATTTCCTTTCCAGTTTGTTAATATTAATATGAAATGTGATACTGCATATTGCTTTGTTAAGATTGTAACAGTTTAATTGAATAAAAATCGTGTTTTCGTAACTCACGCCATGCTCGCGCTGCTACAAATTGACTCTGTTTTTACCCCAGACACCATATACAAAAACAAACGCTAATGTAATGCACATGCAGGCACCAGACTATTCCTCATTTGCATACGTGTTCAAAAATCTTGCACATGCAAATGATCCAATACCAGGGTAAGAGAGCAGGTAGCGATGGGCGCGTACTGCTCGACACCCTGGGTACGAGGTTGCTGATAACCCAACTCTGTAAGTACAGAGTTGGGTTATCAGTGAATCTAACAATGTGCGACTGCGTCGTGGACACCATTTTATTTTTTGGTTTTAATCTTCTTACTTCTATGGGAGTTAAGGGGCAGGGTACCAGCTACAAATCTTTTCATTCTAGTTTGCCGCAGGCGATGATAAATCGTGAAAGTTCTTTATTGGGCAACTGAAAATGAAATTCGGGCAACCAGATTTCAAAGGCCTGTGTATAGCACAAAACCAGTGCAGGACTATACTGCATGCAACATATTGTTTCACCATGCGGCACGATGCATGTAATGTATGCAAAGAACGGGCGTGGAGTCAGTCTACTGAATTCAAAGTAGGTTCTCACTTCTTATCGACAACATGGAAAACAGTAAATTTAAACTGTTTCTGATGTTGTTAAGAAACATGTTGTGATGGACAGAGTTGACCGTTTAAATATGTTTTGCATATCCTTTTTCATTGTAACCATGTTTTTGGCAACTTAATAATTTAAATGACAAATTTGACATGGTTGGACTATGAAAACAAATTGCTCACCAGGCTGATAAAAATTGGTTTATTGGTACATACAATGGTTTCAGCAATTTTTTTTTTCCTCGGCTTAGTCAAACTTTATTCCTGAAATTCCTGTGGGCCCGTCAAAATATGTCAATAAGTATCAATAAGTTTCAAAGTACTTTCTTTCAGAATGCAAGTTTAGGGTTTGACTTTGTTTCAAGATAATTTGTATAATTTGTCTTTTACAATAGACATGTGAGTATCATGCCAACAACAGTAAGTTTAAACTGCGAGATCTCCTCAGTGTTCCAATGCAGAGATGTATGAAGTACCATCTACTGCTTAGAGTAAGTCCATTTTTCTAGGTTTAATATTTTACTTTTTGACTAAACTATATTAATTACATCAGAGCCACCTTACCTAGGCAGATTTTGTTGTTTAGCGAGTAAGATATCTGCACTAGTATGCAGAAGGTTCAAGATTCAAGTCCCACCTATGTAAGTGTAACTTTCTTCTCACAAGCTCTCAGACAGCACTGAGTATTAATTGGCATTTAATCACTTTGCAAAAACATACTAACCAAGATTGAACCACTTGATCTTCAAACTTTTATACTGGTTATCTTGATCCTTGGAGATTCTGCGGAGAACCTGTCTGATCAATGAAAATCAGAAATTTCCAAAGTTTAAAAGTTTAAAATTAGTGCAGGAGAAACCTACCAGATAAGATTGGAACTGACACAAGCATCTCAATATGGTGCTTTGGTAGGATTTGAAGCGGTGCTTGGGTAGGATTTGAACCGTTGCTTTGGTGGGATTTGAACCGGTGCTTTGGTGGGATTTGAACCGGTGCTTTGGTGGGATTTGAACCGGTGCTTTGGTGGGATTTGAACCGGTGCTTTGGTGGGAACTGAACCGGTGCTTTGGTGGGATTTGAACCGTTGCTTTGGTGGGATTTGAACCGTTGCTTTGGTGGGATTTGAACCGGTGCTTTGGTGGGATTTGAACCGGTGCTTTGGTGGGATTTGAAGCGGTGCTTTGGTGGGATTTGAAGCGGTGCTTTGGTGGGAACTGAACCGGTGCTTTGGTGGGATTTGAACCGTTGCTTTGGTGGGATTTGAACCGTTGCTTTGGTGGGATTTGAACCGTTGCTTTGGTGGGATTTGAACCGGTGCTTTGGTGGGATTTGAACCGTTGCTTTGGTGGGATTTGAACCGGTGCTTTGGTGGGATTTGAACCGGTGCTTTGGTGGGATTTGAACCGGTGCTTTGGTGGGATTTGAACCGGTGCTTTGGTGGGATTTGAACCGGTGCTTTGGTGGGATTTGAACCGGTGCTTTGGTGGGAACTGAACCGGTGCTTTGGTGGGATTTGAACCGTTGCTTTGGTGGGATTTGAACCGGTGCTTTGGTGGGATTTGAACCGGTGCTTTGGTGGGATTTGAACCGTTGCTTTGATGGGATTTGAACCGTTGCTTTGGTGGGATTTGAACCGGTGCTTTGGTGGGATTTGAACCGGTGCTTTGGTGGGATTTGAACCGGTGCTTTGGTGGGATTTGAACCGGTGCTTTGGTGGGATTTGAACCGGTGCTTTGGTGGGATTTGAACCGGTGCTTTGGTGGGATTTGAACCGGTGCTTTGGTGGGATTTGAACCGGTGCTTTGGTGGGATTTGAACCGTTGCTTTGGTGGGATTTGAACCGGTGCTTTGGTAGGATTTGAACCGGTGCTTTGGTGGGAACTGAACGGTGCTTTGGTGGGATTTGAATCGGTGCTTTGGTGGGATTTGAATCGGTGCTTTGGTGGGATTTGAACAAGAGTTTCATCTAAAGAAACGCATTTAAGGTGAAGTAAATATATTTTAGAGTAGGTGAGATCTAAACCAGGGCCAAGGTGGTGAAAGAAGTGGCTCATACCACTGTTCCAAATCTGACCATCCTCCTTCCTCCATTCCCATTGATACTAGCGTTGAGTGATCCAACCAACTTGAATGATCTAAGGTCCATGGGAGGTTTAAATATTCAGATCTTTTGTCTTCATCTGTTTTTTTTTCTTCTAGGAACTCATCAAATACACAGACAAGACACATGCAGAGAAAAAGGAGCTGGAAAAAGCCCTGGAAATCATGCAGGTCAGACTCTGCATTCTGATACAAAAGCCAGTATCACAATACTTGTGTTTGAAGTGAGCGGGACTAGGGCTGCTCACATGCCATGCACATGCATTGGGTTTTGTTTTTTCTGATGTTTATAACTCTGTGAAACTGCCACAGCTGCTTATGTGTTCTCAGCTTTCATTTTGGAGGTACATTGTTGAAATGGTTAGTGTATTGTCGGCAATCAGAAAATATGTTGTCTACAAAGTTGAATGTCCAGTACCTTGAAAAAGGGTTATAAGTCTTTTGTACAACATTTTTTTTCACATATTAAATTTATTCACAAACAAGTATCGAGAAACAGATTTTTGTATTGTGAATGCAGTATTGTGACACCATCAAGTAAATGTCACACCCCTAATTGTTGCTTGAAAACATATTGGTCCATAATGAAGGATCTTCATAAACAATCCAAAATTAAAGGAATGTTACAGGAAATTACGGAAAGATTCTTTGGATGATTATAAACATCTGACCTCTTGAATGGAATTATCACCCATGAAACATTTTCTTCTCAGGTTCTCAAGTGTGATTTCACCTCAGTTTTCTCTCTATTTTCCCTCAGGATATATGTCTGTATGTGAATGAAGTCAAGAGGGATAATGAAATCATGCAAACCATTAGAGACATCAGGAAAAGGTGAACCAACCGGTTCTTTTCAGAACCACACATCTCCCCAAAAGAGATTTCCACATGGTGTTACCGCAAACCTTCACTAGTTCATGCCACCAACATGCAAAGTTTACATTCAAACCTTACTGATACGCAGTATGCAAACCATAAAACAGAGTACTGGTGATCTTTTGGGGTTGTGCATTACAGGCCGTTAAACTTTTGACCTTACACCTTTTGTTGTACACTAAATACTTCTGACTTTACACCGTACACTAAACTGTGAATGTTCATTTAGGAATGTCGGACAAAGATAGCTTTTTACCTTGATTAAGCTCCTGACATGAGAAAATATCAAGTTTGCAAATGAAAAGCTTGTTTTCAACATGAGGTCAAGCAAAACAAACTTTGACAATTGCCTCCTTTGCATACCGATATTTAAATGCTTTTGATCATTGTGTGCTTTCACCACCGCAAAGGAAAACTTCCTGATCATGATGGGAAAAACACTAGAGGCTTCCAACAAGTACAATGTACATTGTTTTTATTAAGCCCTCGTATTAATGTGGGCATTAGAAATGGTAGGTAAGACGGAATGGGCAATGTGAATACGTTTTTCCCCCTACTGTTTGCAAATTGCTGGAAACTGTTCAGGGTCAGATCGTGAATCCGTTGGCTAAGCGGTTAGTTTATTATTTCTTTTTAGGTCATAAAAGTAGCATTTCTCAACAATTGCACCTATTGTCCATTTGTAAGAAACCCCCTATGGTAGAACAAGAAGCGCAAGCACCCATTGTTCATGTATCAGAAGGGCGGATCCAGCAACCAATTTTTTTTGGGGGGGGGGGTGTGGGCAAAGGTTTTTTTTCCAAAAAGGTAAGGACATTAAGTATATAGTATCGTGCCCTATTTCCACGTAATATTAAAAGTAAACACTATGTGTAGGGAGATATGCAACGTTTTAATTTTTTCCTGAAAATTGAAGACAAATAGGTGTCGACTAATCCAATAAAAGTAAGACTAAAAAATTGTTTTGGGGGGTCATGCCCCCCCCCCCCTGTTGGCCTCCCTGGATCCGCCAATGATCTGTTATAAAACTTCTCTAGTGCCATGGGACACAAACAGTACCTGGGCCCTAGCCCTTGAAACCAGGATTAACAACATAAGCACTGCAACAATTGGTACCTTGCAACTAGATTGTCCACTAATGTCCAGGTACACCATATTTTCCAAACTACTTGTTAACAAGTCGATAGCAATGCCCTTGCACGCACCAGGTCAACAAATACTTGTAACCATGTTCCCATACTAAAGCAAGTATTTGGTACATATTTTTCCTCATAGGAATGTGTACATTTTGGTTTGGACTATTGAAATATGCTGGTTTCAACAGTGATCTCATCCAGCTTGTATTAGTCGTGTTTGACTGTATTCATTGTGCATTGGAAATATAAAAATGGAATCTTAAAATGGTTGAGATGAATGAGTGCAGTACCTAAAAAAATGCATCATTGTACTGTTAATATGCCTTTCTGCTTCGCAGGCTTCATGGGTGATAAGCTCATGAACGATCAGCTCATGAACGATCAGCTCATATACACACACATGCACATACACCTTTTGGGCTCTACAGTATGGCTGTGATGTATGAACAGTTATATGTACATACTACATAAACATGTGGGTTTGAAATGGAATATCATTTTGAGTAAAGCAATTACATCATTCTGACCATAGGTATATTATATAAAAAATATCTGTGTCTGACATTTCTAACTGGAGACTCAGAAGTTCAAGTTTATAGTCAAAGGAGTATGGTCAGAAGTTTAATGACCTGTAACTCAAGAACCATATGACGCAAAGCAGTCCAATGTGTGTTTTGAAGTTTACTCATGACAATTTTATATTAGCAAATTTAAAGAAACCAGTGAGATTGCCCCGGGTAGGTGTTTCAGGTATGTCGAATGGACACAGAATGACCCTGATGGATCACAAGTCACTACAAGTTCATCATAAGTCATCACAAGCTATTCAAATGAACTGTGACAAAGACATTCCTTTGCTATTATTTATGCTCTGTTAATTGTGACTGGACTTGTGATTTACTGGAAATAGAAATTGTGATGTTCTTGTGATCCATCAAACGTATTTTGATTGCAAGACTACCTCAGAGAGAGTTTTATCAATAGAAATTCATGGGTGGGCAAAATTGGCACTTTCCCACCATGAAATATGTTTCAAGGTTAACACCATTTGTCTGCTATACTTGGCACATCTATACTGCTATCCGCCAAGCAGTACCATGACATCCACACCAGATGGTAAAGAGTTTTTCCAAAGATAACACATGACATACTGTTTCTATAAATAAGGATGTACATGTAGATATGCAAACACAACACAGCAGAGCTAAAATAATAATGACAAGTTTATTTGAATTGCTTTTGTTAGAACCTGACCACTATTGACAAGTGATGTTGACAAGTGATAGACTTTTATTGCAACTTTGTGCCTTGCAGTATGGTCAATTACCAGGGGGGCAATCTAAACCAGTACGGACGCTTGCAGAATGACGGAGAACTCAAAGTCAAAATGCCTGCAAATACCAAAAAAGGGTAAGCTGACCACAATTTATTTTCACACAGTATTGGTTAGATGACAAAAAGCCAAAGCATGTGGTAGATGGGCCCAAAGTTATGAACAAAAAACAAAAGAAACTAAAATTCATTATTTCTTCTGGAAACCTTAACTTTAATCATGTATTTCTTTCATGAATATGTAAGCTCAGCCAATTCTCGGCCTTATATTTAAACAAATCTCCATAAGTGATTTTTTTAAAAACCATTGATAGAGTTTTCCTAGATTCCATTACACGATTATCACCCTGATGAACAAAGTTGCATCACACAATTTTCCTTTCTTGATTGACAGTGTCATGACCTCTACCCAGAAGTACTGTTTCCTGTTTGACAAGGTCATCATAGTGTGTAACAAGGGTGGAAAGGTAAAGAAAGCTGCATCCTAAAACCCAAGTTTTCATGTCCACTTCATTAATTCCCTACTTACCTGTTGGACCTTTAATTGCATATTTCCCTAGCTATGTCAATTCTGACATGAAATGCACAAGAGTTTCTCAAAATGCTGTTAAAGATTCTATTGATACATGTACCAGGGTTGATTGATAAGTTCGTGGCCTTAGGTAGAAGATGAGCTATAGGCCTATGGGTTGGACTGATGTTGTGTGCAGTTCTACTTGTTGAATGATTACACAGATAATAATAATAATATCTAATTCTTGTATATCGCCAAATCCGTCAAAATTGACGCTCAAGGCTCTTCACAGAAATAAAAATGAACCAGTTAAAATTTAAAAACAAACTAAAACTTATACAAAGAAAAACCTTTAAAATAACTAGGTGAACAATTGAAACAAGTTGTCTAAAACAGGCAGGTTAAAACGGACAGACACAGTAAAGCAACAGCGAGACGACCACGATAAAGTGACGTAGAAAAGACTTACATAAACAGTGGGAAACACACACAAATCAGACAAATAACAGAATAACCATAGACAAGACACACATTCTGGTTGATAAAAGACAGCCAAAACCGTCAAGACAGACAATAAGAATGAGACAAACGGATGGACAGGCTGATAAACAGTCCTACAAACACATTAATGCAATACGGCATTACAGCACAAGGTTAAAAATTGACGCTCAAGGCGTTTACATAAATACAGATATACCAGTTAAAATTTAAAATACAAGAGGTGTACAAATTAAAATTATCTGAAACAGGCAGATATAAACGGACAGACACAGAACATCAATCAAGTAAACAGAGAGACGACCATGACAGAGAGAATGAACAGCACGACAGCCATAACGTACATAAAAAAAATCATTACAGAACTACAAATAGACCAATTACAATTTAAATTGAAGTCTTAAAAACAACTTAAATTATGCAAATACAAGTAGGTGAACAAATTATGTCTAAAATAGGCAGATATAAATGGAGACAGAGAACATCAATCAAGCAAACAGCAAGACGACCAGAACAGAGAGACTTAAAGGACCACGACAAAGAGACTTGAAAAAAAAAAAGACTTGCATCTACACAACATAGTGGGAAACATACACTAGACGAACAGATGAACGGACTAACAGTAGACAAGACACACATACTGGTTGATAAAAGACAAACTGTCAAAAACAGACAATTAAGCATGAAACAAACGATGGACAGGCAGATGAACTTACACACAGCACATACGGCACAGAATGTAAATAGCATGACGGCCACAACAGAGAGAAGTAGACAACAGACTAAGAGACACACACAACAGACGGACAAGACAAACGAACGGACTGACAGTCTAAAATCTTTATGCATGTGTAAAATGAACAGACACAACATATAAATATTGACAGGCACCAACCCGACGCCCCGACCAGTATGTCCCTATCGCCATCAGGAGACGACGATCTCCTGATGACAACCAGAGTGCACCGATAGGAATGCCGAGCCCATACCCCCAGCCTCTCCCAGAACCACCCACCCCCCTCCAGAGCATTTTCTTGGTGCTACCAAAAATACTCGCATTTAAGACACATGCTGGCTATGAATGGGCTTCATGAGAAAACACGCGAGTCTTCAAAAGTTTCTTGAAAGAGTCAATAGATGTGGCCGTGCTGATGTGTGCCGGTAATTGATTCCAAGGTGAAGCTGTAGAATGTTGAATGGCGCGGGGTCCCCATGAGTGATGAACCTGGGGAACAACCAGAGAGATGGTCTGGGAAGATTGAAGATTCCGGGTTGGTTTATACCTTGGTAGAGCTTCGATGAGATATGCTGGTGTGGATCCACTGAGTATGTGGAACGCAAGTAGGAGAATCTTGAATATGATTCGGTTCATGACAGGTAACCAATGGAGAGACTGCAACACTGGACTGATGTGCTCTGAACGTTTGGTCAAAGTTACTAGTCTAGCAGCGGAATTTTGAAGTCGTTGAAGTCTGTCAAGTTGATACTGGGGCAAGTTATACAAGATCGAGTTGCAGAAATCCAGTCGAGAAGATATGAGTGCATGCACAAGTTGTTCCGCTGCTGTGCGAGTCAAGTATTTGCGGATGAATCCAAGATTTCGTAGATGGAATCTGACCGACTTGGATAAGTTGGATATATGATCATTGAAGGTCATGTGACTATCGAAGATGACCCCAGGTTTTGAGCTGTTGCAGATGTACTGATGCAGCTAGCACCGATGTGTATCGACGAGATATTCAACTTGGCAAGGTTAGTCTTGGTGCCAAACATCATGAAGCATGATTTGGCATCATTCAGCTTGAGGCAGTTGGAGCTCATCCATGTTCTGATGTGATCAATGCAGGCCTCGAGCTTCGTCATAGCAACTACAGCACTTGATTGAAGTGGGCTGAATGATGTAAACAGTTGAATGTCGTCTGCGTAGCAGTGGTACTGAATGCCGTATTTCTGGATTATTTTACCAAGCGGACTGGTGTATATAGAGAAAAGAAGAGGTCCGCCAACTGATCCCTGTGGAACACCGCAGCACAGAGGAACAGATGCAGACTTTATGTTTTTGATGCAAACTGACTGATGGCGATCAGTGAGATATGACGACAACCATTGCAGAGCAGTGCCCTTGATCCCAAGTGAAGATAGACGGTTGATGAGTAGCAAACTCATCAAGGAAGGTACTGAATGCCGCAGTGGACCCAGGCGGTCGGTAAATAATCACCAAGTGCGTTGAAGTAGTGTTACTCACTAACTCTGCCTACAGTACTTCAAACGAACTGAACGTCCTCCCATTTTGGCTAATTTTAACACTGATGGTGCTCCGGTACAACAAGCCGACACCTCCTCCCCGCTTATTGGCTCGTGGTACGTGATGGAACGAGTACCCATCGGAAGTTAGACCAGCAATAACAGCCGGGTCATTTGGAGTCGGCCAAGTCTCAGAAATCCCGATGACATCCAGATCATTCTCCTGCACAAACTCCACAAACTCATCTGTTTTGTTTTCAATGCTGCGAGCATTCAGCATGCAGAACGTGGTCAACTGCATTCGATGATGTTGTAGTCTCATATGTACTTGCAGCAGATTGTCGCGAGTGCGGGATACATCACGAAAGCTGTTAAATCTCAATGGCCGGTTCCCAACCACAACAGGAATGTCATTGTAGCCCAGCATAGGTGACTGCATAGTCAACATGTTTCCAAACGTACCTGCACAACTCCTATTGAATGGTGATTTCTGGGGCGAGCTGGTTAAAGTCACAACAAAAGCCCTCCAGGTCAGAACAAAAATCACAAAAATCCTGCTAGCCCCCCTCAAATATAGGTTCTACAACCGCGCCTGGTGCATTGTCCTGCTGAAACGGGAATTCTGGGCGGATAAACGATGAGCAGAAAAGATAAAAATGTTCACGGACAATAACAACGAAACCTACGCCAGTACGCATTACCGGCTGGTAAGATAATAACTTCAAACTTCCTGTGTAATCATTCAACTAGTTGAACTGCAATATCACTCAAAACTGTATGGCTCATCTACTTCTACCATAGGCCACAAACTTATCAATCACCCCTCGTATATCACATGATTCACGGCAAGCTCATACGTGTACACTGTAACATATGGGACACCTAGTACCAATACAATGTTCACAGTGTAAGAGAATGGCCCCTAAAGACACAAGATCAGCATAGGGCTAGGGTTTGCTAAAGTGCATGAGGCTTACTACAAATGATACGATGTAAAGTTGAATGCGCATGTTTAATTCCAATTATCTTGTATCTGGCTCATTTTAAACAAAGCACCATGGTGCAATGTCAGAACTAGATTTGCCTTATGAACCGAGAGCCTTAAGTATGGGCTTCAATCTAGTCTTTGATCACTTCAAGTGCAGCTTTGTCCTTGCTGAAGGGGTTTTATTCAGTGTAGCACACATTCAGTTCCTTTTAATCAAGGATACCTCTGTTAACTTAAAATGCGTTGATTTTGTCAAATTGGTTTCGGAACTTAATAGGTATCAAATTACAAGCGATTGTAGTTTTTAATAAATGATCAATTTGTTTTGTTCATAACTCATGAACAAAATGATCTCTGAAGGCAAAAGTCACCTGACTTTTCCTTTTGGGGTCACCGGAAGGTCAAAGTTAGGTGAATTTAAAAAACAACAACTGGTTCAAGGAATGAATATGAAACCTCGTAGGAACATGAACCCTTTTTCAAAAATGTGGTAATTTTTATGACATCATCATAATTACAAGCAATTAAAGGTGAAAACTTGACGAGATAATTGGGACTGTAACTTTTGAACTGAATTGAGTGCTGTGTTCATTTTTGTGTGAGGTGGTAGATATTACCTAGGACAACACATTTCATTGCCTGGGCACAATGCTGCTTGACCTTTACTTCCAGGGTTACAGGAAATGCATTGAGAAATGAATATAACTATACAATTTAAAAAAATGTTCAGTGAGGGATGCCAAACACAAAATGACATTATGATGTCACAAACACAAAAGACATTATGATGGTTCCTAATTTAAAAAGTATTTATCAAAATTTTACCAAGTTACCAATAATCAAAGAAGGAGGTTATGTTTTCATCAGCGTTGGTTTGTCTGTTAACAAGATAACTCAAAAAGTTATGGACGGATTTTCATGAAATTTTCTTTAGGGGTGGTCCTTGGTACAAATTCTTCTCCATTAAATGTGCAATAAAATAGGGAAGTCCTGTGGATATGCAAGTTTCTACTGCTCTCTTAAACCCGTAGAGTATTACATATGCATTATTCCCTAGAGGGCACTAGCCATTTGCTAAGATTTATTACCCACAGTACCTTGCGGCCCACCCGCCATACTTCCTTTTTTTTCTTCTCTTGCTATGTGACAGACATATATTTTCAGAGCTCTCGATTTGCTCATACTTCGTCTTTCTTGAGCCATTCATTTTAGCTAAAGGCGAGACACCAAAAATACATTGACTGTTCGCACGCATGTGCACGCCAGGAACGCATTCTTTTGTTTGAGCAACCTCCCGTTCTGCACGCGTTCCTTTACAACAAAAGGCCAGTCATGGTCTGTGCACTCAGAAAGAACTCAGCAACACTAAAAGTATGCGAAGAAAAATGTGTTTAGTCCTCACTACAGGAATGGTACTTACTGGCACCATGGATGGAGGGCACTCCTAGGCAAACAGCACCATCGGGAAAAAATAACTACATGTATTGTTTAAAAATGCTGGAGATTCAATCCAGGCGCAATCTTTTAGGAACATCCCAAGAAACCAAGCTCCCTTTTTAGTACACTGAACAGTAACGATATCCCTTTTACTGAACCTGCCCTAATTTTGATTTGACGCATTTGTTTTTAATTCTTAGTAGAATGCTGATTGTAATAATGGCCAGCAGCTACATTCCAGAAGTGCCTCCACCTGTTGCCTCTCATCAACAAAGATACACATTGTGTAACTTTTGAATGTCACTGTCCATCATTGTGTAGAAAAAAATTCTCGGATTTCAATGTTATTTTTTTTTTCATCCCGAGTCGACAGCATTATTTTATTCCAAATACCAGCCTATCCGAAAATTTACCCTTCCCATCTCAGCATTTTGTTTTGGAACCTGGATCAGAGAGAGGTTTTTTTTTTGCCTGCCCGCCAGACCTCGTTATTTCTATTCCGAGTATGCAGCCTATCCAAATATATTAACTCTTCCTGCCTCTGTATTATTTTTATTGGAACTTGAACAAGATGGGATTATTTTTCATTCGCCCGACGACGTCGCTAATCCGAGTATTCAGCCTATCCAAAAAAAATCATTCTTCCCATCTCAGCATTCTTTTGATTGTAACCTGGACCAGACAGGTTTTGTCCACCCCTTCCAACAGCGTTATTATTTTTTTATTCCGAGTATCCAGCCTATCCAAAAATATTAATTCTTTCCTTCTCAGCGTTCTTTTTATTGGAACCTGGACCAGAAAGGTTTTTTTCGCCCCACCCGACCGTGTTATTATTATTTTATTCCGAGTATCCAGCCTATTCAAAAATATTAATCCTTCCCATCTCGGCATTCTTTTTATTTGGAACCTGGTCCAGAAAGGTTTTTTTTGCCGCCCCACCCAATATATATTTGTGAACTTTTTTAAAGGCCTGTAAATAATTACCAGGTTATGTTAAATCGGTTTCCGTTGGAAAGAAGAAAAACCGGACATAATTTGTATAAAAATTTTCCCCTTGAATCTATTGAGAATGTCTTTGAGAATGTTCTGTAAATTTAATAAATTAAGGTTTAATATTGTTTGAATTTGATGGAACCATATCAGTCATATTAGATTTATTATGGAATGTATTCTTTTGTCTTGTTGGTGTCTTTAATCAGATGGGCTGGTTATTTTTTTAATTTTTCCTCTTCATGCAAAAACAACGAAACCAGATACTTAGCAATATTACCCCTAGACTTAATTTTGAAATCAATGAGGACATCTAGGAATTTACTAGCTGGGGATTATTTTTTTTCCCCCCAGACACACTTTTCTACGAGGGGAGAAAAGTATGTACTTCATAAATTTTACTTGGTTGGAATATGTTAGACCCATTTTCATGGGGAATAATTTACAGGTTGAATTTCGGTTTTGCCCAAGACATAAATCAATTCAGCCGGGGGAAAAAATGAGGAGCGTCTTTCAAATAAATTCCCTCGGAGGAGCTTCCAGTCAATGGTTGACAGCCAACTGTCAAAATATGTACTACAATGCATTATTTTCCGGAGGCAACGGGGCCAGTGGACATTCTTTTAATCGGCAGCTTCTTTTGGTTGATAAGGCCTGTGAGATCATCTGTTCTGAATGAAGGTACAAGTTAACAACCAATGACAATGAAGAATTTCTGATACAAGCTTCGTGATTGGACTGCAATAATTATGTTGGTTTCATGTGACCATTGTTTCACAAGCACTAGGGAATTGGACGGCACCTCAGGTTTGTTGACAAAGAGTTTTGCTGTCTGCTTGCAGGGCAACTGTCAAACCAGTGATCACTGTGCCTTTACAAGTTGTTGGTTGGCATGCAGCAATAGGAGTTTAAAGAAAGATGTGGCAAATTTATTCAAACGTTTTCTCCCATTAATCAGTTATCAAAAAACGAAAGGCCAACAAAATACGTATTTTCTCTGATATGATCATTAATTAACTTCTCAAAAAAATATGCTGTTTAATAAAAACTGGCTGGCGATCTTCCGCTTTCTATTGAAATTCAGAAATCCGTATACAATGTACCTTTTATTCAATATACCGGTACCTCCAGAATACAAGTGAAACTAGTATTTATATTTTTAAGATTTGTGCATAAATTTATGTTTTCAGTATAAGAATAAAATCCATCCGGGGAATAAAATTACCCGAGAAATTAAAATGAGAACGGGATGAGGAATGTGTGCGGAATGCAGTTCGGCACGCAAAGGAATGGGAGGGCATGCAGAACGGGAAGGAACCTGTGTGCACGCGTGCAAACGGTCAATTTATTTTTGGTGTCTCACCTAAGTTCATGGTTTTTATTCAACTATTCTGTCTTCTGTTGTATCTACAAGTTGAGTGAGTTTTTGTGACGTTTGGTTGTTTTTTTGTTGATATTTCTTTGGTCATTATTGGTACATTTTGAGAATGAGGCCTCGCACAGCACAGGTTGCCGGTCGCTCACTCCTATTACACGTTTTTACAAGACCATGTGCCTGAGGCTTCCCACAGGTTGCAAGTAACTCATGCCGTACCAAACTAGCTTGGCTTCGCACAGGTTGCAAGCTACTCAATTTCTACATTTATACAACCATTATTTAATGTGATACTTTGCGCCGGCTGCAAGTAACTTACACCATACTGAGCGAGTGAGGCTTTGCACAGGCTGCTGGCTACTGAACACTATATGCTCGTATGTCGCGTGAGGCCTTACATGGGTTGAAAGTCACTGTACCGAAAGGACAAGGCATTGCACGGGGGAGCGTCACACGACTAGTTGCAAGCCACTCACCCACTACATGTATCTACGCTACAACTTGCCAACCTATCAGCGTGATATTTCGCTACTTATCAAATCCCTCACGCTGCACCGAATATTCGGTGTCTTCGTCTTCGCCGTTATTTAACCGGCGATACCCCTGTTATTTATCAGCAGTCTCGTTATCTCACAGCTGAGTTGCTGTACCGAACGAGTGAAGCTTTGCATGGGACGAGCGTCACACGAGTTGCCAGCCGCTCACCTCTTACTTACACTACAAGTCACCGACCATCAGCATGATATTTCGCTACTCAGCAAATCCCTCACGCTGCTCCAAACAAGTTTGGTGCTTCCACCTTCAAAACGAACTCCGTTATTTAACCAGTAGTTTCGTCATCTCACAGCTGTATTGATCAACACGGGAAACTTCGCATTTACTGAAAAATGTTAAAGAGGTTGTGGAATGCTCGAAGACATTTCCGTCATTTTTAGGGTATATGTAGCCTAAGGTGTGATGAAATAAAAACGACTATTGTGTCTGTAGCAGCGTAGTATATATAAACGAGTCCTGTTTATTACGTCACGATTTACTATGTTGTGTTTGCTGCCCCCAACGACGACTTTTACACAAATTGCACGTTCGGGTCGAAACAGGACCTGAAAAACAGCTCTCAAAAGTACCTTTTGTACTCATTTCATGACAGACACAATAGTCGTTTTTATTTCATCACACCTTAGGCACAAAAAAAAAGTCTCCGGTTTCTGGTATGGAGCTTGCCCAAAAAGTGGTGCGGCAACGCGGCTTTTTTTTTTTTTACCTGATTTTTTTTGCTTCAAATGTCGGCTGCGGACTGCAAATGGTGCCCGACTAAACTTAGTGCAAATATATGGGAGTCCAGAGAGGCCACATAAAGCTTATTCTCGATCATAACCCCATCCAAAAACACGTTAAAATTGTGCAGCAGCAGGATTCCAGTCAAACCAGTGAGTTTGGCGGTTTTGAGACATCATCTTTCATTGAAAAATTTTTTTTTCATTTTGCCAACGCGCATGGCTACGGCCACGCATGAGCATACCAGAAACCGGAGACTTTTTTTTTTTGGGCCTTAGGCTACATTTACCCGAAAAGTGACGGAAATGTGTTCGAGCATTCCACAACCTCTTTAAGGCGAGGCGTCATAAATAAATTAACCGTTCGCACGCGTGCGCACGCGTTCCTTCCCGTTCTGAACGGCCCCCGTTCCTTCCCGTGCCGAACGGCTTTTAGAACGCGTTCCGTAGATCGTGCTTGGGCAAGCTTCACTGAGGGGGTATTGTTATGTTAATCAACCGTTCCTTAGCGTGCGAGAACGGGAGCAGCACAACAAAGATGCGAAGAACAACTATGTGTATATACTTGTACAGAAAAAAAAATCCGTTTTGGTTTGGAATTTAAATCCGATTTGGAATTTGAAAACCCGATATCGGAGCAAGCATTAAATAAAAAAAAACATTTCAGAGTTTAGACAGCACGAGCAGGTATGAGGAGTTTGATAAGATTTATGCCTTTTTATCCTTAAATATCGTTGTCTGCCGCTGGGCGGGGCGAAAAAATATGTATGGTCTAGGTTATATTAAAAATGCGGAGATTGGAAGGGTTAAAAAAATATTTGGTGGGCGGCTACATGCTCAGAATAATATCAGGGAATTATAAATCGAATATTCAAGGTTTTTACATACTGATAGTAAAGTTTGCAAAGGACTGCTTTCCCCGTTCAAGGTGCCCGTATTTTTATACGTCCTCCCTGTACTGTACGGGCTAGCCTGTGGCGACGAGAAAGTTTGTCGGATACTTTTAGTGCCGATGAGCTCTTCGTGTGTGCACAGACCGTGACTGGCCTTTTGTTGTATAAGAACGCGTTCGGAACGGGATGCCGTGAGCACGCGTGCGAACGGGAGGTAGATGTAACAAAAGGCCCCGTTCCTAGCGTGCGCACGCGTACGAACGGGTAATTTATTTATGACGCCTCGCCTAACTCCTATGCCACAACTTACTGACCAGTCAGCGTGATATTTCGCTCCTTAGCAAATCCCTCATGCTGCACCGAATTTTCGGTGCTTTTGGCTTCAAAACGAACGCCGTGATTTTTATCAGCGGTTTCGTTATCTCACAGCGGTGTATTGACTAATGTGCAAGACTTCGCAAAATGGACTGCAAGTTGTTAACTCAGACGCCACAGTCAGCATTATATTTCACTACTTAGCAAATCCCTCAAGCCGCATCAAATTTTTGGTGTTTTTGCTTTCAACAGTCAGCGTGATATTTTGCTCTTAGCAAATCCCTCACGCTGCACTTCAATGCTTTTATTTTCAAACGAATGCCCTTATTTTTACTGGCAGAAACATCTCAAAGACTCGACCAGGTGCTGCCCGTGGAGAGACGATGGCCACGCGACCACGTCCTCCACTACTCCACCGGCCTCGTCGGCCGTACCCATGGCCCCGATACCCAGTAATCCGGGTGCTAGGGCCCCGCCTGGGTACTCGACACCCTCTCACTCAGTTACTGCCTGGAGTTCACGATTGCTCCCTCGTCAGACACACACGCCTGGCAGACTTGGGGTCTTCACCAGAATTGTGAAGACACTGGCCAGTGCCCTCTATCGTCAAGGTCTATAGATGATCATAGACCTCGATGACGGATTCATCATCAGCGAATAACGGGCATCAATGGCTCATTCAGTCCGTCAGACCCTCTCAATCTCCAAGGGCCTGGGTTGCTCATCAATGAGTCTGCTAATTTCGGTGCTGTCCTTGATCTACATGAACAACGGGACATAGTTTACCCGACACACGGCGAATCGCCAATGTTTATCGGTGCGCTTCCCCCTTGGCCTACTGGCGAATCTCACGGACTTGGTTCCGCTGTGCCGCCTGTATAGGTGCCCGCTTCACCTCTATTTTCTGGTCCTCTTCCATCTACAGTTCCATCCTGTATCCCACATAGCATGGTATTCACAGAATATCCGGCTGTATCTCTGGTAGTAGATCCAACCAGACAATATTAATCTGGGTCTTTCCAGCCCTTTCGGCCCACCATGACGATCACAGATACGTCTCCGCTGGGTTTGGGCGCCGTGATGTTAAATGTCATACTGATGCTGCAAAGACTGTGGGCCTCCATATAAACACAAGCAAGACAGAAGTTATGTCATTTGATCCTTCTTGCCCAGGAGATCTCATCCTGGATGGTGAAATAATCAAGAAGGTAGATGACTTCAAGTACCTGGGTTCAATGATGGCATCAACAGAAAATGATGTACCTCTCCATCACCATTTACCAGCGGCAGCTTAAATGACTTGGACATGCGCTGTGAAAACCAAAAGACGACCTGGTCAACCTCTACGCCCTCTACCAACCTGTCCACGGGATCTGTAGGAAAGGAAGACCTTTCTTGATGTTCCCACAGTACATTGCCAGACTACTCTCTAAAGATGTAGCTCTTACACCTAAGGAGATCCGTGAGGCTGCACAAGATAGAGCCATTTGGAGAAACCTTGTGACCGGCTGCTGTGTAGTGGACCAGTAGTAGTAGAGTAGTAGTAGATGTAATCTCACCAAACGACAGGTCTCTGGACTTAGCAGAGGCCACCCGCCACATAAAGTTTATCATTACGACATTGGTCTTTATCACCCTTCAACGCTTTTAACGCATGGTGCATGGTCAATCTGTAATGATAATAATAATAAATATTAATAATAATAATAGTCAACCGCCAGCTCCCAGTGTACTGTTCCAGATTCCCTTGAGCCAAATGCGTGGCATGCTAATGCCCTCCCCTTTGCGTGGACCAACTTGTTTGCCTACGCTTTTTCCTCGATCTCCCTACTAATAGTCATGTCTCGGCAATTTGTTTTGAAAATGGGTTTTCTGTTTACATTTTTGGAAAGATCTTGCCAAAAGAAGAACAAATATTTTTGAATCATCAAATTTGGCAAAACGGTTTTTGAAATAGAGCATTTTCAGTGTTATAACATTTTGATGCATATTTCAGCGTCTAACTACTAAATGTCTATTTTGTTACAAAAAGCCATTTTTATGTCGATCTAAATCAAAACTAGACACTACATGGTTGTTTCATGTATTTATTCAAGAAATATGGTGTAATTTCTACACAAAAACGGTACATGTATAAAAACATTTCATTTATTTGTCATGAATAAAATATTAATCATGAAAACTGAATTGTTGACCGAATCCCTTTGTTAACTGCATGGTCCTCTGAAAAAAGTCTAAGTCCCCTTCATTAGATATTCATGCTGCTGTATTTTTGATATGAGAGGCTTATACACAATTTAACCTTGACAATTATATGTGTCAAGGTTTCAAAGTAGGTTACCTTCTTAAATTTTACGAAAAACAAAATAAATTATCAAAAAAAGATCCAACACATCATTAATATGCTCATTAATATTCATGAGCGGGACAAAAATGACCCAAATGTTCATGTTTTTGAGATGTTAACATACTTTGTATGGGTATTTCAAGGTGTTGAGTTTAAATGTGAATTAAAAATTCCTGTTTTCTGCTTCAAAGTTGATAATTTAATCTTATTTCAGTAAAAAGTATGAGTTTTTTCTGAGTTTTGAATGTTTCAAGATGTAAACTTTCACGAACACTTAGGCCTATCAGTATTCTAGCATAATTTTCTCATGACATACTTACAATTACACAATTTTGCATTGATTTCAGTGTGAAATAATGCATGTACCTGTTTTATATCAACCTTGAAATAGGAATTAAAATTTAGAGAAAAAAATGAAAAATTGATCTTATTTTTTTAAATTCAAACCATCGGGTGTAAGAATGAAGAAATGAACTGCCAAAATTGAGTGGGCATATTGTTTCACTGCACACCTTATGGCTGTCTCTTTAGCTGTCATCGCATATATACTAAAAGTTATTCGCTCATCGTGATTTTTATTCATTGTTTTTAGCTCTTAAACTTTACATTTGCTACTTTTGGTCAAACATTTCAATAAAACTTATCAGTAATGTTCAATTTTTCAACTAAGGACGGTAATTTTTGCAATGTACATCCACTGATTCAGGCGATTTTGCAAACAGAGTTGTCGGCCATATTGCCCATTTTAGCGTCACGCACAAAACTCGTGAAGTCCAAAGTTATGCCGGTTTTCTTTCAATCATTAAAGTGTTGATGGCATCAATAAATACAAGTATATTTGACAGTAATGTGATGATTGAACATCAATAAAAGCTATATACATGTGAGACTCATTTATTCAGAAATTTACATTCTGACGAGGTTTCCCCCTGAAGTTTGCCGAAACGATACCGGATTCAGAGCGCATGCGTCGTGGACTTTCATTGGATACCAAATTTGTCGTCAATTGGTTGCACAATCACAACTTTTCATGTCATTTACCACGAAGGGTGCGGCGCATGCAATTTCGCGAAACCTGGATTTGCACATCGATGGCGCCGAATTAGAGGCATAATTGTACTATTTCTACATAAGATATGTCCATGAAACTTCAGGAAAATAATAATTACATTGTTTTATAACAATTAGTTAAATATAAAGCCCAAAAAAATATTTTGTGTTTGAAAAAAAAACACGATGTTGTTTTTACCGATAAATTTTGTGTGCGGGACTTTATCGGAAGCGAAGCGCGATGAGTTTGACTTGCCTCCTACTAATCTAAGTACTTTGGAAGATCGAGCAGGATCCCTACAGGGTCCTCCTGATTGTGGTGCTGAAACTGATTCTCCAAGTTTGGTTCGGTTCAGTTCCAGTTCGAATTTATTTCTTTTCCGAACATCGGTTCGGGTTCGGGTTTGAAAGTAAATGTACAATGTACATTGAAAAGCCTATACATATACTTTCGCTGGATCGTTGCCTACGATTAGAACATGTTTACATATCCCCATACGATATCAACAAATACCAACAGTGCTATCAATAAATACTTGCCGAACTTCCGAACCGACCATTTCGGTTCGGTTCGGTTTTGTTTTGTTCGGAAGGCCATGTTCGGCTATTTGGCCCCGTTTAAACCTGTGAACTAGGCTACTGTTCTTAACACTTTCTTGAAAACAGTTTTCCTCCTGACGGCAGCCACAGTGCACGGCATGTGTGAACTCCACGTCCTGACCATAGGTCAAGGATATTTGCGTTGGGAGCCCAGCGGGGTCCACCTGATGCCCCATCACTCTTTCCTTGCGAAGAACCAGTTGGCAACGTTCTCCCCGCCTGACATCTTCGTTCCTGACATTTTCGTTCCTGACTTGAAGATCTTCTCATCTGTCCCAGAGGACAAGATCTCGTGTCCTATCCTGACCCTTAAGTGGTACCTCCAGTGGACTGCACTGATCCACGGTGATCACCAGGCTCTATAACCACGGTTTTGCCACATCGTCCAGCATCCTGCGATACAATCGCTTGTTAGGTCGTGACGGCCATACGACTCGCATCGTTTGACTGGCCTATCCTGAACTGAGTACACGCCCACAAAGTTCACAGTGTGGCGACCTCTTGGGCCTTTGTCAAAAGATTGCCCCTTGCAGATATCATGCAAGCGGCATGTTGGAAATCCTCCAACACCTTCACCTCCTGTTATTTCAGGGACGTGCTGCAAGCCAATGGCAGAACCGTCGTCAGCCCTCTCTACTGCCCCAGTGGCGCAACCTGATCTGGTTCCCCCTCCGCTGGTGCCCTGCAGTACCATCCAGTGACGGCTTACTCCATTATGGCAACAGCCAATTCTTCTGGTTTACTTTAGTGGGTTTAATCTTGTTGGCTTTGGGCTCACGCTTCCTTGCGGCCCACTTTTCACATTGTATACTCTCGTTTCATACGTGAACCCACCTTCCTAAAATGGTGCTACTCTGCATATGTAGTAATACTCTACAGGTAAGTAGAGCGCAGTAGAATCCCCCCCACCCCCAACAGAAGCGTGGGTTGATTCTATTAGCGAATACTTACCTGTTGAGTGCCCGCCTGCCTCCCCACTCTCACATGCGCGTTGCGCCTTACGCTTGAGAAAAGAGAAAGTATGGCTTGCGGGCCGCAAGGGAATAATGCATAGAGGTAGTAATACTCTACGGGTATTAGTAAGATCAGTGTTCTTTCAACAAAACAAAAAGAAATTACATAGGGATGTGTGTGAATTGTGATCTTTTTTTTGATATGTGGACAGAACCGTAAGCCGAAAAAAAACTTCTGCTTCCGATTACATGTACATGCCTTTCAAAAATGAGCGAGGTTTACGCACGTGATTATAGTCACCGTGACATCGAATTGCGAAGTAGTTATATCGCGAAGCAATTTGTAAAAACAACGGAGGTTTCTTTTGGAAAAAATAGCGAACGTAAGTAAGAAAACAAATAAATACAAGCATTTTTTTACACAAAAGGGTTGTTGAGAGGTATTTTGTGAAGACAGAAAAGACAACAAGATTTTATTTGTATTTATTCAATCATTATTAGGCCGAAAAAAAAAATAGTCGGTCTCTGGTCAGACCGAAGTTCCGGAATTGATGCGGCGACGCGGTTTCTTTTTTTTTTTGGTTGCTTTTTTTTCTTCTTCAAGCTTGTATTGTACAGACAAGGTGGGTACTATTTTGCTTTTTTGTGTCCTCATTATACATTGGTGTCCTCCATAATTTGCCTTGGTGCCTTTTATCATTTGCCTTGGTGCAATTTCCCCATTCCTTGGTGCTCCTTGGTACAAAAATGTGAGGAGGCGCGGCAAAAGAGGGCGCTGTTGTAGCTTCCGTGTTAATTTGAAGAAAAAAAAAGGTTGTCGCGCATGATTAAAATCGACGCGCGTGCTGACCAGAAACCGAGTATTTTTTTTTGGGGGGGGCCTTGGAATTACCGATAAAATGTTTAGGGTCGCAGCCTAAAAATAGGGTCGGTTGGGTAACAGGAAACAGAAGTGTTTTTTGGGGGGCCTTAAAACGGTGGTTGTAGTTAAAATTTCGTTACTCGAAAAGTACATGAGTGATTTGAATAATTTTTGTACTAAAAGAAAGCTGATGAATTGGGCTTTCATATCCTAGATTTTGACAGTGCTACATACAGAACTTCAATAAAACAGTAGTCCCGACATTTTTTTTTTACTAACCCTGTATAGAGATCAGTGATTTTGACCCGTTATTTATTGTCGTGCCTGAAACTGCCCTGGCTATAGACCAATCCAGTAAGCCCCTCCTTATGGTGTTCTGACCAAACACAGCCATGATTTATATCCAACATGCATGCACAAAAGAGGAGAGGAGCATGTGTTAAAGGCAGAGTCCATCATTTGCAGCTATCCACAAAGTAACTGACAAAGTTATTGTTGAAAAACATACTTGGTTTAATGATGGTAAGGGTACTAAACTCCCTGTTGAATTGTTCTTTCTGGCATGCTGTGATTTAGAAGAAAACAATAAAAGAAGGCCATTTCCAACGATGCGTCTAAAGACATATTTTTTAAAATTACCGTTAGTGCATCGTTTTTAATTCGGCGAAGCCGTGAATAACTGCACGCAAGCGTTGACATGACTCACACACGCACGCGGTTGCTATTATTTGTCAGTTCAGCACGTGACATCGCGTAGCTGCAATCAACTGAATGAGAATGTGTCCCGGACGCTGTTTTCCCTTTAGCACCCGAAACGGCCCTGCCAATAACTCCTTAAAGTGCCCAAAACCGCCCAAAACGGCCCTGCCTATTACTCTCTGTAGTGCCCAAAACTGCCCTGCCTATTACTCCCTGTAGCACCTGAAACCGCCCTGCCAATTACTCCCTGTAGCACCTGAAACTCCCCTGCCAATTACTCCCTGTAGCACCTGAAACTCCCCTGCCAATTACTCCCTGTAGCACCTGAAACCGCCGGAACACTCAATGGTTTTAGGGTTTCTTCTTTGAATAAACATGTAGTACAGTTGTTAATGGGTTTATTTCTTACAGTGTACATGACCTTTGGCCTTTTTTCTGACCTTTACCTTTTCACTGACCTTTCTCCCTTTATGACCTTTTTTTTTTGGTTGTTCATTCATATACATACCTACATGTTTCAGTTGGACATATTTTTAAAAATTTCTGCATTTGAAATACAGTCTGTGAGTACATTGTACATTATTAAGTTGAAGTCTTTTGGATATGACTTTGTTTTGAACAACCTTATGGTTTGATCTTTGAGTTCTTACCTTCTGACCTGTTCCGTTTCTCACTTGCACTGTGTAGCTCGGTATGGAAAAGTTCTGGGTATGTACATGTACTTGTAATATATGTCTTCTGCACGATGTATGTCAAGGAAATGTGTTTTCATTTATTTTCAGATTCACAAAGTGACTCACTGTGGCATGTTTTGTGATTGATAATTGATAACTTGCATGGTTTGGTTCCAAATTAAGTTAGCATTACTCATGCTCATTTTAAAAAGTTTTCTTCTCATACATACAATTATCTAAAATGTACATTTAAAGTGGATGATAAATATTGAATTTCAAAAAATATATATTTTCCAAGATATTTTCGTTACAATTGAAATGGGGACCTTTTTTGATGATGATTGATATGAGAAGCTGATGAAAAAAAAACCAATACAGCTGGAAAAGATCAGATAAGATTTCTCATTATCCACTACTGCAAAAGGTAGGCATTGTATGCAGGTTTTGTGTGAATTTGTCAGATTGTTCATATTCTAATTCTCTGACGACTCCACTGGAATGAAAATGACACAAATGTAAACAAATCCGCACATTCATGTTTTTAAAAGACCTTTAGAGATGCTAAGATACAAAAGTGGAGATTTCCGTGCCTCTGGGTTTGTTTTTTGACGGCTGCCAGGAACTCTTGTGTGTTTTTTTCCACTGTACTTAACAAAGTGCTCTAGGCTTGCTTTATTAATCATACATATATGTACATTCTCTTCACGGCTAAAAACACATAACAAAAAAGAATTCTCTAACTGAATGGAGTCTAAACTTTTTTATTATTGTATTATTTTTCTCCTGAATATAGAAGCATAATTTGTATTTATCATGAAAATAAATGGTTTTCTTTAGTGACAGTCTTTAACATAAATTAAAAAACAAATCCATCAAATTTAAATTATCGAATGCATTCTACATGTTCATGTAAGCTGTGACAGTTCAAACGGACTGATCAAGTGATTATAAATGAAAGAATATTGATGACAATTTACAGTAACTTTTTGTTGAAATACCAAAGAGTGGTTGTTCATTTGCTTAGACATTCAAAACATTATAAACAGTAATGTCATGGTTTACTGTAATCATTGTCGGGTTCAGTATGGCAGAGTTGTAACGAGTCACTTATTTTTGTGACTCGAGTCGAGTTATTTTAAAGAAGTGACTCGAGTCGAGTTGAGTCATTAGGTCAAGAAGGTCGAGTCTAGTTGAGTCGAGTCCAGTCCATTCAAATATTTAGCTCTAGTCAATTCGAGTCACGAATACTTGAACACTGTATAACAAATGAAGACAAGAGAGAAAGGCATTTGTATCACTAACACTAAAAACAGTAAGGCTAACAAGAAGTAAAACTGCGGTCTTATGCTGTCTGGTTCGGCTTCGGATCTAGAATTGTTTCCCTTTAGCTTTGTTATAAGGTCATGACCCACAAATCATGAAATTCAGGATTTTTAATATTTATTTTTGAGGTTTTAGGAGCCAGCAGCAGACAAAAAAATACAAAACAAAAAAAAACAGCTGGAAGAATTCAATAGGTCCCAAGAAGCATGTATGCACAAAGAAATCAATTTCCGGGGGGCCTAAACCCTCAAAATAAAAACACACATCAAATACGTGCATTGGATTTGTCCGAATTGTGTATAAAACTATATGCCAGTTAGGCCTAGGCCCCCTACAGCCACTCAAAAAAGAGTACTAAAAGGTAAATAAAATAAGAAAATCTACTGGGCAACTCGGTCAGGGGGCGACTTGACACAATCAGTCATTTCCACACAGACAATTTCTTCATCATTTTCATCCAATAAATCCCCCTGAATATCCGAATTATTCATTATTCATCCAAACATCAGCTACAGAACACCTACCTGTGAAATTAGTACCTGCTACTGAAAACAGGAAGTGGGAAAATCCTTAATTTTGAGCAAAACTATCAAAGAACATGACAGATATATCTTCGTGTTTTACATTGCAGTGATCTTAATACAAATGATCAGTGCGCCCTCAATTGACATATTTTTGGGAGAGAGTTCATTCATAAATCGAGTTTCGCAATGCGTATTTAAATCGTACCAATGGATACGATCGATGGTGAAAGGGTTAGTCTGGTTCGGGATTGTATTTTGTGTGTTCTAGAATAACAAGGTGGGAGTCTGTGACACATATATCTGTACATGACTTGCGGTCGCTATATTGTATTCCCAAAGTGACTTGAACATATTTTGCACGGTAAGTAATTGCAAATATTTTCCGTACAGTTTTGCTTTTATTTTTGGGACTCATGTCTTATTAGCCTTCACTTGAGTTGAGTCGCGTCGAATCATCTGGTGAGGGACTTAAGTCATTTACTCGCAGTGACTCGAGTCAAGTCGAGTCATTTACCCACAGGGACTCAAGTCGAGTCGAGTCACCAAAAATTGTGACTCTAGTCGGACTCGAGTCAAGTCATTAACTCGAGTCATTACAACTCTGTGATATGGTCTGGGGGTTTGTTCATCTTCAGCATTATATGGAAGCCGCATCTTTGTCTCTGATATATGTCACCCCCTCACCTACTTCTAGAATAAGAAGGCACCTCTCGTTAGCCTTCTAGCATAGTGATTTTTTTGGGGGGGAGGCATTACGCTATGGCTTATATATGCACTTTGATAGACGAAATACCTTTGTCTGGAATTCCAAATTCTGAAACACAAAACCACCCAAAAAGTTGCCCTGGTTGATCCATAACTCTCAAATGTTTTGGAACAATTGACATTTGGATCATGGGACATTTTGTTGGGTGGAGAATCTGAGGTTTCACTCGCCACCATAAGTTTTTCGACATTGCGAACGTTGAGCACACTGGATGCAAACTGAGCTGCACGGAGTAATTTAGTCTGGTTTCCCAATCCTGTAGCGTAGAGGGTATCACACCTACATTTTGATGTTTTTCCCGCATTTGCATTTCCAAAAGCAATAGCGTAAGGACCCCCGAAAAATCACAATGCTAGAAGGCTAACGAGAGGTGTCTTCTAATTCTAGAAGTACCCCTCACTCAACCCACACCTCCAATCAGGTGTGCAATGTAGAGCGTGCAGGTTGACCTCCAACATTTGCAAGATTTTACTTGTCAGCATTACATTTATACAACATATCAAAACTATTGTCAGTTGCCAACTATAATAAAATGAAAAGTTTTGACCTCTAGTCTGTTAATTGATCACGCAGATAACTATTTGGTAATCCTAATACAGGAGTCCTTGTCTAAACTAGTTAGTGTTCAGCACCAAGATGTTCACATAAAAAGTGAACGTGAATTGGCGAGACTTGCACGCTCTTTACCGGGGACCACATCACAACACACAATTGTCTGGTGCGGTATGGTCCAAATTAGAATGATTTGGACATGGTCATATAATCATGTACTGATTGCATCTTGTCATCCATTCATGGGCATCATGGCAACTGTGGTTGACACACTGCATGTGGTATCACCGACTGTCACCTAATGCTAGCTTTTGTATTGTTTTCTTTTATTTATATTACATTCAAAGGCAATTATTAGTGTTTTATTTTTCAAAAATTGACGGGGCATCCTGAGGTCTTATGTGGCATCCTGAGGTCATGGTCCATATGCTTAGAGAGCACTGTCACCAGTGCTGTACCTTAGTTATCTTTGAGTGTAGTGCTCTCGTGAGACCTTGGCAAACTGTTTCTGCAAACAGTGCTTGTGGTCTGGTTTTACAAATGATAATCTGTCCAAAATTGATGGTAAACTTGGCACATAAGCAATTGTGGAGATAACCAATTGAAACTGTGTATATCATAAGGTGTAACCCATTAATGCTTGTTCCATTGTTTTACTGTTTTAATCCCGGTTAGAGCTTAAGGCAGGTTAGTTGTTTATCAGATTGTGAAAGAATAAGGCGTTTTACCAGGTACTTCCTGGTAATGGCTAGTTAGATTTATCTGTTAACATTTATCTTGATCATATTGCTCAGATTCTTTTTTACAGTGGAAAATTCAAAGATCTTTTACCTCCAAATTAACAAAGATCTGTGCTCTTATTGAGTAGTGACTCATTAATGGTAATATCATTAATAAAAAACTTTCACTCTCAATTTTGAGTCATCTGTAACACACTTTTTCATCATTTCATCAAGAAACTGTTACAATGGGCTGTCATTTTCTAAGAAATGTATTGTAAATGTCAAAAAACACCATTATGTGTCACTAATCATGTATTTTTGGTTGGCATGTTGTAGTATGTTAGGTTTCTTTCAGAAGTGTTTGCATGAGGCAGGCCCCTTGCTCGTTTGAGGAGGCAGTTGGGTTTGGTTGTCTTTATTTGACATGTACTCTTTGTAGAAACTGTAGATAGTACCGGGTGGCCTACTGACGAGGGCTGGTGAAGGGCACCTGGCGCGTCAAAAAGTAGGGAGCATGGCTTGGGAAAAAAGTGCCTGTCAAATCACTAGTGTGTGGTGTTATTTCATTAAGCAATATACATCTCACATCAACATTTTGAGATCTTAAAATGTTGGTCAGGTGAAATAGCCACACAAAATGGTGATAAAATCTGGAAGATGAATCATGTTATGTTTTTGGCATTCTTAATACTGAGAAAAAGTTGTGCAGTTCATAGGAAGAACTGTTTCATCTAACATTGAGCTCTTTTCCTTTGTCAGTTATCGTTACAATGATAAAAATATGTTTGTCTTTTGTTTGGTGACAGGGCCAGGAAAGTCATGAATACAGTCAGACGATTGAGCTGAAGAAGTATAAAGTCGAAAACAACCTACCAAAAGGGAAGAGTGGCAAGGTATAAATCATAAGAAATGTAATGTTGACCTTCTGAACGTAACTGTCCATGTAGCAACACATGTAGTTTCAATGCACGTGGGCATAAATCAGTGGCGGCGCCAGATTCTGAAATTTGGGGGGGGGGGGCAAGGAAAAAGCCTATGTACGTGCACCAGTGTTGTAGTCAAGACCAGGCAGTCCGAGACCAAGACCAACAGTCCGAGACCAAGACAAAGACCAGGCTGACAAAAGCAGACCAAGACCAAGACCGAGACCGACAGTCCGAGACCAAGACGAAGACCAGATTTATAAATAAACACATGTGAATCATCTTTGTATAAGTTATTTTATAAGGGGCCTATGCACAAAGTAAACAGACAAAAATAAAATAAAGAGTTGAATAAATCAATAAATAAAATGCACATAAAAACAAATCCATATTGAAAATCGATCATGAAACACAGATTTGTGTTGTTTAGACAGTTTTGGACACTAATTTAGCCTTATTAGACTTTTAAAGAAATTGAAACGAACATGTCATAGACATTAGACAATAACAATAACAACCATGCGAGGAAGAAAACCTAGCTAGGCCTACATCGGGTGATGACGCCGCACATGCTTGATGAAGGCAGACGTTGTCCCTGCCTCGTCGCTGATGCTGGTTCTTTTCAGGCAAAAAACACAAACTGTGTTGGCATCAAGGTACTCTTTGTGGTCCTTGTACGCATACAGTATGATTGTTGAATTGGCAGACATGACTCAAATTAACTCCAACTGTGCGTAAAAAAGAGCAAGCTTTCTCGCAACCGAATCAGGCACGCATGCTTCCCACATAGCATACATAATTTGTACAACGTATACACTGCACGCGTCTAGTTACCGGACCACGCAATATGTGACGACAGAGTACGGGTACCGGTTGCCCTGCAAACCATGCATTCATTACACGTCTTTTGACTGACGGTAACCAGTGGCAATAATAATTATATGGCTACGGCTACTCACCATTATGCGTATAATAGATCATGCGCAAACAAACGAGGTATCTGCCAAAGCAAGCCGTAGCCAAGTCAAACGTAGTAGTCGGATTATGTACGTCAGTGCAGCCAGTACGACGGTCGCCAGAACAATGGAACATTAACGGCGGTATTATTCTGGCGGGATTTGGATTTCGTTAGGCAACAACTGCAAGTGCATTTTTATATTGGTCTCGTGCTGGTCTCAGCCCAAAATTCCGAGAACAGTAGGTGCGAGACCAAGACCAAGACCAGCGTTTTTTCCAAGACCATGCGTGGTCGAGACCGAGAACACGTTCAAACTGGTCTCGAGACTGGTCTTGAGACCAAGACCAGTCTCGACGGCTACAACACTGACGTGCGCGCGTACCATTATCAATGGTTCGGAAATTAGCCACTAGAGCAACTTAGAGGTGTAGTCGTTTTTATGAACGCGAAATGTATCAAACTGCAGAATGGTGTATAACAAAATGTATAACAAATGTATAAAGACATTGGCTTCACACTATCTACGGCTCTATAAATGCATGTGTGGCGTGTTTTGTCTTAAGTTACATGTACCTTACCTTACCTATCCTCTTCGGGCCCAGTGGCCCATAAGGCTGCAATGATCTCTCTCCAGTGCACCCTGTCTTTGGCGATTGGCTTAGCTTTGCTCCAGGATGTCCACCCCAGTGACTTTCTCTCCTTCTCCACAGTTCGCCTCCATGTTGTCTTAGGGCGCCCTACTTTTCTTCTGTCTTCTGGTACCCATGAGAGGGCAGTCATGCAGTGGCAGTTTTCATCCATCCTTAGTACATGGCCAATCCATTTCCACCTCCTTTCTTTGACGTCATCACTGATCCGTTTCATGCTGGTTTTCTTCAGTATGTAAACATTGAATATGACATATGGCCATCTTACTTTTAGTATTCTCCTTAGACATTTGAGTCTACTTCACTCTACTTACCTGTAGAGCAATACTACTTATGCATATTCCCCCAACCGGCAGGTATTTTCCGCTAAGAGTTATATACAATAGCGCCCTCTGGCGCCCTACCCATAATACCCCGCGGCATGCGTGCCTCGTGAGCGTCCTCTTTTCTCTTAGCGGCAGGTCGGGTAGGACATGCGTTAAATAGCTCGCTGTTTGCCTCATCATTTACTACCCTTTTTTGCGTTTAAGAGAAGTATTTAATAAAAGAGTTAGTAATCATTAGTTTGTAGAGTTTCATCATCTTCTTGGTTTCATTTATTTCATAAATATGAAGCGTTTGGGGAGGGCCGATCTGTCACAAACCGGGGGGAATTCCTCTCCCACGAGACGGACCGAGTTCTCGGGGGACTCTGCCGTTAACGCTACGTCGTTACCGCGGCAGCAGTCCCTCGTCCGGCACCCTCAGCCACAGTCGGCTGGGGGAGTTGGCAGTTCCGCCGATCAGTTAAGGGGACCTCGGTCACCTTCTCCGGTCAACTCAGGTGGAACACCTAAACTAAAGGCCCACTCCGGCAAGGTTTCTCCAAAACATATCTCCTGTGCCGGAGCAAAGCCTAAGAAGGGCCGTCAGGGCAAGCGTGGCTCGGCAACGAGCGCCGCTGTGGCACCTGGCCCTCCCCCGATCACGGGGCAGCCCGAGGGGACTAGCCGTCACACTTCGGTGGGCGCTAGTCACCCGTGTCCTCCCGACACAGTGCCAAACACCACTGGTTGTCGGGATGGGCTATTGCACAGGCTACCGGTCCGTTCAGCGCTGGCTCAGCCCACGGGGCCTGAGGCGCTGTCGGCCGGGTGCATTATGAGCGACACGGAGCCGGTCGCCCAGGGGGATCCCGGACCGACGGCCCCCGTGCTATCTCGCTAAGAGGGACGACTCTCATCATCGGATTTTTTTCCGTTGTTCGGGGTCCCGATGCCCCAGGTGTCTTCTGACTTGTAGTCAGACACACCCTGGGGCCGTTTTTCAAAGAGGAAGAGCAAGAAGAAGAAAGCTGATCGCCGATTACGCCGTTCTTGTTCAGATTCTGACGGTTCCTCTGACCGGTCCCACCGGGGCAAACGCTCCTGACGTGAGGACTCGATCTCGAGGTCTGTTTTCCTGCAGGCATTTCAGTCGATTTTACCTACACTATCGGCTATGTCTGCAGGACGCCAGGCGGGCCCTAATAGTGGCCCCCACCGGTCACGGTTGGGTGACCCGTGAACAAAGGGACATACCGCACAGTTAGCCGTGCTCCTGGAGTCTTTGTCTGCAGTGAATGCTTCATAGTCGTCATTCATTGGTCACGATTGCGTGGCCCAAGTACAACGAGGTGCATGTACATGTACAAAAATGTACATGTTCATGTATACCACACATGGTTGCGCGCTATACCGGAAGCCCGACCTACGGCGAACGGGACTTCACATTCGCCGGCCGTGGGCCACGGTCGCGTGATCCAGAGACAACGGGACCTACCGCACACAGTTAGCCGTGCGCCAGGATCCCCGCTTGTGTTTAGTCTTCACCATCTGCATAATATTATGTATATTATCTCCGAGGGTGTTGCCCAGCCACCACCGCGTGGTTCTGTACAACTAGCCCCTCCAGACGGCTCTCAGTCATCGGGGTCATTTTGGCCTTCGCATTCGGCTGATTCATCCGATAATGACGAAGAATCAGACCGGTTACAATGGCTGTCCATCGCGGAAACGAAATTCCGTTTGCTGCAGAGGGACATTACACGGGTACTTAAATTACCCTCCGCCGATGAGCCCCCTCCGCCCGATCACAAAATTTTCATACCTCCGTTGGATCAAATGTGAAACACATCGACAACGGACAAAGTGGTGTCCATTTCTCAGGCGGGAACGGCTTCATTATTTTTTTTTCTAATCCGGGCGAGTTTATTGCACCGATCCCACCGCGGCATCGCTACCGGGATGAGGACGCGGTTTTTCGGCCCACTCATTATAAGCCTTGCAATTGTTCTCGGCTTTATTATCGGTCATATACGTTTTTTACACGTACATGTATTGCCAGGCGGGCACGTTAATGAAACGTCCGTCTTAGTTCAGTTGCGAGCCGTGAACTTCGTAGCCCTCTACATTAATCACGGTTGGGCGACTCAAGGACAATGGGACACGCCGCGCTGTGCTTAGCCGTGCGGCGGTGTTTCTTGATGTACTGAGATCGCTACATTTTTCATGTACATGTGTGCATTACTTGTGTATGTACATGTACACTGTCCATTCTCTCCAAGGGAGTTGTTCAACAACTGACTGTGGCCGTGTGCAACTCGTCCCTCCAGATATGTTTTACGGTTCTCGTTTACGAGGTCTATTCGACTCTTGCAGGCATGTTGTGGACCACATTCGAAAGATTGTGCCTGTATTCAAACTGCCTGCTGCTCTTCAAGCAATAATGTGATCATTACCGTTTTCCGTTAGCAAAATTCGGTGTTTTTTTGTCACATCTTCCCTCTTCAATGCAGCTAAGCACAAGCTGCCAGCTGTAGAGGGACCCCATTATTCAAGCGGCTGTTTGTAAATAATACTTGCAGAAACTTGAATACACTTTGCAGTAGAATTAAAGTGGGCTCGGCGATACGCGTTCAGCCTCCCTCTTTACCCTCATGAAGTACATTAGGTTTAATGTTTTAATCTTGACTCGACAGTCTTAGCGGACGTGTTGACCGCTATTTTCACTATCAATTTCATGGTCTACACTCGGTACTCTATAATTTTACACGAGTGCAGACCCTAGCAATCTTGGCCCACCGGGGTAACATGATTGATGAACTGTTTCTCCCGCCAAAGGGCGCCTGCAAAAGATTTGAGTCCCACCTTTTAAGTTTTTAACGGACCGAGATCTTTTCTTTCGCGGTGGATATCGATGTTTACATCCATATTGGTCGATGTCGACTACATGTGGGCCAGCGCAGGTGAAGAACAAACAGTTGTTTGTTTTCTCAACTGCATACCTCTTGAAGTTTGCCCAGATGATTTTGTGTGGCCGTGCTAGCAACATTTTCTGTACGCCATGCCACATAGGATAATGTAACAACGATTTCGATTCGGCTTCAGTAGTTTTGATGATTTCCATAAGTGACCTACCTGACTCATGACGACCTCCACCCATCTGTCTCGTAGGAGCTCGTCAGAGAGACTTTCAGGCTGACATCAATACCATCGGGCCAGCACAGTGTTGCGCCTGTCTTGTATTTCCCTTGGGAAGATGTTGATGAGTTTTAGTCGACTGTCTAACACATCAGCATGGGGAATGAGCCCTGGCCTGAAGGGTACACAACTGCAACTCATTTTCAGGCCAGAGCACTGAGAATTTCGCGGTTTTCAAACAAAGATTCTCGCTGCAACTTCATTTTGGCTCCATCCAACCTTTTTTCCGCCTCACTCCTGGCCTCCTGCACAGATAGTAAAGGCGGTATGACTGCGCCATGGAAACAAAGATTGGTGGCATTCACCTATTTGCTTGTATCGGCCCAGTCCTCACTGCATTCAGTGCAGGCCATGACCTGAACAATATTCTGTTCCAGCACAGCTTGGGTTTCCTTCACCCTGCTCCGCAGGAATTTCTCCTGATGTACTGGATGCTGTAATGCTCTCCTGTTCACATCAGACCTTTCTCAAACAAGCTATGGCTTTTACAGCCTGCACTTGAGGGACTTCTAACATGACAGTAGATTACTTAATGTTAGCCAGTTGAACGTCCATGTCAGTTAACTTAAGGGGATGTTTTAAATACCCCTGAATTGCAGGACCTCTTCAACACCATCTTATCCAAAAGTGTTATAGAGATCTTTAGAGTTCTGTGAACCAGTGAACAATTTCACATCTGTTTCATTGGTTCCTACGGTTGCCTTTTTTTTTGTAAGCAGTTGTTACTTCTTGGTATACATGTAGTAAAGAACTGTTTTCTGTATAATAGAGACGGACCACATCTGATGGGAACCGAGTGTACTCATCCGATTCCTACAGGAGGATTTTTGTTTTTTAACTAAGACTGTCGGAGTCCTCTTTACCTCCGGACATCTTTGTTCTAGGCATCAAATCATTGTCCATTCCAGATGGAAAATGGTGGTGCCGCTCATGACCTTGGCATCTGATCCCTAAGGAAGTTTTTTTTGAGCTAAGACGGTCGGAGTCCTCTTTGCCTCCGGATGTCTTTGTTCCAGGCATCAAATCATTCTTGTCCAGGCGGAGAATTTTTGGTGCCAATCATGACTTTAATGTCGTACATTAGCTGCACTGGGACGCTTTGAATCGGTCACTTGCAGTTACAAATGTATTTGTCACGACAACCCTGCCATACAGACAGGCTTCTCGCGACACGTATTTGTCATGACGACCCTGCTATACAAGCAGGCTTCTCGTGACATCTTTTTGTCATGACGACCCTGCCATACAAGCAGGCCTTTCACGACATGTATTTATCATGGTAACCCAACCATACCTGCAGGCTTTCATGACAAGATTGCCTGAAGGTTGGCTACGGTCATCCATGAAACCGCGGACGTATCAACGGCAGAATCCGTGTGATCGGTTCGCAGGCGCAAAACAAAAGGCAGAGCATGGGAGAGCAGTGTTGAGGGCGACTGACTGAGCCCCACCATGTTCTCAAGACATTTTCAGACCGGAGACCTCCCCAGCATTGGTGTCTCCTAACTCTGATTCTTTATTGAGCTCTGTACATGTACATGTGCATATTATAGTGTCTATATGCACCATGTCATGATGTTTTGCCTTTCATGATAATTTTTATTTTTGTGTGCCCCACCGAACTCTTAGGTGTGGGTATTGGTGGGCTGTAATTCATTACGTGTGATTCCCAAAATCGGGGATCACATCTCTGTTGGCATGTTGAGGCTACCATTATGACTAATGTCTTTATTATGCCGACCTTTTTGGGCTGCCTTGTCCACCCTCGTGTGGAGCGACGGGCCCATCCAGGGTTTACGCGTATTGTTACGTGCCCCTGTGAGTAAGCAATAGCATCTCGCATGACCCACCTCCTTGACGGTGCTAATCTATGCATAAGTAGTATTGCTCTACAGGTAAGTAGAGTGAAGTAGACTTCCCCCCCCCCCCCCACAGAAGTGTGGTTGGGGTCTACGAACGAATACTTACCTGTAGAGCATCCCTCCCCCCTACCCCACTCTTCTCGATGCCTTGGGTACTTTGTTGTATTCCGACTTAGCGCTCGAGAAAAGAGGACGCTCACGAGGCACGCATGCCGCGGGGTATTATGGGTAGGGCGCCAGAGGGCGCTATTGTATATAACTCTTAGCGGAAAATACCTGCCGGTAGGGGGAATATGCATTAAAGTAGTATTGCTCTACAGGTAAGTATTCGTTCGTAGACCCCAACCACACTTCTGTGGGGGGGGAATTGGAATGTATCCAGCCTCTTATTATCACTTTCATTGATTGTCCATGTCTCGCATCCATAGAGCAGGACTGATATTACAAGTGATTTGAAGAGCCTTATTTTGGTTCTTAATGTGATTTTGTTGGAGCTCCATATTTTCTGGAGCTTAGTGAAAGATCCCATTGCCTTGCGAATTCTGTTGCCCCTATCATCTCCCCCTCCACCTTGTTTGCTGACATTGGCGCCTAGGTATGTATACTTCTCCACTTCATTAAGTTGCTGACCTTTTACGACTATCCTGTTGTTGAATTTGCTGTTTATTCTCAGCACTTCAGTTTTCTTGGTATTAATCTTAAGCCCAGTTTTTGCTGCAAACTCAGTTAGCTTAGCTACTTTAGACTGCATGTGTTGAAGATTTGACGAGAAAAGCGCAATGTCGTCTGCAAATTCCAGATCCTCTAATTTCGATGTGAATTTCCATCTGATCCCTGTGTTGTTTCCTTCTGTAACATAGTTCATATCCCGTCTTAAGTACCAATGTTTTAATGAGGATTAATGGCGCAGCTTACTGCGCCCTCTAGTGTCGAAGTGTTGTCGTCTGACTACAGTTTATAAAAACCTATGTCAGACACAACACAAGACACAAAATAATATTGTTAAAACTGAATGTTATTTTAATACTGTGCCAAAATAGTGAGATTCATGTTAAACCCAAAAAGTGAATATCATTTCAGAATATCTGCAGAAAAACCCTGGGGGGTCTTGAGACTTTGGACATAATAGTCATAGAAAACAGATTGAGTTTTCCAACGACCAACTTTCATCACCGTGTCAGAATTCAGAGTACACATAGCATTGGTAGCACCCGTAGGTCGGAAGGACTTAGCAGAATAAATGTGTCTTGGGAGACCGGCCAATAATATGGCTGAGCAACCGTGCAACCGGCCAATAATAATATCTGAGCAACCGTGGTGGCTGGTATGGCTCTGAAAGGTGTAACGAGAGTGAGAAACACTCGGCTACTTTGTTGAGGGCGGATTAAATCAGTTCTACCGGTATCAATGTAGGTTTTAAGGGCAGCCACAGGGTCAATGGCTCCGTCATCAACATTTGGAACAGTAATTTCAAAGCCTGATCTAGATGAATCATTCTTGATTCCATGCGAGGTTAGAGTAACCGAACCATCAACATTAAAGTGAACATGTCGAGCGTGTACTCCACACTGCAATATGATGGGGTTTTATTGAGACTTACCTCAGGGTGGCACAAGTAATGCTGGCGAGCGGAGCACAGGAGCAAGAGAAAACAGCAAGTGCGTACATCCTCCAAATTGCTCGAGTTAGAATATTTTGGCACTTTAATAAGCTGTGCATATCAGTGGAAGGATAGCCGACTGTGGGGCAGATAGAACTTTTGAATTAATCAAAGTATACTGCGAATTTAAGATCGAAGTCTTGGCGCTATTGGTGGTATTGTGCATTACGTGGCGCAAATTCGTCGTTCAAGCTGGTCTCAGAGTTGTCCTTAACAAATGGGATAAAAATGCGCTCGGCCCAGTCATGTACATGTATACACATGAAACATCACCCATTGTCGGTTTGACAGGAAAATATACAAAGTGCATAAGTGAGCATGGTCGTGTCACAAAGCACAAAATAAAATGTAGTACCGTGACATTGACTACAATTATCGTCATTTGAGACTGTTTTAATTACATGTATCTCCAACAAATTTTTTAAAAAGGAGCTCAGGCTACCTGAGGTGAGGGGTGGGTGAGGGTTGATGTTTAGTAAAGAAAGATTATTTCTGATTATTTCTGATACTCGTCTGACTCTTCGTATTTATTCTCTGCATACTTACTACACGCGCTATTTTTCAACCCTTAACCCTCAACATCAACAATCCACAATCCACAATCCACAATCATCATCATCATCATCATCATCATCAACATCAACATCAACATCAACATCAACATCAACATCAACATCAACATCAACATCACCCATCACCCATCACCCATCACCCATCACCCATCACCCATCACCCATCACCCATCACCCATCACCCATCACCCATCACCCATCACCCATCACCCATCACCCATCACCCATCACCCATCACCCATCACCCATCACCCATCACCCATCACCCATCACCCATCACCCATCACCCATCACCCATCACCCATCACCCATCACCCATCACCCATCACCCATCACCCATCACCCATCACCCATCACCCATCACCCATCACCCATCACCCATCACCCATCACCCATCACCCATCACCCATCACCCATCACCCATCACCCATCACCCATCACCCATCACCCATCACCCATCAACCATCACCCATCAACCATCAACCATCAACCATCAACCATCAACCATCAACCATCAACCATCAACCATCAACCATCAACCATCAACCATCAACCATCAACCATCAACCATCAACCATCAACCATCAACCATCAACATCAATAACAATAACCAACATTAACAATCAACATCAACAATCAACAGTGAACAATGCGAAAATTTGGAAGATAATTGATGATCTTCTAAACTTATTATTGTTTATTAAAAGAAAGATTATTTCTGGACTTAACATTTCATGGGATTTTCTTGATCCCTGAATGGTCTCAAAAGACTTCAACAAGACCCTTACTCAAAAAATACCTCAAAAAAATTACATGTACTTGAAAGTTAACCTCAAAATGTTATCAGTATCTTTTAATAAAATAATATTGTGTTTGAAAGTTTGAGCAAGTTACAAATGAGGACTTGGATGTCTTGACTACAACACTGATACCCATGAAATACACGATGATTAGTGCCAGTTCTGCATTCAGGGATCCAGAAACCAATAATCAAGGGGGCTTAGAATACAGTTGCATACCCAGGATTTCCTTTAAATAGTAGCTGACTGGCCAGCTGATTCAAATTCAAAAGGGAGAAGGGGATGGTGGTTTGGATTCAGGTTTTGGTGTGGATTAACATCTTTATTGATATGAGCTTTCCCCCGCCCCCCCCCACATTTTTGTTTTCTGCTTTCACTTTAGGGGATGCTGTTTTTACCCCTTTTCTTTCTTTATAATCCTTGGAGGGAAGAGGGATGTGTAGACACCCCATCAATGTAAAAGACAGGCATAAACAGATACTCAGCATCTTTTGGTGGGGGGGGGGGAATTTACCCTTGTTGGCCCCCATTTCCTCCACCCCCCGGATCTGCTGATGCAGTCCCATTCAAATTGTAACTGAACTGACACTGGCACTTTGAGAATTTGTCAAATGTATGTAGATTTAACAGTGAATATACAAATTGCTGCATAAATAAAAAAAGGATGATGGCTTTCAATGATTTTTCCGTTTGGCAGTGGAATTGGTGTTTTTGTCTGACACCATACAAGAACAACAATAATGAGCAAAGGGAGCCAAATTTCGAGCTCTACTGCAAGACACAAGACCAGATGGATAAATGGGTGGACAGCATTACATTAGCAAAGTAAGTATTGCACATTCTAATCTGCTTGTTTTATCCATAAAGTATAACTGCATGTGCATTATTCCCCTGCAAGAGCGCTATCCATTCAGAAAGAGGATTTTCCCAAAGTACCTTGCGGTTTGCCGGCCATGACACTTTCATCCTTCTATCATTTCTACTATCATCCTAGCCAGCAGAGTGACACTTCGCTCTCTAGGCAAGTCCCTCACTCCCTATTCTACTGTCATCCTTGCTAGCAGAGTGACACTTCACCTCCTAGGCAAATCCGTCACTCCCTATGTGGTGCTGTGGTCCAATGGTTATGGTGTTGAGTCTTGAGCGCCTTGAGTACCTAATTGTTGGTAGATACGTGTGCTATGTAAGACTCCGGTATGATATTATTATTATTATTATTCTACTGTCATCATAGTCAGCAGAGTGACACTTTGCCCTCTAGGCAAGTCCCTCACTCCCTATTCTACTGTCATCCTAGCCAGCAGAGTGACACTTCACCCTCTAGGCAAGTCCCTCACTCCCTATTCTACTTTCATCCTAGCTAGCAGAGTGACACTTCACCCTCTAGGCAAGTCCCTCACTCCCTATTCTACTTTCATCCTAGCTAGCAGAGTGACACTTCGCTCTCTAGGCAAGTCCCTCACTCCCTATTCTACTTTCATCCTAGCTAGCAGAGTGACACTTCACCCTCTAGGCAAGTCCCTCACTCCCTATTCTACTTTCATCCCAGCCAGCAGAGTAACACTTCGCTCTCTACGCAAGTCCCTCACTCCCTATTCTACTATCATCCTAGCCAGCAGAGTGACACTTCACCCTCTAGGCAAGTCCCTCACTCCCTATTCTACTATCATCCTAGCTAGAAGAGTGACACTTCGCTCTCTAGGCAAGTCCCTCACTCCCTATTCTACTGTCATCCTAGCTAGCAGAGTGACACTTCACCCTCTAGGCAAGTCCCTCACTCCCTATTCTACTGTCATCCTAGCTAGCAGAGTGACACTTCACCCTCTAGGCAAATCCGTCACTCCCTATTCTACTATCATCCTTGCTAGCAGAGTGACACTTCGCTCTCTACGCAAGTCCCTCACTCCCTATTCTACTATCATCCTAGCTAGCAGAGTGACACTTTGCCCTCTAGGCAAGTCCCTCACTCCCTATTCTACTGTCATCCTAGCTAGCAGAGTGACACTTCACCCTCTAGGCAAATCCGTCACTCCCTATTCTACTATCATCCTTGCTAGCAGAGTGACACTTCGCTCTCTAGGCAAGTCCCTCACTCCCTATTCTACTATCATCCTTGCTAGCAGAGTGACACTTCGCTCTCTAGGCAAGTCCCTCACTCCCTATTCTACTTTCATCCTAGCTAGCAGAGTGACACTTCACCCTCTAGGCAAGTCCCTCACTCCCTATTCTACTATCATCCTTGCTAGCAGAGTGACACTTCACCTCCTAGGCAAGTCCCTCACTCCCTATTCTACTATCATCCTCTAAGCAAGTCCCTCACTCCCTATTCTACTATCATCCTTGCTAGCAGAGTGACACTTCGCTCTCTAGGCAAGTCCCTCACTCCCTATTCTACTATCATCCTAGCTAGCAGAGTGACACTTTGCCCTCTAGGCAAGTCCCTCACTCCCTATTCTACTATCATCCTTGCTAGCAGAGTGACACTTCACCCTCTAGGCAAGTCCCTCACTCCCTATTCTACTATCATCCTTGCTAGCAGAGTGACACTTTGCCCTCTAGGCAAGTCCCTCACTCCCTATTCTACTATCATCCTTGCTAGCAGAGTGACACTTCACCCTCTACGCAAGTCCCTCACTCCCTATTCTACTATCATCCTAGCCAGCAGAGTGACACTTCACCCTCTAGGCAAGTCCCTCACTCCGTATTCTACTATCATCCTAGCTAGAAGAGTGACACTTCGCTCTCTAGGCAAGTCCCTCACTCCCTATTCTACTGTCATCCTAGCTAGCAGAGTGACACTTCACCCTCTAGGCAAGTCCCTCACTCCCTATTCTACTGTCATCCTAGCTAGCAGAGTGACACTTCACCCTCTAGGCAAATCCGTCACTCCCTATTCTACTATCATCCTTGCTAGCAGAGTGACAGTTCGCTCTCTACGCAAGTCCCTCACTCCCTATTCTACTATCATCCTAGCTAGCAGAGTGACACTTTGCCCTCTAGGCAAGTCCCTCACTCCCTATTCTACTGTCATCCTAGCTAGCAGAGTGACACTTCACCCTCTAGGCAAATCCGTCACTCCCTATTCTACTATCATCCTTGCTAGCAGAGTGACACTTCGCTCTCTAGGCAAGTCCCTCACTCCCTATTCTACTATCATCCTTGCTAGCAGAGTGACACTTCGCTCTCTAGGCAAGTCCCTCACTCCCTATTCTACTTTCATCCTAGCTAGCAGAGTGACACTTCACCCTCTAGGCAAGTCCCTCACTCCCTATTCTACTATCATCCTAGCCAGCAGAGTGACACTTCACCCTCTAGGCAAGTCCCTCACTCCCTATTCTACTATCATCCTCTAAGCAAGTCCCTCACTCCCTATTCTACTATCATCCTTGCTAGCAGAGTGACACTTCGCTCTCTAGGCAAGTCCCTCACTCCCTATTCTACTATCATCCTAGCTAGCAGAGTGACACTTTGCCCTCTAGGCAAGTCCCTCACTCCCTATTCTACTATCATCCTTGCTAGCAGAGTGACACTTCACCCTCTAGGCAAGTCCCTCACTCCCTATTCTACTATCATCCTTGCTAGCAGAGTGACACTTCGCTCTCTAGGCAAGTCCCTCACTCCCTATTCTACTTTCATCCTCTAAGCAAGTCCCTCACTCCCTATTCTACTATCATCCTTGCTAGCAGAGTGACACTTTGCCCTCTAGGCAAGTCCCTTACTCCCTATTCTACTATCATCCTAGCCAGCAGAGTGACACTTCACCCTCTAGGCAAGTCCCTCACTCCCTATTCTACTATCATCCTTGCTAGCAGAGTGACACTTTGCCCTCTAGGCAAGTCCCTCACTCCCTATTCTACTATCATCCTAGCGAGCAGAGTGACACTTCACCCTCTAGGCAAGTCCCTCACTCCCTATTCTACTTTCATCCTAGCTAGAAGAGTGACACTTCACCCTCTAGGCAAGTCCCTCACTCCGTATTCTACTATCATCCTAGCTAGAAGAGTGACACTTTGCCCTCTAGGCAAGTCCCTCACTCCCTATTCTACTATCATCCTAGCGAGCAGAGTGACACTTTGCCCTCTAGGCAAATCCGTCACTCCCTATTCTACTATCATCCTTGCTAGCAGAGTGACACTTCACCCTCTAGGCAAGTCCCTCACTCCCTATTCTACTATCATCCTAGCTAGCAGAGTGACACTTCGCTCTCTAGGCAAGTCCCTCACTCCCTATTCTACTATCATCCTTGCTAGCAGAGTGACACTTTGCCCTCTAGGCAAGTCCCTTACTCCCTATTCTACTATCATCCTAGCCAGCAGAGTGACACTTCACCCTCTAGGCAAGTCCCTCACTCCCTATTCTACTATCATCCTAGCGAGCAGAGTGACACTTTGCCCTCTAGGCAAGTCCCTCACTCCCTATTCTACTATCATCCTTGCTAGCAGAGTGACACTTCACCCTCTAGGCAAGTCCCTCACTCCCTATTCTACTATCATCCTTGCTAGCAGAGTGACACTTCACCCTCTAGGCAAGTCCCTCACTCCCTATTCTACTGTCATCCTAGCTAGCAGAGTGACACTTCGCTCTCTAGGCAAATCCCTCACTCCCTATTCTACTATCATCCTTGCTAGCAGAGTGACACTTCACCCTCTAGGCAAATCCGTCACTCCCTATTCTACTATCATCCTTGCTAGCAGAGTGACACTTCGCTCTCTAGGCAAGTCCCTCACTCCCTATTCTACTATCATCCTTGCTAGCAGAGTGACAGTTCGCTCTCTAGGCAAGTCTCTCACTCCCTATTCTACTTTCATCCTCTAAGCAAGTCCCTCACTCCCTATTCTACTATCATCCTAGTCAGCAGAGTGACACTTCACCCTCTAGGCAAGTCCCTCACTCCCTATTCTACTTTCATCCTAGCCAGCAGAGTGACACTTCGCTCTCTACGCAAGTCCCTCACTCCCTATTCTACTATCATCCTCTAAGCAAGTCCCTCACTCCCTATTCTACTATCATCCTTGCTAGCAGAGTGACACTTCACCCTCTAGGCAAGTCCCTCACTCCCTATTCTACTATCATCCTTGCTAGCAGAGTGACACTTCACCCTCTAAGCAAATGCCTCACTCCCTAATATACTATTGTGCTCGCCAGCAGGTTGAAGCTTTGCCTCCTAGGTATGTCCCTCACTCCCTAGCCAGCCATAAATGTGATTCCCGTTAAAGATGCATGCCTGCAAAGTCCACGGCTCCCTAATCGGCCTGTTGCAGTGGTATGCCACTTTCAGACATCCTGCAAGCCACATGCTGAAGTCAACTAGCATGTTCACAGCTTGCTACCTCTGGGAGAGGCAGCCCCCCCCCCCAGTCTTGTGAACGCGACAATTTATCGCAACTAGTCGCAACTACTGAAATTCACTAGTCGCCCAGGCCTAGCCATATGGTGGGTGGGCTGCAAGGTTCTGTGGGAAAAGAAATCACAGTGAACGACTTACCACCTCAGGGAATAATGCATAATGTAGTAATGCTCTATGGGTAAGACGAGAGCATTGGAATCAACCATTTTTGTACCATAGCTCGACTAGCACTCATTGTTAAATATTGACTTAATTGACAGCTAAGTCAACTTTTGATTGTGTCATTATTTGACTCTGACTCTCACAGATACAGGCACAAGTATACTCCCATGCATTCAGGGTGAATTTTGCAGGATTAGAACCCAGCCTAGCCATCTGGAAGCCTGTCTTTATTGATTGGTAGCAGATCTATTTTTGTCTTGCCTGAACAAAGTTCAGGAAAGAGACCATGTGATCACTATGTCTGTACGTATGTCTGTATGTATGTCTGTATTTCCGTATGTCCGTGCTTACCATTGACCACTTGTGGGGTACTTGAACAAAAGGAACTGTAATCCACTAGTAAAATCTTGAAAGGGTACCCCACAACGAAATCTTTAGAAATAGGGATAAAAGGACAACAATGCTCCTACCCCGGAACTGTCCATCTGCTAGAACCACAATTCCGTCTGGCTGGGATGTCCGTATGTACATGTATATATGGGTCTTTCTACAGTATTGGGTAAAAGAGTGTGACATTTACCTCAAAATTGAAATTGCTTAGAGAAGATTTAAAGCCTCAAACATGAATTGAGGGTACTGTCACCTTTTCAGAAAAAGTAGCAAAAAGATAACTTTCTCTTGTACAATAAAAAAATCAGGGGTTTTGTGTACTGCCTTTAAGGGGTATTTATACGTATGTAACGGGGACGGACACCTTGGTAGTCCCAGCAGTCAAGCAAGGTATTTGATCTATTGTGGTATGTGTGTTTTTAAAGTGCAAGTGATTATTGTAAATAATATCACCCTAGAAAATCCCCCACAAATTCCCTTTCGGCGAAAAAAATATGAAACACCCTCTGAATCACTGTATTTTTCACAAGGTCAGTATATTTTGTTTATCTTTCCATTGAAAGACAATGAGTAAATGCATGAAGTCTGTCATGCCAATAACTGAGTGTTTGGTGGTCCATTACTGCTGCTTAATTTGTTGTTTGTCAAGTCAGTCTGATAATATGGCTCACATTCAAAAAGGGTATTTAGCATTAGCACAGAATTACCCACGTAACATTGACGGACGCAATGGAAATAAACACAGGCATTGACAGACAACTGAATTCTGACAGACGTTTAAACATTTATTTATTTCCAACAAAATTATTTTTAACAGTTATGCACATATCACCCCCAACTCCAATCATCTTAAAACAAGTTGGGATTTGTTTTAAAGATTTGTTCCAGTGTGCCATGCCTGGGAACACTTGGCCGATTTTGTGCCCAATTTCCGGACACAACCTTTAAAAAAAATTCGGACTAAATTTATGATACTAAAGTAGTCAACAGCAAGTATTATTTAGAAAAAGTTACTTAGTATTTAACTTAATGAACATGAAGATTCACAACAAAGAGAATGAGCTACATGCATGGGGAAAGTTGGGAGAAACTTTGAAGTGTGCCACGTCGTTCTTTTCATTCTGCGAACACTACACTGTGACAAGCTGTATTGCACTTAAAAGCCTACACATAACAGCCACGCAACACGTGCGTTTTCCACACAACTCTTTCTTGTCAACAGGCCCTGTGGCATAAACAGCCAATGATTTTACCCCAAAAAACGAGTCGTACAGAAAAAATTTCACACAGAAAAAGAGTATGAATGCATCAACATTTGTTAAACTATTTTTAAGTGTTGAATCCTCACCTGGATTTTTTTGGAAAGTCCAGTTTGAGAGTCAAACTTTCGCTCATGACAGCGGCACGAAAGTGCGAAAAAAAATGGCGGCTTTTTACTGCATCGGTAGCGACTCGGCTGTTTCCAAATTTACATTCCCCCCCCCCTTGGTGAACCTTTTCATGTCCTGTTCATTAACATTGTTAAAACCGATTTTAGTTGAAAATGAACTGTTTTTTTTACCTCACATACCATCTCAGATTTCCCCTTGAATATTGACATGGACCATTCAGTCCTGCAGTGCAAAAAAAATTACACGGGGTAGCTGTTTTTTTGGCGTGGTTTGCTGCGTCCACATTTATGTCTGTATCACGTTACAAGGGTAATGACACACCAGTCATTGTGTCCGTCTCTTGTGTCATCAGCTCATTTAGTTGTATGTTAAAACTCATCTGCTCACTCGCACAAGCGCATAGAGACTTCATTGTATTATGCGCTATATAAGAACTGTTTATTATTATTATTATTATTATTATGTAATTTCACCTAGCTTCGAACACTGAACATGATGTTACTGGACATCATCTTCTATCACTGGAAACAAATTTGTCCTGTCTCGCTGTGCTAAGACGTTTTAAAAACCTTTGTCATGATTAGCCACGTAACGGCCATTATCCACGTAACTCTGGTGATGGAATACCAAACATGAAACATCCGTCAGGAAGTTGGAAAGACTGTTCAAGAACAACACGTCAGAAACCCATCTCAGTGAGGGGAGAACACCATAAGATGTCAACTGGGGATCTATCTAATTCTGAGTTGGCACACGAGCGTGATGTTATCCACGTAACGATTTGACGGACAGTTGGAACCGAGATTTCGTCGGCCGTTTTGAGAAACTTTTAAATGGAAACATTTGCTGTCATGATATGTGCCTCACACAAGATAACATAGCTACATGTATAAAACAGTCATAACCAGGTGGCGATACAAGGCTTGGATTTTCCGATCTGGCAAGGGATTACCCACGTAACATTTTGACGGACACAGTTACGTGGATATTGGCTCACCTGACAGTCGGCTTGTATTTACAAGTGAGCTCGCAGCGGTTGCATCTTATATTATTTATATGGGGGAAACTCCAACTTTTCGTACACTGTCAATTTAGTTTAATACTGAGACTGAAACAGGGAGAAAAAGCAATAGTTTCCTGCCTTTCAGGAAATGTCACAATATTTAGCACCATTTTAGGGACACATTCTTCAGAGTTAAATGAATAATAAACATACACAACAACCAATGGTTTTCGTTATATTTCTGATATATCTTTAATACATACTTAACAATATCACACATAACTTGTAACTCTGCAATGGGTGGTTCTTAATAAAACATTTGTGTAATCTTTGTCCTTCAAAATTACCCAATACTGTAGAAAGACCCATATGTGGTATTTTGGTTAAAGCTTCAAAAAAATGCTCTCATTTGAAAAGTTAAAGCCCAATACGGGCGATTCACAATAGTGCGCCTCCAAGAGTTTGCAACGCGTTGGCCAATCACAATGCACGAAATCAGTCGACCTTTTCCAAACGCGCATTGGGTCGACAGATTTCGCGCATTGTGATTGGCCAACGCGTTGCAAACTCTTGGAGGCTCACTATTGTGAATTGCCCGTATTGGAACCAAACTTGATTCATAGATGAAACACGGGAACCTTCATATGGTCATGATGTAGAAGTGCAATTGAGCTAAACTTGGGTAATAGGTGCAGCATAGCAACCTTCATATGATCATGATGTGAAAGGGCACATGCTCAGGTCAAAGGTCATGTCCGGTCATTATTAGCAGTTCGTACAATGCCACCCTCATTACTACCCACAATTATTGCTACACTGATCAGGGCCCTCTCATCCGCATCACTACCCCTTGCCATTGCCACACTTCAATGCACACCTCACTCTATCAAGAAATTCAAAAGAAAAGAGGCTAGACATGTCGTGTAAGATTTTAGAGAAATAATGTTGCACCCTGATGCCAATTTTTTCCATCATATCTTATCTCAATGAAGGTCAGTCATTGCAAAAATGTTGAAAAGCAAGAATCTGGGACCCAGAAACATTTCCATTTTGTTAGAAAATACTTTGAAAATGCACTCAACTCTCTATATACTTTGTACAGAACCAACAGAGTGGTGTCTGGATACTACATTTTTCGGATTTTAGGCCCAAAGACTCTCCCTGAGAATGGATAACATGCACCCTTGCCTTGCTGTGTTATCACTGTTTCCCACATAATTACAGTGTCTTTGTTTTTTTTTTATGTTAGGGATAACATTGTCCCTATGCCAAACAGCGAGCACAAGTATGAGTACGTCAGTTTTAAGGATCCCACTTACTGCCAAGAATGCCAAAAGCTCCTGAGGTAAATTTGTGTTACTTTTTGTTTCGAAAGTTGTTTTAGGAGTGCGTTTGATTGAATCCTCTTTGGTTGACTGGAGAAAAGGCAGAATGTTTAGCCTTACGAGCCTGGCTAATTGAATGCTCACATGCCTTTATTTGATCCTAATGTGACTAAATGTCAGAAGCCAATCGGCTATGGGAGTTACAGATATGGTTTCTGACAATGAAATGCTTAGTGATAGACAGAGACAAATAGTCCATTTCCATGGTTTCAGTTTAAACTAATTTTAAGATCGTCTGCTTTTCCAGCAATTGCAGTTGTGATCGAGTGAGAATTGATGTTAATTATAGCCCTTTTGGTCAAAATTAAATGAAAGTTATGGGGGAAAAAGTTATGGATAATGATATAGACCAAAAACAAAGTTGGGGGTTGGTTCTGTAATTTTTTGATATGTTGGGATTTTTCCACTGTCCACCATACCGGTATATTGAAATTAATTACACATGCATGGTATTTAATTCCTCCACTCCGCTGATCCAGTTAGTAAGCAGTTTGCAGCAGCTTCTTTTTTTTTGTTCATTGAAATGTTTTTGTAAACTATTCAAATTTCTGTGGATGGCTTTTAGAGGTCAGTTCTTCCAAGGCTACAAGTGTCAGGTGTGCAATATCAACGTGCACAAAGAGTGTCTGAACAAGGAGACTGTCCAGCATTGTCAACAGCGTCAGGGTAAGAAACCTCTGCAATGATTAGGAGTCACTGTAATATATGTCAGAGATGAATTGCAGAAAATGTTACCTGCAATAGGCCCATTTTAACCAGTTTTTGTTGCACCATTTTTATCAACATTCCAGAATCTTGTCATCCAGTATGTTTTCAGTTTGTGAACAATGCTGATAATTTCATCACAACATTCCTTAAATCTTCATTTGCACAGCATTTATGTATTGTGTTCCCATCTGCCATCTTTCCTCTCCCCTTTATGTCTCCATGTCTTCATGTCTCCATTCCACTTGGGCTTCAACGCATGACTCTTGGAACTTGAACACCACTTGTAATATTTCAAAATTGTGTAGCTGTGTGTGGCCCAGCACTTGTATGGTTATTACCAAACTTGTTCACAGTTGGGCATGTGACCATTTGCATAGGTTCCCAAGTTGTGAAAGCCGTCAAGAAATACCAAGGTATTCCCCGCCCGCCCCCAGGAGCCAACCCCCTTGTCTTTGAGCGGAACGAACTGATCGAGATCCTCAACAAAGAGGACCCCAAATGGTGGAAGGGACGATCCACCCAGACTTATGAGCAAGGATTCTTCCCGGCTGAATATGTGGTATGTAGCACCTTTCTTAATTCTTTGTTGTTGAAAATGATGTGTCCACACATTTTTGGGATGGCATTATTGTTATAATTGAGTCCCATAATTATACTGATGTATTTAAGCAGGTGCAATAGGACATAAAGATAAAAAAATAGACCAAGTGGCCCAAGTATGTGGGCTTAGATTAAGGCAAAAATCTAAGTTTTTGCACAAAGAGGTGTGCTGAAAATGTCCAAGAATTTGTAACATTTCATCTTGATCTTAAGCCCGGCACACTTTCCCGAATATACCAGTTGCCCGGATCACCCCATAACTGGTACGTTTTTTTCACCGATGCGGTTGGACCGCAACGTTACCCGCACACATGCCAGATACCATCCTATAATCAGTCACATGATTATCAGTCACATGATGACCAGTCACATGACGACAACCATGTGACTTCCTTTGTGAATCTGATTGGTTAACATGAATATTGTGTCCGGTGAAATCGTATCCGGTGAAATTGGATTTGAAAAAAAAATCAAACATGTTTGATTTCATCCGGTTGCCCGGTACACGGTCAGATCAGTGCGAATTTTCAGCGCACACCTTTGTACAATGGCCCGTTGATCTGGTGAACTGGTAAAATCGGGAAGGTGGGCACTGGGCTTTAGGCTGCAGTGCGTGTAAACATTATTATTCTTTACTAAACTCTTTTCAAGTACTGAGTCAGCACAGTCTTGGTGCTAAGGTGTGATTATGTCCACACAATCCTATATTTCAATATAGGTGGGGACACAAAGAAGGACACTTACAACACTGTTGCACCCCCCAAAATAAGTATCAATTTGAATGGCTAATTTCAAGCTCTACTGAACTAATGAGCTTTCCATTAAGGCATAATTTTGGAGTTACACTGACAAATATATCTTCTTTTTATTGCCATTTTTCTAGCTGTACAGAAGTTATTCACTTTTAAAGTACCTATGTAACTATCAATGTTGTAGGAACCAGTCTACTCGCAGAGTGGATCTGTTGTTCGCAAAGAGCATAGACTGTGCAACTTTACTACTTGAAGCCTCGAGTGCTAGAAAGATGCTGAAAATGCAACTTTGCATTACTATTGTCTCTGTGGAGAAATAGTACAGAAATAGTCTGCTTCAATGTGTAGGACATGACAGACTAGAATATGAACATATGATGTTTTGATGTGGGCATCAGAATCTGACGTTCAATTGTTGGGGCATGTCTCTCTTTGTCAAAGCTGGGAGGGATGATTCTTGCACATGGGGTCCATAAATAAGTAGATTCTAGTATGAACACCACCAAGTGTCAGATAAGCTTAGCCTCCATGATAATATCTTGCTACTGGACTTAATGTAAGAAACACATTTCAAAGGAATTATAAGTCCATACCTGGTTTTTGTTCACATTTCTAAATGATATTTTGTTCTTTTGTGAGACACTTCTGATCTAGCTGGTTTTAATTTTACTCAAATTGTGTGTAAAATTTATTGTTTATACAAAATTCCAGCAAATTTTCAACAGCATTTTCACTGCAGTTTAAGTAGCCTTGATTGCAAGGCTGCGTGAGGGCCGTATCAGCATACGATCATCGCTGGCTGTGCATAGCTAGCCTCCCCGTACCATACCTGGCACCGCTTGGCAAAACCCCGATTGGTCACACGCACAAAGCTCTCAGTGTATACTGTATGTTCACACTGTCATATTGTACGTGCACACACACTGCCCCCATGTGAGTCCCAATTACTCTCGGTTGTCCACCCATCTTCGTAAACACCGGCAATCGTGGACACCCTATTGTCCCTAATCGTCATTGCTTTGTTTGTACTTTTTAACATCACCTCTCATTGGTTTTGTACATGAATTTTAATCGTGGACATTCGGTCAATCGTGAATGTATTGTTTGTGCCCAAACCCTTTTGTCCTAGGTCCACGATTGCCGGTGTTTACATAGTCACACACACACTCAGCTCGATTCACAGCCTAGATTATTCTGACACTGAGAGGATATGTAAATTATCCAGTATGAATAATGTATGTTCCTCATCGGCCATTCACGCCACAGATCAATGATTGTTGGTTTAGTAACCCAACGCTGGCATGCGTGAAGCGACCCACAGCATGTTCTTAAACAGCGTGGCGCGTCCAGTAAAGGGCCAATCAGATCTGTTCGATCGTAAGCAGCTCATTCTCATTAACTTAATTTCAAAACCCAGAAGTAACAGTTGAATCAAGGTTCTGGTCCTTTTGGACCAAGGGCTGTGGCTCCTGATGGGCAGGACTGCATGTGTGCATGCACTGTTAGCTTCGTAGAGCGACAGATTGGAGTTGGCCGTGTGTGTGGACGTGGAGCCCGGGGCCAGCGATGCCCGCATGCTGATACAGCACACACAGCCTTGCATCCAGTTTGAGTGGCGTGAATAGTGTGTATGACATACTGTTTATGACAAAACCAAATAGTTTGCCTTTCATTTTTAAGAGTTGCATTGATTCACATGTACATGTAGTTGCCACTTCACTAGTCCTACTGTAAAAAACACTTACCACCTTGACATCAGCAGCCATTGCATTGAATAAGTACATTGTAGTTCCCTAGTCCCTGACAACAGTTTTAGTATACATGTACATATAAAACATGGTTTGAGGGTTGATGGTCGATTTTTGGTCCCCTGAGGTAGTAGAAGTTCACAAACTTGTGGGAGCAAGTTTGTTAACTTCCAATACCGAGGGAGCTAATATTGACTATCAACCCGAAATACAAACAATATTTTATTTGTTTTACATAGCGCATACATATTCAACAAACTTTGTCGATTTGCCCATCATTTTTTTCAGCAAAACATTGTTATGCATGTGCCACCATCTTTTCATGTAGCTTAAACTAGGGCGATGCTCCAGCATGCATGCGCACCCCTGTGTGCTAGTTCCACAATTCGGGCGATTCACAATGCAATGTGCCACCAAGAGTTTGCCACGGAGAGATCATTTTTCGCAGTGCATTGTGGGAGATAGTCGACAAATTCGCAGCGCGGGACATTTGGAATTGTAAGTTTTTCCGGTCGGTAGTTGCGTAAGCGTATGATTCGAGGATCTGTTTGCCCTTTTCTTTTCTTTTATAATTTTTTTTTTTTTGTAAGGCAGTAGAACGCCATGCCCCAATCTTTAACATATTAGCACAAGATGTCTACTGACACTCATTCAAATGGGCCATGTTTTGTCGACCGTAAACTTGAACTAGACTTATGTTTGTGGACAAACACAGGGCTGTGTCGGCGATTTTTTGGTGACGTGACATGTAAAGTTTCAAGTATAAGTTCCATCCAGGAAGAATGTGTAGTTCTGTTTATAATAAATGTTGGCATATAATATGTGATTACATTCTCATAGGGCTTTGAATTATGACGTCACATGTCACATGATGACGTCATGATGACGTCACATCAATTTCATCCATAACACATCCCAGTCTAGGTAAGTTTGAACCCAATCAGACCTGTAGTTCTGAAGATATTGGCCTTCAAAATATGTTTATTTTTATATGACGTCTACAAGACATCCCGGTCTAGGTACATACCAACTTTCAACCCAATCAGACCTGTAGTTCTAGAGATAATAGCCAATCTGTCAGATCTAGCCGAATTCTATTAGAAAATGGTCACAACAGGAAAATCGCATATAATGTGATGTCACGTGACTCATGATGACATCACGATGATGTCAATGTTTGGCACACATCTTCAGATGCTGGTCTAAGAGTGTGCCGAGTATAAAGGCAATCAGATTGATTATCGTGCCCAAAGTGCCTTGGACAAGAAAAACATATACAAATGCTATGGGCAAAATGACGGAAAAAGAAAACTAGAACTGTATGTCTGTTTGAAAACAGAACACAGGGCTTTTTCGCATTTTATAAATGTTTATGCTATGTTTGTCCTTTGCAGTCACTTTTTAGAGTGTTTAATACAGTTAAAGGTTGATTACAATGCTTAGAATATTTCCAAAAATAAAGCTTTATCACATGACGTGACATGCCCTGCGATGACGTCATCTTGAAAACCCTTCTCAATGCATATTTTGTCACTGTGGTCTTGGTTTGAACGAAGTTTAAACCAAGTTTACAGTCAATCCGATGAAAGGAAGTGTGCAATTGTGGAAGCGGAATAAAATTATAAACATTAAAAAAATCATGAAAAAAATCAACCGATGACGTCATCGTGACGTCATTTCGGATTTTCCATACTAGTACCATTATCTACCTATCCACCAAGTTTCAAGACGATCGGACCTTCCCTTAATATCCGTTTAAAAAAAATAATAAAAAAAATAAATCGCATTTTTGATGATGTCATGATGACTTCACACATTTTAAATTTTTTTGTGCATATACCTATTACCTAACAAACATAATACAAAAAGAATGTTGAATTTAGCACGTTGCGTTCGTGAGATATGGCTTAAAGGTTCAAAAATTCATATAAAATCACACGATGACGTCATCATGACGTCACCTCCATTTTTACCTATAACACATCCCGGTCTACCCACATACCAAGTTTCAACCTAATCAGACTTACTGTTCTGTAGATATAGGACTTCAAAATATGCACGTTTGTGATAACGTCACGTGACACCTGATGACGTAATCATGACGTCACTCTTCGGGACACAACTTTGCCATAAGGACAAAGCATATGCTTAATTTGAATGATGTATGTCAAAGTTCAATGCCAAAAGTGGCGTGTACTAAAATTGTGCACAAAGTCTATGGGATTTTTGGCACAAAAAGAAGACCCCCCCCCCCCAAAGAAAGAAAATCAGAACTAAACTAGACTTTAATATGTGGACAAACACAGGGCTTTTTCGGTAACTTTTTTGTGACATGTGACATGTAAAGTTTCAAGTATATGTTCCATCAAGCAAGAAACTGTTCAATTGAGCACTACGTCCTGCTTATAATAAATGGTGGCATATAATATGTGATTACATTCTCATAGGGCTTTGAATTATGACGTCACATGTCACGTGATGACGTCATGATGACGTCACATAAAGTTTCATCTATAACTATAATATTATGGTAAAGAAGAACTTAGCCAGAGCATACATCCTTGAAAGCAAGTTCACATCTTTCACCAATTTTAAATTACAAGGCACTTCCCGTTTCAACCAGAAGAAAGGGTCACGTGATTTTGCACATATTTAAAAAATGAAGGCCCTCGATAATTCTTTCAATTCCCGCAAAAATCATGTTCAGGTCTCTCACGGTTGATTTTATATTGATTTTTAAATATTAAATCTATTAATCTTTACGAGACGTCACGAAACCCATGATGATGTCATCATGACGTCACTTCAATTTTCATCTATAACACATCCCGGTCTAGGTACATACCAACTTTCAATCCAATCGGACCAGTGGTTCTGTAGATATTGGCTTTCGAAATATGCGTGTTTAGTATGATGTCACATGTCACGTGATGATGTCATCATGACGTCACTTCAATTTTCATCTATAACACATTCCGGTTTAAGTACATACCAAGTTTCAACCCAATCAGGCCTGTAGTTCTGTAGATATTGGCCTTGAAAATATGCACATTTGATATGACGTCACATGTCACGTGATGACTAAATCATGATGTCACTTAAGTTTTCATCTAAAACACATCCCAGTTTAGTTGCATACCAAGTTTCAACCCAATCAGACCTGTAGTTCTGTAGATATTGGCCTTCAAAATATGCAAATTTTTAATATGACGTCACATGTCACGTGATGATGTCACATCACGTGATGACGTCATCGTAACGTCACTTAAATTTTCATCTATTACACATCCCGGTTTAGGTACATACCAACTTTCAACCTAATCGGACCTGTAGTCATGGAGATATAGGCCTTCAAAATATGCACCTATATTGTGACGTCACGTGTCAGATGATGACATCATCGTGAAGTCTTTTAAATTTTCATCTATAACACATTCCGGTTTAGGTCCATACCAACTTTCAACCTAATCGGACCTGTAGTTCTGGAGATATGGCCCAATCTGTCAGATCTAGCCGAATTCTGCTAGAAAATGGTCACAACAGGAAAATCGCACATAATGTGACCTCACGTGACTCATGATGACGTCACGATGATGTCAATGTTCGGCACACAACTTCAGATGCTGGTCTAAGTGTGTGCCATGTATAAAGTCAATCGGATTGATTTTAGTGCCCAAAGTGCCGGTAACAAAAAAATGTGTACAAGTGCTATGGGCAAAATGACTGAAAAAGAAAAAAAAGACAAAAAGACCAAAAAAAAAAAAAAAATTCTTAACGAAAACAAAGGCTGTTTCAGCTGGTTGCCGAAACAGCCAATAAATTTTTTTTAAAAATCTTAACAAAAACAAAGGCTGTTTCCGCAAAATTGCCGAAACAGCCCCCCCCACCAAAAAAAACTCTTAACAAAAACAAAGGCTGTTTCAGCAAAATTGCCAAAACAGCCCCCCCCCCCAAAAAAAACCTCTTAACAAAAACAAAGGCTGTTTCAGCACAATTGCCGAAACAGCCCCCCCCCCAAAAAAAAATCTTAACAAAAACAAAGGCTGTTTCGGCAAAAATTGCCGAAACAGCCAACTAGAACTGTATGTCTGTCGAAACAGAACACAGGGCTTTTTCGCTTTCCTTTATGTAGGAGAATTTCTTCGCCGCACAATTTTGAAGTGATTGCCGTAAACTTCGCTTGAGACATCAACAGTATGACAATGTGGCACTTGGACGGTCCGCGCCCTCACGACCACGTGCGTGTGTGGTGTATGGGAAGCAGGCGATGCTGAATCTGGTCAATGTACATGTATACACGCACACACTTGCGGTTTATGCTTGGATGAGTCGCTTCGGCATTTTTTACTCTCTCTGTCGCAACTTGCGGAAGGGTATTTTTTGCCGACGCCGCGTGAACTGTGTGAACAATTTGACAAGCTGGGAACTTGGCACTGTTGAGGCAAATGTTTACGCTATCATTTAATGAGCAATTCAAGCAATTTGTTGAAACAGCCAAAAATGGACTCTCCGTGGTGAACTCTTGGTGGCGCACTGCATTGTAAATCGCCCGAATTACTTTGTAAAGCACGTGCATAGTAGACTAGTGCACAGCCAACTTGTGCATTAGTGTATTACTCATGCATATTTACCTTGTACATCTCTCCTCGTGTGCACACATGTTAACTAGTGGCTGACACATGAATGTGAATTGACCAGCGAGAATTTGACTCTCAATTATGAATATGTATGAGGTATAGTAATATTGAAGTACATCATTAGAAAAAAAAGCAAGTGCCTGCAGATGAATGTATATATATATATATATGTAGTGTTTACTATCCAGTAGTATTTTGCCTGGTTCCCAACATGACATCTGGTTTTTCCCAGGTGCCGCAGAGACAAAGCCAGGCTGCTGGTCACTTGGTAAGCTGCTGTTGTATCTAATAACCACAGTTGTATGCATGTGAACACATCTCACTGCCCTGAATTAACTGAATAACTAGTATGAAAAGCGGTCTCATCTATGATACATGTACACTAAGCACAGCAGATCACGGTGGACTATTGCATTTTATGCACGAGGACTCATCTGCATTCATTTGTTTATACTAATCCAAACATTGGTTGTAATTGTTGTTCCAATTTATTTATTTTTCTTTTTAAAATTTAAATAGCGCAGTTGGGTAACACAACACGGTTACCATGAGCATTTTTTCGTCAGTCCCGACCAAAATGTGCACATTTCTCGCAGAGAAAATGTAAACGGAGAGCTGGATAGTGTTTAATCAAAATTTTGGGAACAAATTTTCTGATTGTCTTAAAGCATAGTGTCATCGACCCTGATCACAGAATGGCCATTCTTAAGTTTTGCTAGATCAGACAAAGGCCCATTTGCGCCATGCCAAGTGGGGCCAATTTTGCATTGAATCAAAATTTTGAGAACAAGAACAAAACCAGTATCATTTGATAGCTTGGAACTTGTAGATTATGGAAATATAACTTAAGAATGATTTTAGATCAGACTAATTAACTTAAGAACGGCCTGAAAAGCGCGGAGGATGGGCGTGGCCGTCACCCCCTTCTTTTCATTTTTGCTGATACCGTTCTAACGCAACAGTAGAGGAGAAAATAAAACCAGTTTCCATTGATGCCTTAACACTCATGGAATATAAAAACATAACTTAAGGGTGGTTTTAGGTTGACTAATTACCTTAAGAGCGGCGGGAAATGCACAGAGGGGCGGGGCCTCAACCCCCCCACCATGTACGTTTTGGCTCATATCGTCGCAAGGCATTTGTTAAATCCTGCCAAGTTTCTTTCACAGCTGTTCTGATGTCTTGCAGTAATTGTGACACCAAGTTTATGAAAATAGGGCATAACTTGGTCATAAAATGTCCATTTTCCAACACAGGTAGGCCTAAGTGCTAACTTTTCCCATTGGAAAGTACATGGACATGAAAGTGTGCATGACAGTGCCGACTAACAGATTGAATTGAAATTGTGCAAATGTACTACAAAATTTAAATTGGGAAAATAAAACTATTTTTATTGATGCCTTGGCACTTGTGGAATATGAAAATATACTTTAAGAGTTCCTTTTGGTCAAACTAATTAATTTAAGAGCAGCGTCAACAGCGTGGAGGGGGCGGGGCTACAACCCCCCTTTGAGAACATTTTGGCTCCTACAGTTGCAATGCATTTAGTAAATTCTGCCAAGTTTCTCTGATAGTTGTCCTAATGTCTTGCGGTTATTTTGACACCAAATTTATGAATATAGGGCATACCTTCGCCACACAATATTCAAATACCAAAACAGGTATAAGCTAATGTTAACTTTTCCATTCAACATTCCATAACGTACATCGGAGGGCGCATGAGAGTGCCGACTGACTTTAAATGACCACAACAACAAAACATTTCAACAGGTTGAATTGAAACTTCACAGATGTATTATACTGATATTCCATTGTCCATTAAAATAATTCCCGATGTGGGGAGAGCATATCAGATTTCCGTTGCCCTGGGACAGTTCAATTAACTTTGTTAACCTTAGCATTTTTATTCTGATTTATGACCTTTGCACGGAATCAAAGTAGCCAAAGCGCTTTACCCAACCATGAAACATTGTTTCAAGTTCACGATAACCAGCCACATTTTGTAACCCTTTTACCAAACTCACTGGTGCATTGTTGTAACTTTGTCTGGCTAGCTTCTTATAATTTATGCATGCTCTGTTGCGCCTGCGTCGCCGGGCATGAAAACAGGGGACATGGGTATCAGATACTCTAAATAACTAAATCGTCTTTGGGTCTTAATTCGCGAGATCCTGTAGAACAATAGTCAAAACTAGAGGTTGTAGGAACAACCACACGATGTTGGGCCATGGATTACCGCAAACTTTGCCACACACAATCAAAATATGCATGTTTAAATCCATGTTTGACTTTTTCAACATGCCGCCAGAGGGCGCTCTAACATTTGATGACGTCACCTGTAAAATTGTTGTACAGTACTGCCTAGGCAGACACTTACATCGTTGAAAGCAAGTTCGCATCTTCTGCCATTTCAAATAATAAGCCACTTTCGGTTTCAACCGGAAGGAAGGGTCACGTGATTTTGCACTTAATACCGAAAATTACGACCCTGCAATATTGTATCAATTGCCATAAAAAACAAAATCAAATCTGTAGCAGTTGACTTTATATTGATTTTTAAAGATTGAATCTAGAAATCTTTGATTGCTTGTAATATGATACTTGATGACGTCATTGTGACGTTATTACCAGAAAGTTCAAGAGCTATTTTAACTGTTCCATACATAGCCAAATCTTGATTATATTTATCACGGTTGATTTTTTAGCAATTTTTGAAGGTTTAAAGGTCTATTTATTGTAACTTCCGATCTGATGACGTAATCATTTTTTTTTCGCGCATAGGTCTTGTCTGCATTAAGGTCATCATGTACATTAATTTTGAAGCGAATACTGCAAACTTCGCCACAGACATACCTGCCGCTAGAGGGCGCTCCAAATCTTCATGGTGTCACCCATTACTTTTTTTGAAAGATCAATCCAGGCAAACACTTACATCTTTAAAAGCAAATTCATATCTTTTTCCACTTTCAAATTATTAGGCACTTCCGGTTTCGACCGGAAGGAAAGGTCACGTGATTTTACGCGCACAAGATAAAATGAAGATGTATTATTATGTCGATTCCCGCAAAATTCAAGTTCCGGTCTGTCACGGTTGATTTTATATGGAATTTCAAAGATTAAATCTATTAAACTTTCAAGTGATGTCACGTGACCCTTGATGACCTCATAATGACGTAATTACAAAAAAAGCACATCTTCAGTGGATTGTGCATTCATGTATTGACAAATGAAGTTCATATATGTTTCCAGTTTTCCAAACAGTTCTGGAAGTGAATTGTGTCTTGGAGAATAATAATAACATTGAACCCATACAATAACAATAGGTTTTGGGCTAAAGCCATAGAGCTATATTAAATTACTAGAGTGCTAACTTCGTGTACAAAGTAATGCCTGCTGGGCGCATCCATGTTTGTGCACAAACCTATGGAGACCTAGAAATTTTGTACAGCTTTTGTATGGCTATTTGCATCTGAGTTTGTGTTCCATACCGGTGCGTTATCGAAGCCAATACGCCCAAAATCAAAACGCACGATCAGCAAATGAGCTTGTCATTTTGCTCTACGCAAACAGCGCAATGCGTGCGCGTATTCGCTGCAGATGCTTTTTGTCGTCACATTTATTTGAACCGTCAGTGACGACCAGGAGGGCTTCAAAGCATCTCCGCGCGCAGCATGATGAGTTAGCGCTCTAGTTATTTAATATAGCTCTATGGCTAAAGCCCAACACCTAATTAATTTCTGATTCATTATTTAGACAGTGAAAAATGGGTATACAAAGACCGCTGATCTCTCACATGGGCGTCTCCCCCAAACTGGAACCCCCCCCCCCAAAAAAAAAGGAGAAGAAAAAAAAGGGAACAGGGAAAGAAAAAGAGGCGCGAAGTCATTACTGGTCATTTAATGGGTGTTTTTTTGGGGGGGGGGGGGACTGTGCTTTGTCCCCTCTAGAACAAAATCCTGGCAACGCCCATAACTTCACCAGCTATGAACTTTCCCCACTTTTAAAAGTTCATTATCATGTTAAGAATTCATATTGTAAGATTAGATTTGGGTCGTGGACAAGTAGGGTTTAAATAATACATTCTTAAATATCATAAACAGGGTATACAAAGGTAATTGACCTTTCGAAGGGACTAGAAGGCAAATATGAATATTTTCTCACATCCAATCATTATATGCATAGCATGAAGAACCAGCGCAAGGAGTTTTGTGCTTAAGTCTCAAAGTGCAAAACTTTGTACGATATTTGACCTTAACAGCTCCGTAAGCCTATACCCACTGCCCCTTAAGATTCAATTTAATCTTTTGCTTCAAACCGGAAAACTTTACTATAAAATTTGTTTTTAATTCGCCAGCTCCTGCTACCTGTGCTTTCGCATTATTATTTTAAGCAGAAGTTGATATCTCTAATGAAACGACTCCTGAAATCTATCGGCATCTGTAAAGTTTCAATTCCACCTGTTAAAATATTTTGTTGTCATAGTTATTCGGCACTCTCATGCGCCCTCCGATGTACGTCCTACACACATAAGGCCAACAAAAAAAGTCTCCGGTTTCTGGTATGCGCGCGCGTCGCCGTAGCCATGCGCGTCGGCAAAATGAAAAAGGTTTTTTTTCAATGAAAGATGATGTCTCAAAACCGCCAAACTCACTGGTTTGACTGGAATTCTGCTGCTGAGCAATTTCAACGTGTTTTTAGATGGGGTTATGATCGAAAATAAGCTTTATGTGGCCTCTCTGGACTCCCATATATTTGCACTAAGTTTAGTCGGACACCATTTGCAGTCATCAGCCGACATTTAAAGCAAATTTGAAGCAAAAAAGTCGGGTAAAAAAAAAAAAAAAGCCGCGTCGCCGCACCACTTTTTGGACAAGCTCCATACCAGAAACCGGAGACTTTTTTTTTTTGGCCTAATGGAAAAGTTAACATTTAAGCCTATTCCCGTTTTGGTGGTATTTGAAAAGTTTGTAGCAAAGGTATGCCCTTTTCATAAATTTGGTGTCAAAATAACCGCATGACATTAGGACAACTGTCAGAGAAACTTGGCAGAATTTGATAAATGCATTGCAGTGATAGCGACCAAAATGTACTCAGAGGGGGGTTGCGGCCCCGCCCCTCCGCACTGTTCACGCTGCTCTTAAGTTAATTGGTCTGACCAAAAGGAGCTCTAAAGTCATATTTTCATGTTCCACAAGTGCCAAAGCATCAATAAAAATGGTTTCATTTTACCAATTTAAATTTTGTTTTCATTTGCACAGTTTCAATTCGATCTGTTAGACAGCACTGTCATGCATGCTTTCATGTGCATGTAGGCCTACCTGTGTTAGAAAAAGGACATTTCGTGACATTAGTTATACTCTATTTTCATAAACTCGGTGTCAAAATAACCGCAAGACATCAGAACATCTGTGAAAGAAACTTGGCAGGATTTAACAAATGCCTTGCGACGATAGGAGCCAAAATGTACGTGGTGGGGGGTTGAGGCCCCGCCCCTCCACGCTTTTCCCGCCGCTCTTAAGGTAATTAGTCAACCTAAAACCACCCTTAAGTTATGTTTTTATATTCCATGAGTGTTAAGGCATCAATACAAACTGGTTTCATTTTCTCCTCTACCGTTGTGTTGCAACGGTATCAGCGAAAGTGAAAAAGAAGGGGGTGACGGCCACGCCCACCCTCCACGCTTTTCGGGCCGTTCTTAAGTTGATTAGTCTGATCTAAAATCATTCTTAAGTTATATCTCCATAATCTACAAGTTCCAAGCTATCAAATGATACTGGTTTCGTTCTTGTTCTCAACATTTTGATAAAATGCAAAATTGGCCCCACTTGGCATGTTCCCAAAATTTTAATTAAACACTATCCTGCTCTCAGTCTATTACAAGCTGTATTAGCATGAGAACATGGATGTGAGCGTTTTGGTCAGAAAAAGTTCCATTAAAAAGCATTGTTACCAACATCTTTATGGCGAGTACAATTTGAAAACGCCTTTTCATTTACTCAATCACAGTAAATCCAGAAGGAAGGTGCTAATAATTATCGTGCTAATGCTAATCTGCTCATTTATCGGCGCTGTGGTTTGAAGAATGCCTGATAGGCCCTATCTGTGTGTGTTGTGCAGCCAGTGGGGGGTTTGTAAAAGACTGACAATGAGTGTTGCGGTTATGGTGCTGTCAGAGGGACTTTCATTACAATGGGTCTAAGCCAATAGAGAGGTTTTTATTACAAACGAACATTGGGTAAACCTGGCTTTTGTTTGATCAGGAAAGCTACCCCAAGTTTGGTGCAATTAAACAATTAAACATAAACGATCCCGCTTCCTCTGGCTAGTTGTTTTTGTAACTGCAAGTTCTAGTTTTGAGAGTTCTTATGCACTGTTCCAGCAATGAATGACACCATCTATAGTGTGGTGACTGACCTGATGGAGTTTTTGGCCAAACAGCAGCACAAACAACTTTCACGGAAGAAGATCACAATGACTTCTGTACCACATCGCTGATAGTGTGCAAAACATGAACTGACCCCTGGAAAAAAAGCGACCCCTTCCCCCAATGGTAAAAAGAGCAGAGAATAAACAGAACAGAGAAATAATTATGAAGAATGGAATGCTTTCAAAATCGAAACATCTCCATCCCTTAATCCAGATGACTATAACAAAAAATAGAAGTCAAAGAGAGAAGGGCATAAATTAGTAAAGTCTAAAAAACCATACGGGGCAGGATCTTTATCACTTCATGTCAAGCATGTGATGATTTAAACTAGTCCCACGTGCAAAAAGTGATGGATAATTTGTCTCTTTTCCTGCCTTTAATTTGTATCGTCGTCGTCATCTCCCAAAATTTGATGTCATCAAACTGCAAAGGTGCATTTTCAAATGTCTCTATCTACGGAACCGTATGTCCAATTTGGTTGTAACTTGGAAGGTTTACCAAGACTGGGATGTGTCACCATGATGACGTCATCACATGCCACCACATGTCACAGAGTCATTTCATATAGCCACTACAACAATTTTAGTTTATTGTAGTGCCATTACTTTGACTAAGTTCCCAGTTTGTACCCCTAGAGGGCAACAGTATTCACAGATGGAACACAGGCGTGCATGGGGTCCATTAACAGAAATGACTCTACTATATTCACAGTAACTTTTTACAACATATATATATATATATATATCTCTTAAGAGCAATATTTTCCGCATTTGTGCAAATGTGAAAAGCTTTCATTGTATACTGTCCTGATTAAGATCTTTTAATCCACACATAAAAAGATTTTTATTTTTGCATGCGTCAGTGTAAGTATTAAATACTGTTTCATTGCTTAGGGAGTCAAGCGGTTGTAGTGCAAGCACTTACATGTACTTGTTCTGTCTTTCCTTTTCTTTTTCTGCTATTGTCAAGCTCAAGTCATGATGGTTTGGTGACATTTGTGTAGGTGGTGGATGTAGTGGTGAAGTAGACTGGACTGTATCAGTCTTGTAAAGTAGATGTGTGTGTTTTAGATGTCTCATCAGAGCATTTTGTACACAAGTCCTTGGGCATATTGCTGGAACAGCCTGTGTAAGAAATACCCTATGAAATTAAAGACACTAGAGCCCCAAAAAATTCCCACCTACCAACCCTGTTTTTGAAAAGCATGTAATCTGAAGCAGAACTATTTTTCTCGGCCTAAATTATGTTGTATTTGTTTTATTACACCTTATGCATAGCTTTGTTATCAAGAGAATAAAAATTAAGTTGACATAACTTCAATCCAGACACCAATAAAAAGAAAACTTTGTTTATCATGAGGATTTGAGTATGGCACCTCTAACAGATTAACAGGCATTTGCTGGGGATTCACAGTTGGAAGCTAACCTAAGATACTACTGCATAGCAACACTTGGACTTCATGAACAATTCTGTTCCCCTAATGCACTGGAACACCCCACAATGGGAAGTGTGCGAGGTCATAAACATGTGCATTGGGTGTAATATCTTTTGCTTAGGACTACAATATAGTCCTTTTCATGATGTTTCCACATGTACATGTATTTACATGCACGGTTGTTTGGTACCACACCATACATGTACATGTAACCAATGGAGAATGGATGATTAGGCCAAAAAAGAAAGTCTTTGGTTTCTGGTATGGAGCTTGCCCCAAAAGTGGTGCGGCAACGCGGCTTTTGCTGACGTGCATGGCTACGGCAACGCGCGCATATTAGAAATTGGAGCCTTTGGGGGGGGGGGGACTCGTACGTGCAAAATTGAAAAACAATTTGACAGTTGGCTGTTCAAGGCAAATGCTTGGTGTTACATTGTATTGTGAATCAATCCTTTTTACAACCAGTGAACTTTCTTGATTTCTAAATTGACTTTATTTTAATAGAGTGGATCATAGATTTGGTTTTCATTTATTCATAGCAGCGTCCAAACTATGAGGTGACAGTTCCTACCGGTATTTCTAGCCATCGCAGCCCTCATCATGACAAGCGAAGCTCCAGCCCAAATCCAGGGACCATATTGGATTCTCAGTGGTAAGTTTCTGGGGTCTCTTATTGATCCGTTAGGCCTCATGCCACAATATTAGTAATGTAAAAAGAGTGACTGTAACATGCAGTGTGGCATTGTTGGTGATACATGCATTGTTGCCTTTGCAGGGTGACCGTAAGGTCATGGGAAAATTCTGCTAGATGCACTTCAAAAGTCTGCTAGATTTAACAAAAATCTGCTAAATTACCTATAATTACACAAAATACATAATAAACACTTACACTCTTATGCAGATGTTATACAATTTCCTTAAACCAAAATCAAAATCATGAAATTTCCGCTAAAAAATATTAAAATTTTTTTTTTTTTTTTAAATTGCGCTCGTCTAGCCTGGCTTCCAATGTCTACATTACTTTAATATGTACTCGCACACATTAGGGAACCTCAGTGCTTGACCGGCTGTATGCCTACCTATCCCGTTGTGCAAGGGTCAGTGCTGTAGTCGAGTACCAAAACTTGAGTACCAAGTTTTCCGAGTACACACAGGGCCGAGTACGGGCCGAGTCCGAGTACTTTTTAGTCGAGTCCTGGGCCAAAAATCCGAGTTCGAGTTTTTCAGAGTCGGAGTACGGGCCGCGTTCGAGTCCAAAGATATCGAGTAAATCCCGAGTACATTTTTAAACTTAAAGCATTATGGAAATTAGCACCGTTACTTACATGTGATGTGTAAAGTAATTACCTGGCATTCCAAGAAATTAACACATACACATATTAAAAAGTGTTGGTTTTGCTTGGAATTCTTGATTTATTGACGATCTTCCTCATTCTGAAGGTTAAGCCAAGAGTCGGTTTTGCAATGCTTATAAATACCTTTTCATTTTGTGTTCCCTATTTTACACGTTTCCAACAAAGAGTGATGTGCACAACCTCTTCCCCACGGATACGCTCTTTCCGCGCCTTGTTAGTTAGAAAATGCCTCGTGTGATGAACGCACATGCAGCCCATGGAAAGAAGGTTGCGATTTATTTCGCTGGTATTCTTGTAGTATTCAGTAGGAATAGGACAGTAAAAAATGTGCACCAGCAATACTGCGAGCGCTGCCAATACCCATTCACGAATAATTGATTTAGAGTCGATAAAGAATACATCGCGATACTTTCATCATTTTCATATACACTCTGTGAAATTTTTGGTCAAAGTTTAGTATAAAAAAAAAATCCGAATTTTTTTTCGAGTACTGCGCGACTGGGGTCGAGTTCACCGAGTACAATTTGTCGAGTTAAGTGACGAGTCCGAGTACAAAATTACGAGTACGTGCTTTTTTCGAGTACTTATGTAACCCATGGTTCACATTTCAAAAATACAGGAACCAAATTTTATATTAATTTAACTCCTTTTTGAAAAAAGAACTCTTGACTTCACACATATCAGGATTTACGTGCACAATGAAATATGTTTTATTGCCAGAAATAAAGTGGGCTCAAGCAATGGCAATACAAATTAAGAATGCAATGAGGTTAAATATTATTCACAGAAAACACAGGATCCTGTAAAATTTAAAATACAAAGCTAGAGCTCAGAAAAAAAGGGCGCCAAAACTATAAAAATGATTAAACTCGCGATTTCGTCCATCCGCGGTAGTTCGGGAGTCCATACATGGTGTAGAAGAGCTTGAAGACGATGGAAGAACGCTGTGACAAAGTAGACTAGTTGATGAAAGGTTCAGTTGAAGATGAAGTAGAAATGACGACTGTCGTCATTTGTCGGTACAGTAAAACAAAGGGATACTTGCGAGGTCTTGACAGATGATGTGGCTTTGTCTAGGGCAATGCTGGTGGCTGTGTCTGGCGTAGGGCTGATGGCTGCGTCTAGGGTCGCTCCAATGTCTTGGATGCCGAAGGAAATGATGGTTCTCCGACGTGCTGGACAGCTGTTTGTCTCGGACGTCGGGGATACCGATGGATCTCAGAAGTGCTGGAGCAGGCAATATGGTGTCTTGAGGGCAGATCGGGGAACGCGCAGAGGGCTCCGCCTAGCTCTCCCTTGAAGTGACACGGTCCAGTCTTTTTAGCCTAAAACAGAGAGTTACATGGTGGTCCATGCCACATTACTAATATTATCTATCACTACGAAGTCAGACCAAAATGGCTAACTTTTCTACATGTAACTAACACACTTCCGTAATCACACAGCATGTGCAAAAACTTTAAATTGAATGTTAACCTACATGTTAATTAACATGTACAGAAAAGCTCTTAATCATCATGATCATAGAAAAAATATCAAAGAAATCAACTTGTTGTCTAATACTTCTCAGATGTTAATCTAACGTATTCACTTTGAACGACTTAAAAACCAGGCACGATCAAAGGATTACTTTTCTCAGTCTCGTACCTGAGACACAAATAAAAATAAAGGAACTCCACCTCTTAATCGAACTGTTTATGTACGGGAAACTAACTTCCAAAACTTGATCATGAGATAACCTCAAATGTAGATCTCTAAGTTTCGGTCCATAACAAAATATTATGCAAACACCCAAAAAAGACTAGAACCTACAATTTATATTACACAAGTGTGCATCTTTTCTTGTGTAACCCAAAACTCTATCACAAGACATCAATTTGTGTCTTTGGGTTTTGGGCAAATCAACTGACAAGAAATATTCTCAAAGCAATTCAAAAGTAAATCATGACCGTGGAATAGAACTTTAACACAAAAAAAACTAATCAGTCCAGACTGTAGGACTATAGTCAGTTTACCACAGAAACATCACAGATACGATGGGTGGTAAATCATGACTTCATAAAAATACAAAAATCTGTACACAATGCTGAATAAAATCAGGAGCATTACTCATTTTTGGTTTGACCTCAAACCTTTACATGTAACTTCAAAGATAAAATAGAAAATGCACGGATCCAATTCACTACACAAGTTTGCTAAAACACTTGTCTAAAGGTAGCAATAAAAGATGCATAACTCTCTTAGTATTCTTTTTGAATATCTCAGAACATCATTAACCTTTGTAACAATATACACAAAATGCCAAAGTCTCTACTCTTATAAATTTGTCTAGACTCACTAAAATTTGTGAAGTCCAGACTTCATAGAAAATCAAATTTAAGCAATTCTCTTCACAACTTACAAAAGTCACAGTGAAAAGTTAATGACTATGATAATCTAAACATTATAAATAATTACTCAACTTACCTAAAACAGAGAGCCAACATTCGTGCAAAAAGAAGGGAACTTGGAATCAGGATCCTCCAATCGAACAAACAAAATGATGCAAAAATGGCTGGTGAAAATGGCAGGCATGCAGTCAGCACGGTGGCAGAATCAGGAATGCCAAGTTCTGCTAAAATTTTGGGGCAGCTAGCACCAAGACCATGCCCTGATCACATGACTAGCCAGGCTCTCATTGGTCAAACTTCAAATTGTCACACAAGACTCTAATACTGATCGGTCATTTAGTAACCAGGCAGATGAACACTCAGCAGAGTTTGTGGTTTTCACAGCTTCTGCAAGGTGTGATCAACAACCAGGGATTAAGTGTCCCTACATCCTGCTTAGCTCCTGGAAGGGTACACAACTGGTGCACCAGTCAGTAATAAAAAGGCAGAGGACACAAAAGACATCCTCTATTCTTCCAGGAAGTGGGCAAGATCAAAGACAGGCTTTAACAAAAGTAGGAAGAGATCAAGTCACCAGTAGAAAAGATGAAACATCATAAAAGATTAGAAAAGGGAAATTATGCAAATAGTAAACACAGTTATATAAAATAATACTATAACCCAAGACCTCTTTTTGGGTCAGGGTTACATCTATGATCGAGTACGGGCCAAGTAGTTATTGGTACTTGAGTTGTATTCGAGTTCGAGTACGAGTACTCCAACACTGGCAAGGGTTTGTTTGAACAAAATAGAAGCCTTTTCCAAATAAATCAGCTGTATTTTTCAAATCTGCTATATTTTTTTTTCTGTCAGAATCACCCATTTTGCAGAATTTTGCTAGAAATCTACTAAAAAATTCATTCTGCTGGATTTTCTGTCAAAGTCGGTGTTTTTTTTTAATTTAAAAAATCTGTCAAATTTAGCCCAAATTCGGCTAAAACGGTCTCCCTGGTGCAAAGTTTATAGGACTTGTGGCTGAATCCTGATAGGTCAATTTTGCAGAATCAAATCCAGCACATGTACATGTTGTAACCATTTCCAGTTCCCCCAGAACGGATTCTATACACTTCAAACAGATTTTGTGTTTGATGGTCACAAATCCACCAGCCAACTGATCAACAGACCAACTGACTGACCAATTGCTCCCTGGGACCAACTTTCAGGGATGTGATTTCTCCGGTTTTATCCGGAAATCCGGTTTTTTGGGCCTCAAAAGAGAAAATAGGGGGGTAGAATGTGCTAATTAATTATTCATAATGAGTTTTGCTTGCCGAAATATCCGAAATTTACTTACGGACATAAACTTCGTTGATAGATATGTATGCCGCACGCACATATTGAACACCCAATGTGAGAACGAAGTTGAAGACCATGCGGTTGCCATTAGTGCGATTATGTGATTTTTCGCTCGGGGCCGAGGTTGTGGTTATGTAGGTCTAGTTCCTGTGTCGGTACTTGAGATGCACGTGTTGCGCTGGTCAGGTGTGCAGACGAGTGCAGCATGGTACACTGGTACCCTTCGCGTGCTAACAGAATCAATGCTATGAAGGATCGGAACCAGTGACTACTGCAAGTACTCACAGGTTCGTGTTCAACGTTCCGTGCGGAATCAATCGGCCGAAGTTGGATCGTAAAAATAGTAAAACAACCATCGATGGCGGTTTTCTTAAAATTAATTCACAGAACGTGATCTTCATTTTTTGTGTATGTATTTTCCATTGAAATGACGAGATTGCAAAACTCGAACCTGTGGAGAAACATCGTAGCGTGTTTCTGCAGTCCAGCAGAATTTTCGGCCACACGGGATGGGCCGTTCACAGTGCAGCAATCCACCGCGCCGGGCCGGCCGGGTGTACGGCGCTATGTACGGCCAGCCAGACTGAATGTTTGCGGCGCTAGCGGCCATGATGTACGTTAAGCATAATTGTGGCATGACCCACCTCAAATATATTTTTAAGTAGGTGAGGCAAGTTTTAATCACTTTTGATGGCTAGTCTTGATAATGTTTGTGGCGCAAATGAGAATAATCCAGGCACAAAATACATGAAATATAAACGATTCCTTGCTTTACTACAAATATAGAAATGGAGAAATAAATTTTTCCAACAATACTACCGACGCTATTTTGAAAGGCATGTTATCGGAAGCAGAAGTGATTTAAGTTTACAATTTTGATTTTTTTTTTACAAAAAAATTACGAGATCTCCTCTGAAATGCTCTAAAATGCACCAGAAAGCCTCAAAAATTTCAAAAAGTTCAAAAATTTTCGGGGCCCTTAAAATTAAGCGGGCCCCGAACCCACGCCGTGGCTTCGCGGGTTATTGTATCACAACAAAAATTCCCCCACAGGTTTGAAAAAATCCTGGGGAAAACAGCATGGTTCTAAACTTTTGAGTACAGAAAAAACTTTATTAGAACAAGAGTACATTTTAAGGGAAAATTCTTCATAAAATTAAAACAAATTCAGCTTCAGAATTTCAGAGGAAAGTGCCCAGTAATTGCCTCAGATTGCACCACGGAGCATCTAAAATCAAAAATTTTCCGGGGCCCTTAAGCGGGCCCCGGACCCCACGCCGTAATGGCTTCGCGCTTCGCGCTCGCCGGGTTTGCACTTCATGCATAAAATTTTCAGGTTTTTTTGTTACAGACCAATCACATCCCTGAACTTTACAAGGCTTGCTGTGTCTTGATATAAGCAGGATTACTCCTCTCGGTGACCTCACATGATAGAAAGTACCTTTTGGGGTCTACATTTAGGTCATTCCACATGAACTCAACCCAGAGGTCCCTATGGTGATGGACTGAGATTTGGCTTAAACAAAAATAGAAGTAGGCCTACCTTTCTATGTACCGTAATTTTTGGAATATAAGCCGCGGCTTATACGTTGAATTTGCCCATGAAAATGTTTACTGCGGCTTATACACAGGGCGGCTTATACGCCGAGCCGTGAAGAATAAAAATGATATTCAAATGTATATTTAATGTACTGGTATAAGGAAAGATCTGTTGCTAAAATGAATCATCAATAAAGAAAGTCATAAACAAACCAAAAGCACGTCCAATGAAAAGGTACGAAGCGGTAAAAAGTACGGCTAGCGAAAGCTGTCTCTTTGACATCGACATCGACAACCGGCCGTACATGATCCTAGTGCAGTGTTGCATGCATGCTGCATGCCTTTCCCATGGACCACACCATTTGTTGTAATAAAGGGGTGTACTTTCTTGGGAACAATAATTACCAATATTGCTGCTGTTTAAAAACAGAAAAAAAAAGATAACTAATACTTTTTATGGAGTTCCAAATATTTCTCTATTCAATAATCAGTTGTTCAATGTCACAATATAATTTTTTTTCTTGAAATGTATTCAAGAAACGATGTAAAACTCAAAGCAGGGGCTAAAAATCACCCCTTACGAAATGAATGGATTCGTCCATAAAATTTTCAGCATCGTGTTGACTATTTTCGAAGAAAGTTACGATCGCAACTTGAATTTTGAGTTAGTAATCACAACAATTTGATAAGTTTTGTTGTAAAAATGGACCTGTTTATTCTTAGGACAAAACAAATCAGCATCTGTTGCCACAAAGCAGCATTTGTAGCCTCCAGTCAGACGACACACGGTGGGTTACATATCTCAAGTGCTGGGGGAAAATGTTATCATTTGCCGGCGTTAGCAAAATCAAATATTCTATTTTCAAGGGGCTCTGTTGGCCCAGAATCTGTCACAGAGGGTTAATGATGCTGGATTCCTTACCTTTGTCGTTGAAAGAGCAAGGTACTGTATTTGTATTTGTACTCCTTTAAAATACTTCTTCTCCCAAACGCTTGGTCCGATTTCAACCAAACATGGCCATATTGACAAATGACCCAAGCTTCGTATGGTGTTTTCTCAGATCAGGATTGAAGGTCACCTAATGGTCAGTAGGGGTCATTTTACTGAAACAGGCAAAATGCTTTTTTTGCCTAAATTTTCTTTTAATTAGTGAGGCAAGTTTTATTCACTTTTGATGGCCAGTCTTGATAATTTTTGTGGCGCAAAGGAAAATAATCCAGGCACAAAATAAACATGATTCCTTGCTCTATACCATTTTATTATGATGCTCCATTCAATCAGCACCCCAAAAAAAATTGGCGAAATAATTTTTCCGACCAACCAACGCTATTTTGAAAGGCATGTTATCGGAAGCAAAAGTGATTTTTTTTCTTCACCCTAATTTCTTAATTTGAAACTTACTTGTAAATGTAATCCATTCTTTTCTAGTTCAGGAAGCTTTTAACAATTTTAATGTTTTTCTTTAATTTCAAAAATATAAGGGGCCTACAAGATCTCCTCTGAATTTTAAGGACCTTTCTTAAGTTTCCCCAAGATTTGCTCTAAAATGCACCAGAGAGCTTCTAAAGTTCAACATTTTTAATCCCACCCCCATGGCTTCGCAGGTTGTTGAATCACAGCAAAACTTCCCCCCACAGGTTTGAAAAAATCCTTGGGAGAACCCTAGGATGGTACAAATTAATTTGGAATGAAATGTTTCAACTGAATATCTTGAATGCTTGAATAATTGAATGATATTTCTATACAATTTTTGTGTGAAAGAACATGCATGGTTTATGAGCATGCAGAACTGTCTGAAATGAAAGAAAAAAAAAAACAAAATAAAGTTATTTCCCTACCTACTTACCTGGATTTTTTTTCAGGCCATTACCGTAAACACACCATTTTGTTTGTTTGGCCTAACTTGATATCATTTGATATCATTTCAAACAGCAGAAACAGCTGGTGTTTGTCTGACAAACACATTTCTAGCTTTTAATTATTTTCTGTTTATTTTTAAAAAAAATTGGGGGGGGGGGGCAGATCTCAATCCAAGTTATTAATAACAAAACAGCCTTAGTTTTTGTGAGTGCAATTATACAACATAAGTAATACAAATTCAAACACAGTGTGTATTCTCTTGACCAGGTATGTGGGTAAAATGGACCGCATCACAGCCATTGATCAGCTCAAAGATAAGCCAGACAGTTGCTACCTAGTCAGAGACAGCGTCAAGGAATCAGAGCACCAGACTCATGCCATCAGTATCAAGTAAGCAAGGTTTCCACAGTCATGGACAATTCCTGGAAACTCCTTGGATTTATAGCTATCATGAAAGTCGTGGAAAAGTGGTGAAATTTTGTGAAATTTTGTTCTTTTGCAAAGAAAAAAGTGACAGAATGCACAACCCATATGTGATGATGTGTAATATTTGGCTATGGCAGTCTTGCTGTTTGCAATCAGTTTACTATACAGTAGGACGTCACTATAACACACGATGGGGTCCGTACAAAAATGTTCATCATAGTGGTTGTACCCTATAGTGGTTGTGCATTACTATTAGGGATTATTAAATACCTTGGAGAGTTGATGGTTTCTGATTGGTCGAGACTCGATCACGTGGCCGTGCATTAACGGTGATAATGACCAAGCGAAAAAAATGGCCCCTGAACCAGCATTGATCCAGCCCCATATGGAAGGCAATGATTGGCCAAATTTACAACAGTCATATGGCAGCTTGTAACAATACAGCACTGCACATGCGCTCAACCACCTTCGCGTGAGACTGACGCGCGCGTACGCAACACAGTTGCTAAGGGTGTGCGCGCGTGTAAGGAAGTTTTAAAACGACTGGACATCGTACATACAGCAGTGCAGTATACTGAGGATGTTTACGACGAAAGCGTAGATCTATGATTTATTTTCTTTAAACACTTCGCCCAACGACATATTTACCTTTCCTAAACCAAGCATCTTTGTAATTCTGGACACAAGGAGTGTGTAAACGAAATTTCAGCTTCCTCCATCAGGTAAAAATATGAAAACATTGTTGTAATTTGTTTCGCTACGGCAGCAGAAGTCCAAACCCTGGATGTCGTACGCGTACGCAATGAAGATGTTGTCCAGCAATGTCCAGCACAGCCTGGGCCCGGCTGTGGTGCATATAACAACGCTTTTCGAAGAGACAGGGTACCACGCATAAGTTAAAATATGGCCCATGAACATGAACACAAAAAAAGTCTGGAAATATCGCCGAAAGAAAGTCACAAAATTGGAGCATTTTAACTGTTTATTTTGTTAAAAAGGTATTTATTAATGGGAATAACAGTCTTAGGATCCGGTCTTCACTGCGTGATGATGACTGGGTTGGGGGATGGCCGCTGTTATTTGGCTCGGTCCATTAACAGCGGCCATCCCCCAACCCGGTCATCATCACGCAGTCACGACCGGGTCCTCACACTGTTGTTCCCATTAATTATCTTTTTAACGATATAAACAGTTAGAATGCTTGAATTTTGTGACTTTCCTTTCGGCGATATTTCCAGACTTGTGTGTAGCAACTGTGTTGCATATGCACGCTGGGTCTTCACACGATGGTGGTTGGCTGTATTGTTACAATCTTCTGTTTTATATTTGGCCAATCGTTGGCTTACATGATACTGGATCAACGCTAGTTCAGAGGCCATATATATTTTCGCTTGTTTTTGAAGTCGGTCTGTATACCACATGTTAATACACCCCCACATGATCAAGTCTTGACCAATCAGAAGCTGTCCACTCTCCAAGGTATTTATTAATAGAATTTAATATTTTGGGAGCCAAAGGGGATGTTTGTTATAGCCAAATGTTCGTTATAGCTGTGTTCATTATAGTGACGTTTTACTGTCTCCCCCTTATGCATGTTTGCTCTATGCTTGTTGCATGTTTAGTGCACAATTATGATGCTTTGGTGGTGCCAGTGGCCTTATCGCAAGCTGGAAGGCTGAAGGGAAGTGTATTGCTGGTCATTGAAAAATTAGTTATAAATGTGAGGGTTTAACCACCACATGTCTGCTACTGGTATCTCCATTGGTGTCATGCAAAGACACTTGAAAGCATGCCATCTATGAAGTCTTGTCCTTGGAATTCATTGGTTGTCAAAAGAAGGTGGTGTTTTTTGGTTGGGGGGGGTGGCGTTGCTTGTGTTTTCCTGTTATCCTTTGTATTTTTGTGTACAAACCTTATGGAACATGTTCCAAACATTCGGAACAATAATAAAAAACAGATCAATAAATATGTGAGAAAGTTCACCCATTCCTATTGGACGAGAGCCCATCACGTGGGTGGTTTTAAATCCCTGATATAAACCGGGTGCTTTTAAACAAAATTCATGCGTTACATTGCGCAGTACGTGCCATGCAGGCGTCAATTTCCATATAAGGAGATAAGCGCTACGCGCATGAGGAACATACCGTCACTTTGCTCACAAAATGACAAAAACTTCGCCTTACCAAGTTTGAAAGCAAAATATAACAGAGTTGTAACGAGTCACTGATTTTTGTGACTCGAGTTGAGTCATTTTAAAGAAGTGACTCGAGTCGAGTTGAGTCATTAGGTCGAAAAGGTCGAGTTGAGTCGAGGCGAGTTGAGTCGAGTCAAATATTTAGCTCGAGTCACGAATATTTGCACACTACATACCAAAATTTATTAAAGGAGGGCATAAATTTAGCCGGCGTTCAAATCCAAGAGCTTTATAAGAAATCGCTTAAAGTCAATGATGCAACAACGAATTGGAAAATGTGTTTAGAATCCGGTTCCTGGATAGTATTTGGCGCGTTCTAAAACCATGAAGTGAGAGAGTGTGACACGTTGTATTTTTGTACATGACAAGCGGCTGCGGTACCATACTGTATTCTCAAAGAGACGTGAACAAAAATTTTGCTCCGTAAGTCATTGCAAATACCTTTCACAAAGTTTTGCTTTTATTTTTGGGTCTCGAGTCTTATAGGTCTTCGCTTGAGTCAAGTCTTCTGATGAGGGAGTTATGTCAAGTCATTTGCTCGCAGTGACTCGAGTCGAGTCGAGTCATTTACCCATAGGGAATTGAGTCAAGTCGAGTCACCAAAAATTGTGACTTGAGTCGGACTCGAGTCGGACTCGAGTCGGACTCGAGGTTTTGCCCTTCACTGATGTTTTTTAAACACTGTATACTCAGTGTGTTACCTCCCGAGTGAAGTTGGAAAAAATCACTCGAGTGGGAACCCACGACCTCCTGCTTTCTTGTGCAGATGTCTTACCAATCGACCACCGAGCTAACGGGATCGGTTGGCTGGTTCGAATCTGATGTTATATACATCAGATGCTATATACATCAGATTCGAACCAGCCAAACGATTCCGTTAGCTTGGTGGTCGAGTGGTAAGACATCTGCACTAGAAAACAGGAGGTCATGGGTTCAAGTCCCACCCGAGTGATTTTTTCCAACTTCACTCGGGAGGTAACATACTGAGTATTCATTGTTTAAAAATGTTTGTTAAGGGCAAAACCTAATTTGAAGTAAAATATAGTTTATTTTCTTAATTATCGTAAATAAGCATTGGACAAAAAACCTGGAATCGGTGTTTTTCATTTTAAGGAAGTCTAAAAAAGTGTAAAATGTTTTCACTAAGTGACCAAAAAGTCGACTCGTTAGCAGGGTCGGAAAAATCATACATTGGTCTACATGTTTCAGGAAGGGAGCATTCATAAGCGTGAGAATGATGTTGAAAGAGAACAGATGTGCACAAGTTCAACTGTCGTATGACACATAAAAGTAACCAGTTTAATGTGTCAATGAAGTACAAATAATAACAGCTTCTGCAGTTTTATGTTTATGACAAAAACTGTGTACAAAGTAATGGGGAAAATATGGGCATCCACGTATTCATGTTCTCATTAAGTGCAAAAAGGTTTTACTAATGAATTACTGTGTAATTAAGTAATATTTTTAACAAACGACTATGATTTGAAGAGCAAATCATAAGCTATCGGACAAGGCAAACATTTCCGAATTCTGTTACTGCAAAGAGGTTAAAAATATCTTTGAGAAAAGTAATAACTTAAAATGCTATTATCTTATGATGAACTTTTGCCAGATTTGGAGAGTTTTGTCACAATTTTAGCAAAGCAACGATACCATAGGCATGGCTAGAGGGGTGTTTCACAAAACACAAATTAAAATTGTTGAACAAAATCTTGGATTGACCGAAAGTTATTTATGAATGAGAATAATATATGTGCTTACCGGCCAAGCACATATTTTATTCCCGGAAGAATAGTGCCCTTATAAGTATAATAAAAGCAGACTGTGTTTTAGGGTAAGGCCTCCCCAAAAAATACTCAGTCTCTGGTCAGCGCTCGCGTCGATTTTAATCATGCGCGTCAACCTTTTTTTCTTCTTCAAAATAACATGGAAGCTACAACAGCGCCCTCTATTTCCGCACCTCAAATTTTTGTACCAAGGAGCACCAAGGAATGTGTAAATTGCACCAAGGCAAATGATAAAGGGCACCAAGGCAAATGATGGAGGACACCAATGTATAATGAGGACACAAAAAAGCAAAATAGTACCCACCTTGTCTGTACAATTGAAGCTTGAAAAAAAAAAAGCCACCCCCCCCCCAAAAAAACCGCGTCGCCGCATCAATTCTGGAACTTCGGTCTGACCAGAGACCGATTGTTATTTTTTTTTGGCTCAAGTGTGGTTTCTTTGTATCATTTCTTTGTATCATCATATACATGTATTTTGCCACCCACTATTGTGAAGTCAGACTCCTGCTCTATTTGTTATTTCCTACATTGTAGACATGAACAACAGGTGAAACATATTAAAGTTCTCTACTACCTTGGCAAATTTGGTTTGGTGGACAAGGACTCATGTGATTTCAACACCTTGCCAGACCTGATCATGCACTACAGCAAGAACAGCCTGAGGGATGTCTTCAATGGGCTTCACTCCACCTTGAAAATACCATTGCGGGAATCCTCTACTGTCCAAGCCGCAAGTCAAGTCCCAGTACCAGTCCAGGGCAAAGCAGTGGCCAAGCCCGAACATAATGGTGAGCATTATTGATCATGTCATTTACTCTATACCACTGGCCTTTCGTGGTTGCTTGTGTGAAGAGAACACAGATTCAAAATGCAATTTTGATAGGTCACTTGCTACATTGCACATACTTAAGAAGCATTCGTGTTAGGCAAGGGATCAAAAATACTTTACCTGTTCGCATGGATGCGCACGCCAGGAACGCATTCTTTTGTTTGAGCTACCTCCCGTTCGCACGTGTGCGAAAGGCCCTCCCATTCTGCACGTGTTCCAATTCAACAAAAGGCCAGTCATGGTCTGTGCACACAGGAAGAGCTCGGCAACACTAAAAGTATGCGAAGAAAAATGTGTTCAGTCCTCACTACGGGAATGGTACTTACTGGATGGGGAAAGCAGTCCTTGGCAAACAGCACCACGGGAAAAAATGAACTGTTGTGTAATAACCTTGGAGATTCAGTCCAGGTGCTATCTTTCACGGAAGAATCCCAAGAAACCAAACTCCCTTTTTATTTCGCTGAACAGTTATGATGTCCCTTACTGAGCCAAACCTAATTTGATGTAATGCATCTCTTTTTAATTCTTAGTAGAACGCTGATTGTAATAATGGCCGACAGCTACATTCAATTAACTCTTTAAGGTCGGCTGTCCATCATTGTGCAGAAATATATTTTGGGGATTTCATTGCAACTTAAGGTGTTTTTTTTGTCCAGTCCGACCGCATTATTTTATTCAGAGTATCAAGCCTATCCAAAAAAAGTTAACCCTTCCCATCTCAGCATTCTTTTTATTGGAACCTGGACGAGAAATCTTTTTCCGCCCCGCCCGACCGCGTAATTATTATTTTTGGCGAGCTGCGAAGCAGATACGAGCCTATGTAATACCAATTTCCGTCCGTCTGTCCGGGCGCCCGTCCGTCCGTCCGTCCGCGCGTCCGTCCGTCCGGCCGTCCGCGTTCAGATAAAAATGTTGAAGTTTTTGATTCTAGTTAACTTGGGGAAAAAAATTAAATGCAGTTGTCATGACTCATGTATCATCTCTATAACTTCAGTTAGGTTCATATCATTGCCGTAAATGTTATGATTTTATTGAGGAACTTTAATTCAAGGAAATGTTAAAGTTTTTAATTGTTACATGTACATGTATACTTGTATAACAAATATACATGTGTGTATACCGGTGTAACATGTACATGTACACTATGCATTTTGGGGATGTGCATGAGCTTCTGGTTTGATCTTTTAGTTTATGGGGTTGGAGTAGGGATAGGGGAGGGTGGGGTGGGGTGGGGTGGGTTGGGGGATAGGGTTGGAGTTAGGGTTTGTGTGAGTAGGATGAGTAGGGGAGCTAGGATGGGTGGGCAGGGTGGGTTGGGGTGGGGTGGGGAGAGGGGTTGGAATACTGGGTTTGGGTGGGGTGGGGATTTGTAGGAGTGGGGTGGGAACAGGTAGGGAGAGACAGGTAGGGGGAGACAGGTAGGGAGAGGATGGGCATGGATGTAGGGGTTGGGTTAGGAGGGGGTTGGGCAGGGGGCGGGATATAGGATCGGAGTAGGGGTTGGGTTGGGGATGTGTAGGGATGGGTAGGGATGGGTTGTTGTAGGGGTTGGATAAGGGGAGGGGGCAGTACCCAGTATATAGGGATCAGAGTAGGGGTTGCATGGGGTCAGGTGGGGATGTATGGGTGGGGGAATGGGGTGGGCTGGATATTGGAATTCGAGTAAGGGTTAGGGTGGGGATGTGTAGGGTGGGTAAGGACAGATAGGGGAAGATAGGGTAGGTGGGTGTAGGGGTTGGGATAGGGGAGGGTACGGGTCAGGGGAGGGGGAAGGAGATAAGGATTGGAGTTTGGGTGGGGTTGGGATGTGTAGGTGATAGGGTGGGGATGATTAGGGGAGGATGGAATGGGTGTGGGTAGGGGGTGGGTGGGGGAGGGGGCGGGTTGGGGATGGGGTAAGGTTTTGGGATGGGGTAAGGTTTAGGGGAGGGGGTGATGGTGCTGTGTCTACATGTTCATGTATACCCATTCTTGTTCTGCATTTGTGGCGACTACACAAGAGTTTTCCCATGGTAATACAAGTATGGGGAGCAGAAGACACTGTTGGGGCTGCAAAAATCCACAACTGGGTCCTAATTACCCTAACAATGGAAAACTCCCCCATAATACAGTGACGGCTAACCTATATACACATGTATTTATTAGGTAATCTGTTGACTTTTTATGTTGACATTTAAAAACTGACCCCTACACCTAGGCACATCAACAAGAATCCTGATCCCCTTCCATCATGCCCATCCCCAACCCTACCTTCAGCCTCCCTTCCTGCCTTGGATAGCGAGCCATGGCGGCTTCGCCGTTCTAGTTATTCAGAGTATCCATCCTGCAAAAAAATATTACAGGGGTGTGATTTGTTCGGATTTTTCCGGATTTCCGGAATTTTAGTCAAACGTCTGCAGAATTTTATGCGGATTCCGGATTTCCAACATTTTCTGTTTCTGTAATATCGCCCGAAAATTTCTGGCAAAAATAGACCCTAATTTACGATAATGGATGGACTGGTGACAAGTCTAACAAGCAATGTGGACAAGAACCTGATAGACACCAATGCAATGTGGGCAGTGGAGTACTTGACGACCAGACTAAAAATTATTTTCAATGGGTTTGATGCACCTCGTGTTGGTATATCGCGTGTGGATGTGTGTGTATTGTGCATGTACTGTGCAGTGACAATTATGAGCTAGCAATACGCAATCACATTGGTATCAATATTGCCGCGATGAGAACCATCAGATGTGTGAGATTTTGATCAAGGAATTAAAGAGTATGGTCTATGGTTGGAACATGGAGGTAGAATGGCTGGAAGAACTGGTAATCAAGTGTCACTGTGGATGGAATTCAGTTTGAGCTGCAGTAGTGCTTTGAAAAATAGCCACCACCAACACAAAAACGTTTTGGAAGCCTTGGAGTTTATAAGTAAGATTAGTAACTTAGCACCGGCGTTAATATTTTTTTGTGAATCGTTTCTTTCATTCTGCAAAAGTGCAAACATGCAAAATTAATAACATCGCACACAGAAAAAGACATTATTAAATCAATCACGTATGGATTATATTATTTAATGACCAGACATGTTTTTCCTCATTCTTCACCCATTTATTTTCTTTACTGAAGCGTCAAAATTTGCAAATATTACAGAAATTACGGTACATAAAATGTAAACATGCCCTTTACGGACATACCAGTACGTGCATTACATGTATGTAATAAATGTATATAATAAATGTACATCTATACAAGTAAATGTACAATAATACATGTACATGTACATGAATACATGTCAACCGAAGTTTGTGGATTTTTCATTTTTGTCCAATCTCACCCCGCGTAAAGCGTAAAGCTTCCCATCTCAGCATTGGTTTTATTGGAACCTGGACCAGAAAGGATTTCTTTTTCGCCCCACCCAACCACGTTGATAATTTTTATCCCGAGTATCCATCCTGCCAAAAAATGTTTGGAATAGGTGTCGTGATCGTAGATCTGATATCGACTTTGCTACATATGCATGCACGATAGCGTGATAGTCTGACATAGCTGATTATGTATGACGCATCTGTAGGGATATCAGCGCAGCGTATGTGCACGCTGGTACCCTGCTAACTTTTGTATCGCATATACATGCTCAAATTGTAGTAGTTTCTCATCAAGGGGAAATTCCTTTAATACGCACGTGTGCACAGATCGCAAGCAGTTGCTGGAAATTGTCTCCGAATTATTGTTTGTTTTTAATTCAGGTGCATATTTTTGGAAACAGATGGGTATATCAAATTCCCAAAACCATCAGATATAAATTCAGCCCGCATTTGGGTGACTTTGAACATTCCTCAGATTAATCTGTCCACTACTTAATACAGAATATATTTACATGTGCTTACTTTTTCAAAAGGACAAAAATTCTCATACATTTGTTGTTGGATGTTTTGGAAAAAAACCTTGTCTGCAGAAAGATCAGACCGCGGTGATATGATTGTGGGCACTGGATTGACGGCAAGTAAAACACGGTTGCTATAAAAGTGAGAATGTGTCTTGGACTCTGAATTCAGGCCCAATTCAAAACATGATTCAGCAACTTTTGATTTGAAATCGAGATCCTAGAATGTTGTCTTTCTGGAAATATACAACTAAAGCTGAGCTGAAACTTCATCAGGTTAGTTGTTCAGCACCCTTATTTAGATCTTTAGCATTTTTGTTGCTTCAAACGAACAAAAATGCACAATTTACACATGATGGGCTATACCTTTAACAATGACATTTTAGGGCTATGAATTGTTGCGGTAACGCCTTATGATTTGGTTCGTGTGGGGCTATGAATTGTCGCAGTTAGGCCTTTTGATTTGGTTCGTGTAGGGCTATGGATTGTCGTGGTAACAACTTGTGATGTGGTTCGTGTAGGGCTATGAATTGTCGTGGCAACGTCTTGATTTGGTTCGTGTAGCGCTATGAATTGTTGCAGTAAGGCCTATTGATTTGGTTCGTGTAGTTCGTGTAGGGCTATGAATTGTCGCGGTATCCCCTTGTGATTTGGTTCGTGTAGCGCTATGAATTGTCGCGGTAAGGCATTTCGATTTGGTTCGAGTAAGGCTATGAATTGTTGCGGTATCACCTTGTGATTTGGTTTGTGTAGGGCTATTATTGCCATAACACCTTGTGATTTGGTTCGTGTAGCGCTATGAATTGTCGCGGTATCCCCTTGTGATTTGGTTTGTGTAGCGCTATGAATTGTCGCGGTATTGGCCTTTTGATTTGGTTCGTGTAGCGCTATGAATTGTCGCTGTATCACCTTGTGATTTGGTTCATGTAGGGCTATGAATTGTCGCGGTATCACCTTGTGATTTGGTTCGTGTAGGGCTATGAATTGTCGCGGTAAGGCATTTCGATTTGGTTCGAGTAAGGCTATGAATTGTCGCGGTATCACCTTGTGATTTGGTTTGTGTAGGGCTATTATTGCCATAACACCTTGTGATTTGGTTTGTGTAGCGCTATGAATTGTCGCGGTATTTGCCTTTTGATTTGGTTCATGTAGCGCTATGAATTGTCGCGGTATCACCTTGTGATTTGGTTCTTGTAGGGCTATGGATTGTCGCGGTAAGGCCTTGTGATTTGGTTCATGTAGGGCTATGAATTGTCGCGGTATCACCTTGTGTTTTGGTTCTTGTAGGGCTATGGATTGTTGCGGTATCACCTTGTGATTTGGTTCGTGTAGCGCTATGAATTGTCGCGGTATCACCTTGTGATTTGGTTCTTGTAGGGCTATGGATTGTCGCGGTAAGGCCTTTTGATTTGGTCCGTGTAGCGCTATGGATTGTCGCTGTATCACCTTGTGATTTGGTTCATGTAGGGCTATGAATTGTCGCGGTATCACCTTGTGATTTGGTTCGTGTAGGGCTATGAATTGTCGCGGTAAGGCATTTCGATTTGGTTCGAGTAAGGCTATGAATTGTCGCGGTATCACCTTGTGATTTGGTTTGTGTAGGGCTATTATTGCCATAACACCTTGTGATTTGGTTTGTGTAGCGCTATGAATTGTCGCGGTATCAGCTTGTGATTTGGTTTGTGTAGCGCTATGAATTGTTGCGGTATCACCTTGTGTTTTGGTTCGTGTAGCGCTATGAATTGTCGTGGTAAGGCCTTTGATTTGGTTAGAGTAGGGCTATGAATTGTTGCGGTATCACCTTGTGATTTGGTTCTTGTAGGGCTATGGATTGTCGCGGTAAGGCCTTTTGATTTGGTCCGTGTAGCGCTATGAATTGTCGCGGTATCACCTTGTGTTTTGGTTCTTGTAGGGCTATGGATTGTTGCGGTATCACCTTGTGATTTGGTTCGTGTAGCGCTATGAATTGTCGCGGTATCACCTTGTGATTTGGTTCGTGTAGGGCTATGAATTGTCCGATATCACCTTGTGATTTGGTTCGTGTAGGGCTATGAATTGTCGCGGTATCACCTTGTGATTTGGTTCGTGTAGGGCTATGAATTGTCGCGGTATTGGCCTTTTGATTTGGTCCGTGTAGCGCTATGAATTGTCGCGGTATCACCTTGTGATTTGGTTCATGTAGGGCTATGAATTGTCCGATATCACCTTGTGATTTGGTCCGTGTAGGGCTATGAATTGTCGCGGTATCACCTTGTGATTTGGTTCTTGTAGGGCTATGGATTGTCGCGGTAAGGCCTTTTTTGATTTGGTCCGTGTAGCGCTATGAATTGTCGCGGTATCACCTTGTGATTTGGTTCGTGTAGGGTTATGGATTGTCGCGGTAAGGCCTTTTGATTTGGTCCGTGTAGCGCTATAAATTGTCACGGTAAGGCCTTTTGATTTTGATATCCCATGTTTTTATTTTGGGTATTCTTGCCATGATATGAATTTACAGATAATACATTGACATTTCATATTTGACCTCTGATGAATTTGTGAGGTCAATGAACTTTGTATACTCTGATTGTTGTTATTTATCCAGTTTAATTTTCCAAATGCCACTTTTTCATGACCGGCATCTAATTAGTGCAAAAGGAGTGTATTTTAATAAGTATTCTACAGCATGTCATGAAGTCAGACCCCAAAGATTTTTTTGCATGACCTCTGATCTCAATTTTCCTTTTTATAAGGGTAGACACAGAGGTGCAACAGATTATAAGAGGCACATCGGACAAGCATCACTCTCTAACAGTGGCAATTGGGCTTGATAAAAAGGTTGAAAAGTGGTTATCCAAGTCCATCCGGATACAGCAGGGTGTAATAAGTACACAAGAGTGAATATTGCTTGACATATGTACATTTTCCATTACAAAACAGACCCACAGATTACTATTTCAATCTCATCATATTGCATGTGCCAATAAAACAAGGAGAAACGAGATCAAAGGTCACCTCTAAATTGTTTAATAATAATAATAGTGGATATTCATAAAGCGCACGTATCCACCAGGACTGGTGCTCAAGGCGCTACATCATTATTACCCTGCTCATTGGGCACATAAAACATTCCAAATACCATCTCAGCTCTCTGGGGAGTATACAGCTCGATGCAAGGAAGCTTATTCAATCACAGTAACCATCTCTGCTCTCACAGGTACCCATTTTCTCCTGGGTGGAGAGAAGCAATGTGTGACAAAGTGCCTTGTCCAAGGGCACACGCACCGTGACCCCGCCAGGACTCGAACCCACAACCTGCAGCTTTACCCATAGACCACGAATCAGTGCCCTTAACCACGAGGCCACAGCACTCCACTGTTTGTGGGGTTTGAATTCATAATATGACTGTAAACTAATAGGTGCAACAGCAATACCATTCTTTGGCACTAGTTAGGCTTGGGTCTGGGGAAAAAAATGGCATTTTGACGAATAAATATGATAAATAAAGGCAACTAAGATATACAAAGTTCATTGACCTCTCCAAAGTATCACTCAGGGATGTGATTCCTCCGGTTTTATCCGGAAATCCGGTTTTTTGGGCCTCAAAAGTCCACCAACGTGAATCGTGTGAATCCGTTGAGAAAATAGGGGGGTAGAATGTGCTAATTAATTATTCATAATGCTTGCCAAAATATCCGAAATTTACTTACGGACATAAACTTCGTTGATCGATATGTATGCCGCACGCACATATTGAACACCCAATGTGAGAACGAAGTTGAAGACCATGCGGTTGCCATTAGTGCGATTATGTGATTTTTCGCTCGGGGTCGAGGTTGTGGTTATGTAGGTCTAGTTCCTGTGTCGGTACTTGAGTTGAGATGCACGTGTTGCGCTGGTCAGGTGTGCAGACGAGTGCAGCATGGTACACTGGTACCCTTCGCGTGCTAACAGAATCAATGCTATGATGAAGGATCGGAACCAGTGACTACTGCAAGTGCATCACAGGTTCGTGTTCCGTGCGGAATCAATCGGCCGAAGTTGGATCGTAAAAATAGTAAAACAACCATCGATGGAAAAAGAGGATTTCTAAAAATTAATTCACAGAACGTGATCTTCATTTTCTGTGTATATATTTTCCATTGAAATGACGAGATTGCAAAACTCGAGAGTGTAGAGAAACATCGTAGCGTGTTTCTGCAGTCCGGCAGAATTTTCGGCCACACGGGATGGGCCGTTCACAGTGCAGCAATCCACACTGATACCGCGCCGGGTGTACGGCGCTATGTACGGCCGGCCAGACTGAATGTTTGCGGCGCTAGCGGCCATGATGTACGTTAAGCATAATTGTGGCATGACCCACCTCAAATATATTTTTAAGTAGGTGAGGCAAGTTTTAATCACTTTTGATGGCTAGTCTTGATAATTTTTGTGGCGCAAATGAGAATAATCCAGGCACAAAATACATGAAATACATGTATAAACGATTCCTTGCTTTACTACAAATATAGAAATGGTGAAATAATTTTTTCCAACAATACTACCGACGCTATTTTGAAAGGCATGTTATCAGAAGCAGAAGTGATTTAAGTTTACAATTTTGATTTTTTTTTTACAAAAAAAATACAAGATCTCCTCTGAAATGCTCTAAAATGCACCAGAAAGCTTCTAAAGTTCAACAATTTTCGGGGCCCTTAAGCGGGCCCCGAACCCACGCCGTGGCTTCGCGGGTTGTTGTATCACAACAAAAATTCCCCCACAGGTTTGAAAAAATCCTGGGGAAAACAGCATGGTTCTCAACTTTGAGTACAGAAAACACTTTATTAGAACAAGAGTACATTTTAACAAATAAGGGAAAATTCTTCATAAAATTAAAACAAATTCTGCTTCAGAAAGTGCCCAGTAATTGCCTCAGATTGCACCACGGAGCATCTAAAATCAAAAATTTTCCGGGGCCCTTAAGCGGGCCCCGGACCCCACGCCGTAATGGCTTCGCGCTTCGCGCTCGCCGGGGTTTGCACTTCATGCATAAAATTTTCAGGTTTTTTTGTTACAGACCAATCACATCCCTGATCACTACATCAAATAATTATGATGTCCCCACATCTGAACATTCTTTTCATGGCACAAAGAGTTCAGTTTTAGACGGGGGTCATGAAAAAAGTGGCATTTACAATTGTAAATGCCACTTTGTCTGAACTGAACATTATTTTTATTGAATGAAGACCTATGACATAATTACTTGGGTCATAGGAAAATGAAGTGTTGAAGAACAAAAGTTATGAATAGAGTGTGTAAAGTTCATTGACCTCTCAAAGGTCACCAGAGGTCAGATATGAAATGGCTCCATATCTGAAATTTGTCTTCATGTCATGAAGAACCAACATGCAAAGTTTCATGCTTTTATCACAAATTGCACAATCGTTTGGCATATTGGGGCTATGCCGCACCACTATCATGACTATCTGCACAACCAACATCTTCAAAATTGACCTCATAGTATTGTAATTATTTTTAAAACAGTCAGACGAACACTTTTGTAAGACATACTGTACAGTTTTTTTTTAATTCCCATTTTTGATGATTTCATAATGAGGTCACACATTTGTTTACACTTTTGTGAATATATCTGAAGACTTAACAAACCAGTTGCAAAAATAATTTTGACTTCAGTATTTTTTTGTTGGTGAAATATGGTGGTAAGGTTAAAATATGCAAACATCTACAAAATTATGATACATATATGTTTTTATGCTTTAGACAAGGTATGTGGGGAACTTTTGATTATACAATAAAATGAGGTATCAGTGAAATTATCTCTCTCTCGGTCTGGTGGATTGTGCTGCTGTAGTCTTCATGCAGTCTCTCCAGCGTGCATGGTCCAAAGCCAGCCATGAAGCTGACGTCAAACTCAGTCTTGTCCACCTTTTGATGTCATCAGCCCACTCTACCATTGGTTGTCCTCTACGCTGTTTGCCCTCTACTTTGCCCTGGATCAGTTCTGCTGCCAGGCCACTTCGGTGAATACAGTAACACCTTTTTCTGAGTGCCATTTGCTTGCTCAGTATCTTGTCAGTTCTAATCTTATCCAGTAAACATTTGTTGATTTTCCTCCTCATCTGTGACACTCTTGGCACCCTTTAGTACGCCCACATTTTGGTGGAATCGACTTGGTGACAGTAGTCCTTGTTCATGGCCCATGATTCAAATGCGTAGGCTGCAATGCTAAGTTTGTTGCTCATGGTACCCGGTAGCTGGACCTTTAGGTAGTGCTAACAATCCGGTTTCTACAGATGTACACTATTTTTTATTGTAGCATCCCAGCCATTGCTAGACGCTGCCTGGTCTCTTGCATGGACCTGTCACAGCTAATGATCAACAAACCCAGATACACAAACACTTGCACCTCCTCGATCTTGTCGCCATTGATCCAGAAGTCCACAAAGTCCGCCGAGCTTCATCAACCACCATGACTTTGGTCTTTTGGGTGTTCAGCAGAAGACCCCTCGACGCCCTTGATTCCTTTACCGTGGCCAACATAGACATCAGGTCCTCCTTGCTGGTGGCAAGCAGAGTGGTGTCATCAGTGAACCGTTTCCATTTTTTCCACCAATCTTCAGTCGTTTGATTTGGTCTATGGATCACCTTGTGATGTCCTCTGTGAAATTATACATTTTGATAAAGTTTTGTGGGCATTTTTTTGATAAAGTAATTGTGGGCATTTCTGCTGTGCCAAAATTACTAAACTACCGGTATAAAGCATCTTTTCTGATTGAATTGGGGAACTTTGGACCAAGTTGTTATACTGCAGCTATCGACTGGACCCAGCAAAACCTATTGTACAACTGGTGTTTTGTCCCCACCACTATGGAACAATTATGGCTTGCAGTTTGATAAATGAGACCAGATCAAAAAAAGAACCATAAGTTTGCTATTTGTGAACATGCATGTATGCCCTTGATTTTGACATCACTTGAAAGGGTAAAGTGCAAGGAACAAACTTCACACAAACACTTTTTTTATAACTGTAGTGTAAATTTTGATTAAAATTGTGGGTAATATTTCATGCTGTAGTGATTCATGCTTCACTGAACAAACAATGCGATATACATGTAGGGCCTAAAAGTAAAGGTCATGCGGCGAGCTTCTAGAAGCCTTGTGCAGCCCGCCTATGCGCATTTTACACTGGGTTGCCCTTTCTCTTGGGTAAAAATGAATTGTATTACCTTTCACCTCTGGCATTTTCGTTCCTAGATCTCCTTGTTTGTTCATGTTTGTTTTTACACTGTGTACCTTATTGAGAACGAAAATGTATAACAACGCGGAGATTTACCTACCTACAGCAGCTGGGTTCTAGATTTAGTCGAGCTGGCTTGAATGCAGTCCTTATCAGCGTTCATTTTAGATTTTTTTGTAAATGTTAATGAGTCCTTCTAGGTTATTGAAACAATTGTTAATCCTAAAAGACATCATAGTCTTCTATTAAAATTTCACCCAATGACCGCAACAAAATTATTTCATAAATTTTCATCTTTGGGCGAGTACATTGAGTTTTACTAGTCCACGTATATTTTAGATTTTCGGAAGTGAGAGGTCAATTATTGGCATGATATTTCTCTTTCACGTCAGGCGATTTTTCAGTTTCCATAAATTGAGATGCTAGTAAAAATTTTATGAAAACCTTTTTCGAGGGTGATTTTTTTAAGAAATTAATGTACCAAAAATAATTGCAAATTTTAGAATTTCTGCACGTAAATTTTTCTCTTCAAGGGTTCCAGAAGCGCGCCACCAGGGTTGAACTTTCAGGCTCTATTGGAGAGAAAGATGCCAATAAACAATGCAGTATTTAACAAGCCCGCGGGATGCTGTGGGTGCTGCAGCGCCCCCAACTTTTTGATTGGGGTGCTGGAATATGCTTCGCCACCCCCTACTCCCGGGCAAAAATGTGTTCCAGCCAGCAGTGTTCTACAACGATGAAATTGCGCCGCTACGCTACACATTATGCTTGCTCTACAAATATCTCCTTCGTTTTGTTCGTTTCTAGTTTTGTCGCGGCTAAGCGCGGTGCTTTGAAAGTCTAGCACAAACACTGTAAAATATCAAGAGGAGGTATTTTCTAAATCTTCAGGCAGTGCAGAATCAATATTTCTCTCAAGGTATCTAAAATCATGACATGTCTATGATATTTCCGCCATGATCGAAACTTTGACCCGAAAGCAATAACCTCGGCCATGACAATGGTGGCAAAGTTGATTATGCTTGCCAGGAATTTTTTTCATTCGATCTTTCAATAGGGGCAAATGTTCATACCTTTCCCCTGAAGGTTTTCTTTTCATTTAAAAGTTCATTGACGTTGCTAGCATTCTGTACTCAACACCAACAAATAGGCTTTCATTGAAACTAGTCATGCTTTACGCCAATTCCAGTGTAGTTTCGTTTTAATAAAAATACTATTCACATTTTACCCTCTGCAAGTTTTTCCTCATAAAACTCAGCAGACCAATAAATCCTTGCCTAGCCCCAAACTTGCCATCTACCGATCTTAAACATAAAGATGCATTTGGTCTTGTAGTCATTTAAATTTGCCATTTCCTGTAACAAACAAATAACACTGCAAATATATCGAGAGTTACATCGTTTGGTGAGTTAGAACTATTTGAATATTTTTATGTACAGAAATTCATCCGCTTCCAGTGGAACCATTTGTTTTAACTTAAACCCCAAAACAGTATTACTTCAGTATATTTCATCACAGTGCATCCAGAATCCAACATTTTCCGGGGCCTTAAAGCGGGGCCCTAGCCCTGTGGCCCCACGCCGTAAGTCCTTGAAAATAAAACAAAACATACACAACGAAATTTACTAAATGTAAGAAAGCAGCCTTGCAACAATAATATTTACATGCGATGTCATGCGTAATGATACAATTCTTTCTCCAGAATTAGATGGAACCAAAAATGGAGATAAAAATACAGGGTTCTCCACTTTTCAGTACAGTTAAACGTTTTAAGAGCAACATTTATTTCATTATTTAACAAAATAATGAAATAAATTGTCTTTATAATCTCAAAAAAACTTTTGCTAAAAAAGTCAAATGAAAGTGGCTGGGAATCACCTCAGATTGCATCACAGAGCATCCATATTCCAAATTAAGCCACAACGTAAGGGCTTTGCGCTCCGCTTTCGTATTAATTAGAAGTTTGTTCCAGCGGCAGTGGTATTTAAATTGTTTAATCACTTCTTCGTTTATTTGCACAGGTCCGTCTGGTCGAGAGAATCCTAAGCCTAAGCGCTACACCGTCATTGGCACAGCTAGGGCCCTGTTCCCTTTCACAGCTCGTGAGTCTGGCGAGTTGCCCCTACAGAAGGGAGACAGAGTGGATATCATCAGCAAGGCTGGCCAGAACAGGGGCTGGTGGAAGGGTGCAGTCGGAGGAAGGGTCAGTCCCATCTCTGTTGTCAAGTATTGCTTAAAACCCAAGAAAGTGCCACTACCCCCCCCCCCCCACGGAAAAAAATCCGTTCAGTTTGTAACCGGGGAGAGCTAAATAAATTGGTTTACTATGGTTCACTCTCCTACAACCGAGTGGCTCCACTTATAAAAATAACTTGGCGGAGCGAAATTTTCTGTTGTTCGACAATAATATCAAAATATTTTATTTACAAGACAAATACGAGACAATATATATACAAATGATCGGGTATTTACAAAAAGAATTATAGTAGGAACTTTGGGTATGTAGAACGGAACTTTGTTGGGTATATAAAACGACCGTCAAAAAGGGAAAATAGGCTAGTGAGCTGTCACTCCAAGGATAGTATCTGAAATGCATAAAAACAATAAATGACTAATGAATTATGGGAATAACTTCCAGGTCAAAATACATTATTAACAATATTTAATTCAAATTAATTTGGGAAAAACTGTTTTCCTTATTTGTAAATCAAAACACTTTTTATAAATGCATCAGTAAAGGAACAAACTGTGGCATAAAATGACTGTTGCCCAAACAGAAGAATTATTTAAATGACAATTATGCAAGAATATGAATATTTTATATACATGTAGTGCAATTTTAAATCCGAAAATAGAAATGAATTATTCACCAAGTTATGTTATAAAATAATGAAGTAAGAATATATACCATGCCCTAATAACAAATTCCCGAATGTTCATAGCACTTTAAAGAAAACCGATAGTTTTGGGAAAATGGGAAAGTCTATTTCAAATGATAAATTTGAACATAAATATTATAGCAACACTAAAATTTAAGTTAAAGTTTGCATACTCGTGTTGTTCAGAAGTTACCAATTTGTTTTTGTTTCAAAAGGAAAAATGGAGATTCACAAACATTTCGCAGCTAGCCTTACAAGAAAACTAACCGAAACGCCTGGAATGTCAGCTATCTAATTTGAACAAAGTGCTTGGAATGTTAAACTCGCCTGCTCGCTACGCCCTTTGCATAGTTGAGCAAAATTCTAGGCGGCGCGCGCTGTGCAAAAAAAAGTTCAGTTGGCCGCGAGAGGGTGCTCGGCAAAAAGCATGATCGCAATGGCTGCTCACATGTCATGCGTGTGAAATGACACAACCACGAAGTTACAAAAGTTATGAAATGAATGCTGGAGTAAAGGAACCTGTCGGGTAAAAGTAAGTACTGAAACCCGACCTGGTTACAAGTTATTAGAAGTTTGCAGGTAAACCACAGGATTCCACTATGTATAAAAGAGAGGTGGTTCTGAGAAGAATATGTGTTAGTGTTAATATTCATGTTTCCTGATATTAACCCTCTCACTGTCATTGGCAATGTACCGTGACAATAATCCAAACCCCAGCTGAATTAAGGAAATTAATTGGCAAATAAGTCGAGAAGGAAACCACACAGAGAGCACTCCAACAAATACTATGAGTGCTTTTCAAGAAGCTGACATGTTAGTTTATTTTGCTCTCCATTTTTGTTATCATTCAGACAAACTATTTCAGAATTAAACTATGTTTGTGACATCACACTATTGTTAAAAGTGTAGATTATTTTCATGAATCTACAGCAAACTATAGATTCGTAATGAACCACAGATACCATGGATTACGGATTTTTAAATCAGCCTGGTGGAGCACGCTGATATACATGTACTGTGATCGTCCTGTTTCTTTCTTTCTTTCTTTCTTTGGGCAAATGCTCACTAGAAATGCTATATCTGCCAATATCTGCCAAATTCCTTGGGCGATTTCAGCCAAATTTTGACAGGATCTTCCTTGATCGGAATCCTTTCACAATTGACCAGCATGCAGGGTCAAAGGTCACTTAGTGGTCACTGGTGGTCAATGGTGATCATTTCTTAAAAAACACAAAATGCTTCTTCTCCCACAGTCTTGACCCAATTAATGTCAAACTTGGTTAGTAACATCTTAGGACCATGCCTCATATGGGTTGTTCACCGAATTTTGTCAATGGTCACCGAATGGTCAGTAGTCTTCAAAATTACGAAATACTTCTCCCACAGTCTTGATCCAGTTAATGTCAAATTTGGTTATTTATATTTCTGGACCAAGCCTGATATAGATTGCATACATAATTTGGCCAATGGTCACCTAAGGCCCAAAAAAATAAGTCTCCGGTTTCTGGTATGGAGCTTGTCCAAAAAGTGGTGTGGCGACGCGGCTTTTTTTTTTTTTTTACCCGACTTTTTTGCTTCAAATGTCGGCTGATGACTGCAAATGGTGCCCGACTAAACTTAGTGCAAATATATGGGAGTCCAGAGAGGCCACATAAAGCTTATTCTCGATCATAACCCCATCTAAAAACACGTTAAAATTGTGCAGCAGCAGGATTCCAGTCAAACTACTGAGTTTGGCAGTTTTGAGACATCATCTTACATTGAAAAAAAAAAGTTTTAATTTTGCCGACGCGCATGGCTATGGTCCAGAGATGAAACTTTTCCGATTTTAATCGGAAATCCAACTTTTTGAATTTTCCAACGAAATTTCCGATTTTTTTACAGTGCGTCCCAAAAAATTAGATTTTCTAACGATTTTTTTCACAAAATGTCATTTTATTTCAACCATAATTTCGAAGAAAAGTCGATGGAAATGGCAAGTTAAAATCATCGCGAACGTAGTATTAATCTCTTTCACCAGTCGTTATTGGAGTGTTTCAACGGTAGAAACACAGGGCATAACACTGATCGGAGCCTTCTCCGGCTGAACAAAAGGTTAAACATTGACAGGCGACATGGAAAAATCACTGTGTCGCACGTGCGTGCGAATATGCAATGGTACCAGCGTACGTACCGCATCGTACCGTCCGCTAGCACATGGCTGGTCCGGAACGGGTAGCCTTGTGAACGATCCAGTGCCAGTGGATAAAATCATTATGTTGTGCGATTTTTGGAGGTTTCAGATTTAGTTGCACAAAATGCAATGCTTTAAAAATCATGATGATTATCTCGAGGATAGCGAAGAGAGCATTATCGAAACATTTCACTGGCATTTGTTGGAAGAGAAAGACGATAATGCCTGATTTTTTTATCCCATGTATGAATGCAAGTGGAGTAGTGGAGTTGTGTGGTTGAATCGTGGACATGATTGAAGCACTATGAAAGGTGCCCTTGTCTTTCGGACTTTTCCCTCCACTTTCTCAAGTAAGAGGTGAACTTCTTTATTGATGACTCCATTACTCTAACCGGAATTCAGGCATTTTATGCACTTACACTTACACTTACACTTACGATTTAATGGGAATAAGTATTAGGCTTTATAAGCCTTTATGACCCCATATCTCTTCCAGTACTCGTCGAGCTCATGTTTGAAAGAATTTGTGGTCTTGGCATTCACAACATAACTTGGTAGATCGTTCCAAGTGTTGACTACTCTCTGGGAGAAAAAATCTTGCCTGCATCTCAGAGCTTTGTTCATCCCAGTCTGAAAGATCTTCATGTTGTGTCCTCTTGTTTCTCTTGTGTTGGAGATTTTGAAGAATCTTGTTGGTTCTGTTTTGTCAAATCCGTTGAAAATCTTGAACACTTCTATAAGGTCGCCTCTTGTTCTCCTTTGTTCTAGGCTGTACAGGTCGAGTGCCTCTAGCCTGTTTGGATAGCTAAGATGTCTTACAGCAGGAACCAGTTTGGTTGCTCTTCTTTGCACCTTCTCCAATGTGTGGATATCTTTCCGCAGCCCTGGGTTCCATGCTTGGACGCAGTATTCAAGATGAGGCCTTATGTATGTTTTGTACAATACAGCAAAACTATCCTTGGTTATATGCTTGAAGGTTCTTTTGATAACTCTGAGGCTATTCATCGCTTTCTGGGCAGACTTTGCACACTGAACCGACGACTTACAGTTGTTGCAGATATACACTCCAAAGTCTTTTTCTTGATCTGTTTCTTGTAGTTTGGTATCTCCCATCTGGTAGACACATCCTGGGTTGTTGTTTCCCATATGCATGGTTTTGCATTTGTCTGCGTTAAATCGTAGGAGCCATGTCTTGGACCAGTTCAGCAGTGCATCGATATCACTTTGTAGTTACACTGCGTCTTCCGGTGACTTTATCGTTGTGAACATTTTAGTATCATCGGCGAACATCTGAACATTTGATTTTACTGTTCCAGGTAAGTCGTTGATGTACAGGATGAAAAGAAGCGGTCCTAGCACCGATCCTTGAACTCCGCTTGCAACGTCTGCATGATTTGATTCAGCATTCCTTACTGCTACTACCTGAGATCTGTCAACTAGAAATCCCTCAATCCACTTGGCTATCTTTCCTTCAATTCCATATGTAGACAGTTTTCCTAGTAGTCGTCTATGTGGGACTGAGTCGAAGGCTTTTTGGTAGTCCAAGAAGATGATGTCTACTCTGCTGCCCTCATCTAAGTCATGGGTAACCATTTCTAGTGTTTCAAGCAGGTTTGTCAAACATGATTTACCCTGGGTGAATCCGTGCTGCCTGTCAGATAGTATCTCATGTTGTTGTACGAACTCAGTCATCTTGTCCTTGATTAATGACTCCATTACCTTGCAGGGAATGCATGTCAGGCTGACTGGCCTGTAATTACCAGATTTTGTCCTAGATCCCTTTTTGAAGATAGGGGTTACCCTGGCTGTTTTCCAGTCTTTAGGTAGTTCTCCACTGTCAAGTGACTTTCTGTAGACATGGTACAATGGTAATGACAGCTCCTCACTGCATTCTCTGAGTACTTTGGGGTGAATCTGGTCGGGCCCTGGGCACTTGTCTGGTTTTAATTTGTCAAGTTTTGCTTTGATGTCGTCGTAGCTGCACTGCTATGCTGTACGATGTCGTTTCAAAACGTCCTTACGCGCGCGCACGCACGCATTCCTAGCAACTGTGTTGCGTACGCGCGCGTCAGTCTCACGCAATGGGGGTTGAGCGCATGTGCAGTGCTCTATTGTTACAAGCTACCGCAGGACTGTTACTATATTTTGACCAATCATTGGCTTGCATGGGGCTAAACGGGGCTTAATCAATGCTGGTTCAGGGGCCATTTATTCGCTTGATCTTTGAAGCCGGTCCATTATCACCGTTAATGCCCGGCCCTGTGATCGAGTCTCGACCAATCAGAAACCATCAACTCTCCAAGGTATTTATTAATCGAAAATAAAGCAGGAGTTGGTGTCCGGAAATTGGGCATTTAGTGTATTGTACATGCATGTACATGTGTGTAACTGCAGTGCGGCCCAGATTTCGGACACGTATTTGTTCGGCCTATTTTCCGATTTTTTTGCCATATGCCAGTTTCATCTCCGATATTGGCGACACATGCGCATACCAGAAACCGGAGACTTTTTTTTTGGCTAAATGGTCCGTAGAAGTCATTTCACAGAAACAGGTAAAACGCCTTTTACCAACATCTTCACCTGATTTCAACAATTGTTTGTCAATTACATGCTTACCCCATATCCTGTACAGCAGTTTATTAGATTTCAGGTAGTGGTCACTCAGTGGTCTTTTTGCTCTGCCAAATTTCGTGGCCGATCTAAGCCAAATACAATTTTGGACAGGATCTTCCTTGACCCGAGTCCTATTTTAAGTGACCAGCATGTGGGGTCAAAGGTCACCTAGTGGTCACTAGTGGTAGTTTTCTTTAGAAATACAAAATGGTTTCTCCCACAGTCTTGATCCAATTAATGTCATACTTTGTCAGTTACATGTGCATCATTGGACCAAGCCTCATATTGGTTGCTCACATAATAATTCGGCCAATGGTCACCTAATGGTCAGTACAGATCATTTTACTGAAACTCGTAAAACACTTTTTTTGCCAACACTCTTCACCTGATTTGACACTTTTTGGTCAATTACATGCTCAGCCCATATGAAGTAAAATGGGAAACAAATTGAACGGTGATAATGTTGCGAACTAGTACCATACTGTAATTTGGTAAGATTTTGTAATCACCAGTTATTTTTATTATTATTCTGGTTTATTTTTTAAATAACACCAAGTCGGCAGCCACTATAATGTGTCTGAAGAGACTTGCTTACAATAGTATAGCATTATTGATACATATAAAACATATAAAACATATAAATAAAAAGAGATTCATCTAAAAAGTACGAGAACCTGGATTATACAATATTTTAAAAATTGATAAGGTATTAAAAAAATAATCCAAAATTACTTATATATCTGAAATAATGATACCATAAAAACTGGATCAGGCTTATTAAAAGACTAGAGCGATGTTAAAATGTATGTATAAACTGTTTCACAACAATGGGAACTTCTGTTATATGCGTTTGGGATAATCGCGTTTTTGATGACGTCGTCGTGACGTCACATTTTAAAAAATTGAGTTTATATGCCAAACATTCAAAAATTCATATAAAGTCGCACAATTACGTCATCATGACGTCATCTCAATTTTTACCCATAACACATCCCGGTGTACCTATATACCAAGTGTCAACCCAATCGGACTTACATGTACTGTTCTGTATAAAGGACTTAAAAATATGCACATTTTTGATGACGTCACGTGTCCCATGATGACGTCATGCAAACATTTTTATTGTGGTCTTGATGTGCATCAAGTTTGACGTTAATCCCATGAAACAGTGGCGTAGCCACGGGGGGGCGTGGGGGTGACAGCCCCCCCATGAAACCTTGTGGCCCCCCAGTCGCCCCCCCCCCCACTGAGATTTTGAGTTTCTAAAAAAATTATCATTGATCTACATGACGCCCCCCCCCATGAAATGTTCCAGCCCCCACTGAAAAATTCCTGGCTACGCCACTGCCATGAAACAAAGTGTAACATTTTTTAAGTGTAATAAAATTTTAAATATTTAAAAAATCATAAAAAAAATCTACTGATGACGTCATGGTAACGTCATTTAAGATTTTGCATACTTGTGACACCATCTACCTATCTACAAAGTTTCATGACGATTGGGCCTTCCCCTTCATGTGTTTTCAAAAATGGCATTTTTGATGACGTCATCGTGACATCACACTTTTTTCTAAATTTTGGACATACATGTATTACATGTACCTAACAAACATAATACAAAAAGAATTTTCAGTTTTGCATTTTGCGTTCATGAGATATGGCTTAAAGCTCCAAAAAAAAATTAAAAAAATATGACGTCATCGTGACGTCACCTCAATTTCTACCTATAACACATCCCGGTCTACAAACATACCGAGTTTCAACCCAATCTGACTTATAGGTCTGTAGATATACATGTAGGCCTTCAAAATATGCACTTTTTGGATGACGTCACGTGACCCATGATGACGTAATCATGACGTCACTCTTTGAGACACAACTTCACTATAGTATAGGGTTTACCTGAGATAAGTTTCATTGGAATAGGACTTTGTTTTAGGTCAAAAGTGTGTCACACCAAAAATGTGTACAAAGTCAATGCGATTTGGGGTGGACCCAAAAAGATAAAAAAGAAGGGGGGGGAATCAGAACAAAAACAAAGGCTTTTCCGCTTTTCAGCGGAAAAGCCCAAAACACGGAGAGATGCATGGACTCATTTGAATAAACCTTTGTTATTTTGAAGAAAAAGTTTAAGTCAGAGAATAGACTCAGGATTGTAGATTCGTGCTAAAAATGGACTTGGCACGAATCTATAGTTCCTCGTCCATTCTCTATTACGTATCCATGTGCAGATCATTGGCTTGCAGATTGATAAATTGGACAAGGTCAAAAGGGGAAATAATTTCTTTTTTTTGCATAAATGGCCTTGTTTTTCATATCACATGTGCAGGAGTTAGTTTAAGGTACAGACTTCACTCATGTTTTCCATGCAAATCATTTCTTGATAGTGAATATTTCAGCTGAAATTTTTGAGCTTTCTACTTGTTGGGTATTTTTCATGCTGTAGTGATTTCTGCAAGACGGAACAAAGAATGTGTAAGTGTTGAGAGCCAGGTTAATCAACAATATGGTATTGAAAGGGTTAGTAGCTCTTTGAAAGCAGTTGGAGATTGGAAAGTTAATTTTTATCCTTTGTTCTTTGAAACAGATTGGATACTTCCCTTACACATACGTTGAAGAGGATGAAAATGCTGCACTACCTTGACAGCCTGTGCTCTCCTGCAAAGTTAAAAGAACCATCTCAGTAATTACAACAGAAATACCAGGTCCTTAGCTTTAAGAAATAGATTGTACAAAGAGCAGTGGAACCATCTCATCTGTGTGTCAGAGTTTTCTGGACTTTATGGCAGAGCTTCTTGTTTTATGTTGGACAGACTTCCTATTGGTATGGTAGAGCCATTTCTGTGGTATGGCAGGACCTTTCCATGACTGTTGCCAAATTGTCTTTTCCGTGTAGTAAATAGGTTTTAAACACATAAAATTGTGCAAGCATAATTTCTGTCTTCTGTCTACTAATCAAAGACACTGTTTGATTTAATTGTGTTTATTTTCAACTCTTCCTTTAAAGCAGACACGTTTGCAAATTTCTGAAACACTCTGTCCCTTGAATTACACCAGAAGAAAGGCCTCTGTTATGTTTGCCACATCCAGCAGAAAAAAAGGTCAAATTGTTAATATGGCCTTCAGTTTAAGAACCCCCCCCCCCCCCCCCCCCCCCAAAAAAAATAGGTATGTGAAATTCTGTTGATACTCAAATTGAGATAAGCCCAGGTTTTTGTTCAGGTGAAAGGATGGGGCAAAGAGTCCGAAGATGACTTTCAGAACCCCACTTTCCTTCAGTCAGGACAATTCATATAGTGGGTGAACAATTGTGCATTTGAAAAGTTGAACCATTTTCTGTTACAGAGAGGAATTCATATGTTTTTTGTAGTTAGTATTTTTTGTAATCATTGCAGATATATGTTTGGACCAACCGCAAGGGGGCTCTACATATTGAAGTTGAAGGTTATTAAACATGTAGCTGAAATTAATTTTTTTTTTTTTTCAAATGAACATCTGAAAAAAAAAAATATAGTGTATATTAGTTCTTTTTAACTGAATCAATTAAAAGAGTGAAATTTGAAATTCAGTTAGGTAATGTTAAGCTTCACAGAAAGGAATTGCTTATTGTGCACCATACTAAATGAAGTAGCACTTACTCAGGTATGCAGGCATATATATGACCGTCTACTAATGAAGACGGGGAGGTGTGCATTGTTGCTTATTGGGATATTTGGTCTTGCTTATTCACTGTCATAAACCACTGCAGATTTTTTTTTTTAATCTTATGCCTATGCCTATGAGTATTGTTTTGTTGGTTAAGTTGCATGGAGTGAGGGTGAATCATAAGGCTTGGTCCTTTCCAACAAAATAGTTGAGTTGTATGTTTGATCCTCCATTACAATACATGTATTGAACTAAGAATTGTATGGCAAGCCAGTTTGCTTAACCAATGAGCCTACCCATTGTTCCCTCCCCCCTCCAATTTAAAATAAAATAATCCATTCTGGAAAGGGTCTAGAAATGTACATTGCTTTAATTGACTTAAGGTGTATCCCATGTTTTCATGTATAAGAAGTGTTGTATGCTTTTGTATTTTCTTTAAGGAGATCAACATTTTAGGGAATCAATATTGTTCTTCATTTAAATTGTCTTGGTTATCCAAGGTAAAGGTGTCCGCTTGTTAAAAATTCTCAACCTAAGCAAACGTAGCAACCGTGTTCATTGAGTAAATCTTTGCATGTTCAATCCTATTCAATCTTACAAATTGGCCTCACCTAGGAGGGACTTCAAAAGCTTATGCTTGGAAGATTCACACTAAACACTCTAATCTGAAATACCTTCACAAGTGTAATTAATGGGACAGTGTCTTATTAAAGTAAAGTCCTTAAATTTGGAAGGGGTGGCATTGTTAGTACCTTTGAACCATGTGTTTCAGGCTAGGCCAAATGTCATGGACCTGCTAGGCAGAAAAATATTATACAGGAAATTGATGAGTTGTGTGGAACAATCTATATGAAGTCTTTTTGTTTAGAGAATTGACTGTGGATATGCAGTCCAGACATACAAACACAGGTTCTTGTTAGCACCTACCAGTGTTGTAGGACTCGAGTCCAGGACTCGGACTTGAGTTGGACTCGGTCACATTTTTCGTGACTCGGACTTGACTCGAGTTTGGTGACTCGCGACTCAAGTCACGTATTTTCATCAAAAGAAAAAAACATAATGTTACGTATTTATGCGACGAACGTAGCATTCTTTTTTACTCCATAGACAAAACACGGTGCCATGAAAAATCGTATCCAGGGGCTGTGCATGCACGCCTAGCGCCTGCACGATGAGCACCAGGGCCCGGTGCCAAAAAGTGTCGCGGCGCACACCGGATGCACGCTATAGTCAATAGTGCAATATTCTCGGCAATGCTAATAGTAGGCGGACACTACTTTGCATTACACCGGATAGGCCTAGTACATGTACATATCGCGTTATTTTGGGAAACCATGGGAAACTAAAAAATAAGAGTCACCAAAACGAATTTCAAAATTTTAGGATTTTACTTCAATGCCCCCACCAAAATCAGTCAAAACTATAACAAGGTGCTCAGAATATTGGCATAACCTTTCAATTTCAGACTTTGTAATCAGGACATTTTCATGCAGTATGGGGAAGACTGAAGTAAGAGCATGTAGGGTTTTTGGTGTTAGATCATTCTTAGCACTGTACATTGGGAATTAAAAGGAAAACACATTTTGGGTCTAAACAAAATGTACACACACAGGTAAACTATACAGGGTGTTAAAAAAAAAGAGGAAACCCAACTTCAAAGAATTATTATGGACAGACCATATGTTTACTGGCTATAAAACTGGTATCATCTGAAAGCGTAATCTCTATGCTTTTCAATGGTACCGCGTGTAGGTTTTCTGAGTAATGCATCACAGAGCATCATTGTCTTGAACATTAGATGCAAAAATGCAGTTGGTTCATTTTAATAAAAAAAAAACACTGGGCATGGTGTGCCTATTGCTACGGAGATGTCTGGCTGAGATGGCTTGAATGTTAATCCTCGGAAAAATAGCACATTGCTTTGAACGTGGCTTGGTCAAAACGAGAAATTCATGACACAATAAAATCCAGTTTTGAAACCAACTCGACTTTTTTTTGTTTTTTGGGGTTTCTTTTTATGCACTCAAGTCTTCTTGAATACTTATTCTCATGCACACCATGCCTATTGTGTTTGACATGAAAGTGAACCAACTGCAATTTTGCATCAAAACCTGGCGCTCAGTGATGCATGACCCTGGAAATGTAAACAAGGTATCATTGAAAAGCATAGGGATTACGCTTTCAGATGATACCAGTTTTATAGCCAGTAAACATTTAGTCTGTCCATATTGGTTCTCCAAAGTTGGGTTTCCTTTTTATTGAAACACCCTGTATACAATTGAGATTTACTAAAAAGACAGAATGGATGATTGAAAAATAAATTTTAAAAAAAAAGTGATTAGTTTGGTGAACAACTAAGAACACGTTGGTGACTCGACTACAACGCTGGCATCTACTTAATATTTAATAGCACTTGAGCTGTGATGGAAAATACGTTTGTAAAGTATGTGCCGATAAATTTTTGAAGCAGTTTATATAACATATTTTTGATGACAGAGGTAACTATTGAAGCTGTATAAAATTAGAAAAACAATACACAGGATATTATTCAATTGGAAGTTGAAATAAAGATCATGTTGATGTAATTAACTACTTTCAAATTAACAATATATGGATGATCTGCTGTAATATAGTATGAGGTATGTGGATTGCACATTTTTGATCTCAGTCTGAGCATTTCAGAACAATAGAAGTAAGCAATTGTTTTTGTTTTTGTCATGAAAAAGTAAATTTGCATGAATTAATTGAAATCCGGAACCACATTTACTGTACTTGAAGACCCTATATACAGAACATTTCAGTGATGAACAACCAAAAGATCAATGATGATGCAAGACTTTTCCTTTTAGAAATGGTGTAAATACATGTGCACCAATTTCTCAAATGAGATTTTAAAGTAAGGCAAACTAATCAGTAACCCCACCGCTTTGATTGGGTGGGATAATTGTTTTAAGGGTGTTTTTACCTAACCTGTTGCATGAATGATCCTTGTTGACTCATAGGTTAAAGCCAGAGTCCATCATTTGCAGCTATCCAAAAAGTAACTGGCGTAATTATTGTTAGAAAACATACTTGGTTGAAAGATAGTAAGGGGACTAAACTCCCTGTAAAATTATTCTTTCTGGCAAGAATTGTGAAGAAATCAACAAAGACGGCCTTTCCAACGGTGCTTCTTAAGAAGCACCGTAGGAAATTCAAATGAGTAGTTTGTTTTGTTATTCGGTAAAGTGCATGCAAGCATTGACACGACGCACATGCACGCGCCGTTGCTATAATTCGTTGGATCAGTGCGCGACATCGTGTAGCTGCAACCGGCTCAGTGAGAACGTGTCTTGGACGCTGAATGCAGGCCCAATTCAAAACATGATTCAGCAACTTATGATTTGAAATCGAGATCCTAGAATGTTGTTTTTCTCGAAATATACAGCTGAAGCTGAGCTGAAACTTCATCAGGTTAGTTGTTCAGCACACTTCTTTAGATATTGAGCACTTTTTGTTGCTTCAAACAAATAAAATGCACAAATTGCAAATGATGGACTATACCTTTAAAATAAAGAGAACATAGGGTTATGTACATTGTTTTGTATTGACATTGAAGAATTTAAGAGACATGAAATTTACTCAGTAACAAAATGTTGTCCCATTGAGGCATGATCAGTCATCACTGAATGGCCATTCAATATTGAAAGCAAAGATTGACACCAAAAATATTACCAATAGCTTAAAGTCAGTCAGTAATTTGACACTTTGTTAAAGAAAAAGCCAAAAAATTTACTGCCATGTTTACAAAATATAATGTACCCCTATAATTGGCAAATTTTAGTACAAGTTTCTTGTTTGTAAATTGCGAATGAAATATAAAAGTTAACACACAGTTTTTAAATATCCCCCCCCCCAAAAAAAGACAATCGATCTACAGCCTTTCAATTTTAAGGTCACCAAGAATTTTACATACATGTTTTTGTTTGGCCAAAGCTTTTTTGACTGTTTCCCTTTTTTAATTTGAAGTGATCAGCATAATTTATGTCATTGAGAAAACTCAACAAGTAAGATTATAATGATGCATGTCTGTACATGTAGATCTGTGTGTGTGAGTTTGTTTCTGCATTCAATAGGGGACATTGAACAATAGAGGACAATAGGGTCCCCAATTCCCGAAGGTCCCCAATTTGGCGATCATGTACAAAACATATGGGATGTCTTCATAAAAAGTTTTGAGTACAAACAAAAGATGGACAATAGGGGGTCCCGGATTGCAGGCAAATACACACTTGCTCAAAATGTCGCAAAATGAAGAGAAACACTCTGGGGAATCACAGTAAAAAAAATGGGGTTGAAAGAGTTTTCACAGTGAGTAAAATGATTTTTTTTCCACAGCTTTTTATTCCCTAAATGAAAACAAAGGAATGTCCAAACTAGCAGCCATGCAATTTTTTCTCGGATCCGCTGATTTCCTCCTTTTTGACTTCACATGAATGCCATTACAAATTGAAAAACACTGTACAAAGTCTTGTGTGGTTTGGAGTTTCCTCGTTTTTTCTAAATGTGCAGTTGCATGGCTGAAACTAGGTATGTAACGTAAACACGACTGTGTGTATACTGTATGTATGTATGTAACAACAGCCATATGTGTTTAAGTAAGGCCCAGCGGTTTCTTAAGCATTTTGAGGGACCTTGCAGACATTAGCGGCTGCCTTTTTGGTCAGTTTGCATGCAAGTCTATACTCTATAGGCACCAAACTGAAATTGACCATAGTCTTGTGCCTGAAAACATAGTCCATTTCATATTGGTGTTTGCAATGCACCCCCTGGAAATAAGACCAAAATTGCAGGTAGCTAAAAGACTGTTTTTGCCAATACCTCCAAGTATTTGTCATCAGTATCCTTTCACTTCTGTTTATTTTGTTTCATTTGATTTGAGTTTTCTTTATTTAACATTTATTCTGTACTGGAAGCTCTTTCATATTTGTAAATTGTGTAAGAGACGTATGTATACATGTAGTTACATAGACATGGTAACAATTATAATTTGATGTTAATGTAAAACTGATGATTAACTTTTGTGACTGTACAGTTCCTTTTGGGATGGTTTATTAATGTGAACAGCAGGGAGGTGATAATCTGTGTACATGAAATGAAGAGGTCTAACATTTGTATGAAGGGAAGTCAACAGTATATAAACATGTGTAAACAACATTTAGGATAAGGCCTTTATGAAAGGCATTGTGTAGTCAATGGTATTTTATAATTGTATATTAAGCGATCTTTCGTGGTTTTCTTTACAGAAACAAAAGAATAATGGCATTTTGTTCAGAAAAAAAAGAGAGAATACTTCACCATGCCAAATCGACAGTGTTGACAGGGATTGTTGTGATTTCATGATGCAAATAACCGTCTTTAGAGTTGTCAGTCACAAGTCATTCAGTGACAAGCTACTTGGGTAAACCTTTACAAGTGCATTCCTTTGTCATTGCTATTTCCTTGTGACGCATTTGTGATGCACTTGATTACATATCTGTTTGTCTTGGCTTGTCGTATTTTGATTTTTTGAAATTACATGATAACTATGCCCGGGACAAAGTTTTTCAAACTTGTTTACATCCATGCTTGGCAGACAGCTCTTTTGAACATTTTAGCTAACTGACTGCTCCATTAGTGTCCCTAGGTTTAAGTTCACAAATTACTAAGATATCTTAGGTTACCAGCCAAAATCCATGTCATGACATGCATGGTACCTGAAACTGTTTCTCAGCTATGATTTGACTTAAGCAATTTGCTTAGTGGCTCAGTGAATTTTGTCCCTAGTCAAAAGATTAAAAACATTGGTGCTGTTTCATAGTCCTTGTCAACATTTTCTTCAAAGTAAATATAGTTTGAAATTATTTAGAAATCAACTAAACAGGGGATGCCGCTGTTTCATAACAAAACTGTGCAGTTAAAAGTGAGTGGTTTTATGGATATAAATGATTGGACTTCCAGAATTTACTCAGAAAAGCAGTTTATATTACTTTGTATTTAAAGAAAGAATTAATTCATTATTCACAATAGCAACGTTAGAACCATTGATTTTGTATGAAGTGGGATTTTTTTTTCCTGTGACAAAAAAAAATTTGAATGATTTTTCTCAGTAAAATACTGATTTACAATAAAATTAAAAAGGATTTATTTGTATTTTTTTGTTTGGAGTCAACAGTTTGATATACACTGTACTTGTAATATGGCTCTTCATGCATAAGAATAATGCATCAACAGCATGGGTGTCAATCTTAGGGGGCCCCCCACCCACTTTTTGAAGGATGGGGCCACAATATTAAATCCCCCCCCCATATTTTTGAACTCCTGTGTCTCATTTACAGGGCCCTATTACGTACTACAATGTATCTTTTGCAAAGAAAATATTGGTTAAAGTGGTCAGAAATTGCCTCAGATCGCACCACAGAGCATCTAGAATCCAAATTATTTTGGGGCCCTAATTAATCGGGCCCCGAACCCCACACCATAAGGGGTTCGCTCTCGCATTAGTTCTGATCAAGGTGTGTCCCCTACCCCCGCTTTTGAAAAGCGATTGACGGCCCTGATCAGCGGGCAAGCCTTACCGCCATTGAACAACAACCGCAAGCCATAGATATCTCCAGTTGCAGCCAAGAACCTTTTCTCCGTGGTGTTCTTGACCACCTTGATGAGAGAACTCCCTCGAGGCACATTCTGCTTCATCTTGCCAAATTGGTGCTTTCATTCAATAACTTTGTCTTCAATGGCAAACATTATCTACATTCTACAAACAAAAGGAGTAGCTATAGGCAACTGTATGGGACGTTTGTACTGTTAATTCGTCGGCTTTGTGGAGAAGATACTAACAGAATACTCAGGACCTAACCTGGTTCAGTTCAAGTGCTACATCGACATCATCGGAATCTCCACTGAAACAAAATAGGAAATATCTCGCTTTGTTGACTTCGCAAACAACTTCCACCCAGCACTATAATACACAGCTGTTGTCAGCAACACATCCCTCTTTCTTCAACATCACAGTCTCCATCATAGGGGAGCGCTTGCCCAGCAGCATCCACTACAAGCCAACCAATTCCTGCTCATATCTCCAACACCACTTGCGGATGATGGTATGTGTATTCCCGGATGGCAAGTGTATTCCCAGTGGGAGGAAAGCTTGTACAGTAGTACTCCGACTTCTTTACTCGGTATGATGCAGATCTCAGCTGGGATTCGGTGAGCTTGCAAATGTTATACCTCGGGGCCTCTACAGATGTGACAAGGTAATGGTCTCTTGCGCGAGTCTTGTTGCGGTTGGAGTACAGGTAGAATACTTCAACATGTGCTATTGGTGCTAGGGTCGGAAGGGTGCTTTCGACTACTTACTGTGCGGGCGGTTAGAGAGTCGCTGTTGAAGTTGCGTTTGGATCATTTGTAGGTCGGAGAACAGGACCTGCTGATTGGGAAATTAGTCTCATGGATGTAATATTTCTCGGGCAGACAGGCATCGCCTACAAAGGGTCCATACAAACCACTGCAGGGGTGCCACACCTAATGGTCGGAGCTCGATGCAAAGGCAAATCAGGTCGATCATGACGCTCATTGTCCAAAATACAGAAGTGGTGGTTTCTCAGACGTCACTTGCTCAGGCTCCATTTCGAATTCACGAAAAGTCAATGATTGCATTATGCGATGCTCAAAATTTGTCCACATGGTCCACAATGAAAAAGAAATCACATCTGATATGCAATGTGTGCATTTCTATGAGAAAGTTTTCGGATAGCATTTACGCGCATTGTCTCAGAGGTAGCCCTATACTAGTCTTGGCCCAAGACCGGCTTTTTAAATTTTCGTCTATGTGCAGTTGGTGTACATGTATATAGCGCGCGCGCTGGCAAGCACAGCCAAACGACATCAACGGTAGAGGGCACTATCGACGAGACGAACCAAATCCGGTCTTGGCAGTTCGTGCAGACCGACCCGGAAAATTCCGAGCATACCTTACGAGCATACCAGCATGAATAATAAAGCAGGGCTGTGCATAATGTGTACATAAGTCATCCAGACGTGTCGTCAGTGTCGTCATGTATAGTGTGCATAGTGTTAGTGGGTTTTACACACGTATACGTATCCACTTAGTTGTGCGTAACTCGTGTGAAATCTATCCACGGGATTAAATTAAATGAGTTTATTGTTGATTTTATTTCACAATTTTTGTGATGGAATTTTGGAAATGATAGTGACGTGTTCTCCAGTTTTTCCAAACATATACCCTCACTCAATATCACAACATTTCAATATAAAGATATTCAAAAAACATTATTACAAGGTAAATGAACGAGTTATTACGAATAGGTTTGCGTCTTTTAAATGGATTTTATTTTCTAGAGTCCGAGCATAATCATTTCTTGCTCAGGCTCTTTGATTTATGATGTACGTGTTCAACATGATGATGTTTGTCTGGCTTAATTGCGCTTAAATATTGAGGAAAAAAAATTTAAAATCTGAAATAATAGTAGGATAATATGAAAAATATAATGCATGGTTTGGGTGAAAAATAAAAGGAAGGATGAAAAGTTATGACCGTTAACAAACGGCGAACAGCACGACCCACTTGCCGGCAAGTGTCACCGTGCACAGATGGCCATGTTCGGACCGTCTATGAAGGCACCATGCAGCACGGTTGGTCCATGTGGTAAAACACGCTGTGTTTTTTCTCGGTCAGTGGCAAAAAGCGCTCGCACTCCCCATACCACTGACTTTAAAAAAAAAAAAAAAATCTAAAAATAAGCTGTTTTAGGATCATGGGGAAAAAAAAATCTCTCCTTCAACCAACAGTTTCAGGATATCTCGTGCAAAGCACATATCGTACCTACGACTTAATCTCATATACAGACTTATGAATTTTAACTTGTCTGAACTAAATATTGTACGTACGACTTACATGTCGTATGTACGACTTACATGTCGTACGTGGAGTTACATGTCGTACAAATTTCATGTCGTAGGACATACATGTCATTGTCGTACGACTTACATGTCGTACAACTTACATGTCGTATGGCTAACATGTCGTGCGACTTACATGTCATGCGTATGGCTTACATGTCATACATACGAATCATATGTCATACTGTAACGGCGGTGCCGGGCCGCCGGCAGAGGGCGCCAGCACGGACCCACGGTCCGGTGCAACCGTAGCGTTGGGACCCCTGCTGCTGGGCCAGGGAGACCCGTTGCCGGACTGCGTCGACTCAGTAGTGTGACCTTTGTATAGCGTTCCTTTTGTTGTGAGTTGTATAAAGAGAGAGCCTCGTGTAAAGAAAGTGGAAAGAATAAATGGCCGGAGAGCCCCGAAACCCTGAAGAATAGTGTCTGTGGTTTCCCTTCGTCTGGCGTGTGAGAACCCCCGATTCGTTCTACGTTACATTGGTGGCAGCCGTGGCATGCCTGACGGAGGAAAAACAGGTAGAATTTGGAGTGTTTTTCACCATGAATACACTGGGTCGAGTTAGTCTGGCGTCCGACTCGCCACGCGGTGGGTACGCACGCTGGATCAGGGCCTCGCAGAGCGTAAACCAACCTGGTGAGATGGCCAGCAAAGCGTTCGTCACGTTGGATGACTCGGAGTTGGACTTTTTCAGGGTTTTGGGGAGCCAGCTAGGCCCACATGCTACATCATGGGAGAATCGCGCCGCACTGTGCACCACGGCGCAACAGACGTTCTGTTCCACTCGGAACACTGCCGAGTTGCGTCTGTTGATAAAGCGGGGCTGGCCGGGCTTGATCGTCCGGAGACACCCCGCATCAACACACGTGCCAGGGCCCACGATGGGAACAGCCCCGTAACACACACACCATACAACGGACGCATGTTTTCCTCCGGAACAGCTCCGTTTCACAAACACCAATTCACCGGGTGCACGTTCCCCCCGGAACTGCCCCGTAACACACACATTCATACAACGGATGCATCCCATGGGGAATCGTGTCGCGCTGTGCACCACGGCGCAACAGACACTCCGTTCCACTCGGAACGCTGCCGAGTTGTGCCTGTTGATAAAGCAGGGCTGGCCGGGCTTGATCGTCCGGAGACACCCCGCATCAACACACGTACCAGGGCCCACGATGGGAACAGTGCGAAGTTGCATCCTGTGAAGATGCTAAGTGGGCAGGATCCTGGAACAAGCTTGGTGCTCACTGGGGTGGAACAGTAGGGTTGCTGTGTCAGTAGAGAGAGGACCTAGGGTATAGGAGACCCATCAGTCTAGAGTGGTAGCTGAGGACCTAGGGTATAGGAGACCCATCAGTCTGGAGAAGTGGGAGCCAGATGTCGTTGATCCGCAAGCACAACACAGTTCCGCAAGACATCGGGTTTCACCTCAACGGCAGCCTCCACACTCACAAGGACAAGCAGGACTCCTCCTCCAAGGCGGGAGTCTACCGCATTCCATGTGAATGCGGCAAAGTCTACATCGGCGAAACCGGTCGGAACCTTCCCACTAGGCTCAAGGAACACAGAGCACATGGACGGCGAGGGGATTATGACAAATCGGCCATTGTCAAACATTCCCACATCAACGACCACAAAGTTGATTGGGAAGCGGCCGAACTCATCGCACCGATCCAGTTCTGGCATCCAAGACGCATACGGGAAGCCATCGAGATCCGCAAGCACAACACAGTTCCGCAAGACATCGGGTTTCACCTCAACGACATCTGGCTCTCACTTCTCCAGACTGATGGGTCTCCTATACCCTAGGTCCTCAGCTACCACTCTAGACTGATGGGTCTCCTATACCCTAGGTCCTCTCTCTACTGACACAGCAACCCTACTGTTCCACCCCAGTGAGCACCAAGCTTGTTCCAGGATCCTGCCCACTTAGCATCCTCACAGGATGCAACTTCGCACTTCATTGACTCCGCCTTTTGCTACTTAAGTATTCACTTTCTTAGAGTTTAGGCACTCTCCTGAAGACGGTCAGAGCATACTGACCGGAACGTCGAGTTTATACCTCTGGTTCTCTTCAGAACCATTCTCCTAGTTGAGAAACTATTCGCACATGGTGTTTCCGCAAACCCTTCATTATTTAGTATCTCCACCATGCAAAGCCTCAAATCTTACTTACAGTAGCTTCGCTAATCCGTCTCGTACCCAGACGTCATTTACGGGCACTGGATTTCTCTGCCTTTGTTTACGTCATGAACAGCGCCCTCATTTGGAGTTGCCGCGAAAATCAAAAAGGGGGGGGGGGGTTCAATTTTGGATGGCAAATTACCACACGCAACGTACACCAGAACCAGTTCTGCTTTTAATTCACATTTAATACACATAAATGAATGTATATATAAAATAAAATACGTTATGAAAATTTTGGATTGCATGTTTCCTTTAAATGTCCTGCGTATGGCTTACATGTCGTACATACGAAATTATATGTCATACGTACAACTTACATATGTCTCATCTTCCTTCTTTCTGGATCCTCCTTTGCCTTTTAACAGTCATGATAATTATAAAATAACAACATTTGTCACACATACCTAGTTTCAATAAACCCAATCACTGGCCTTTCCCCAGCAGAAGTTAGTAACTGTGCGTGTGCAAGGCAATTTACAAAAAATATCGGTCTGGACTGCAGCAAAGAACATCCGTAATCAGAATGGTAGCAGAAGCAGTGCTCCAAAAACATCTTCTAGGGAAGCAGTACAGACCATCAATAATCCAGCTGGAGATCTTCTTGCACCAAAGGCCAATATGGGTTTAAGTTGGCAGAAAATCAGAGACATTAATATTTTTGTGGGGGAGTGGGTGTTGGAGAAGGACAGGGTGGAAGGGGAGGGGAAGGGTGGGGAGGGGAAGGGTGGGATGGGGTGGGTGGTGGGAGGGCAATATACTCACATTGTGATCAGAGCCAAGATTACCACAGACATGCATTTGTCGGCAACCATGTCCACAAATGCTGTAAATTAACTAGCAGTAGTGACATGAAGACATAATCTCTTTTGTGAGTTGTTTGTGGTTCTGAGAAGAACCGATTGACTTTGATTGTCTTTAACGGTGTGTTCTGTTCAGCTGCAGATCCTTCTTGAGTACAATATGGAGGTGAGGAGGATGTTCAGGTTCCAATTCCGTGGATGCTAGATGTTTGTTCTCATGACGACACTTTAGTTGTCACTAGTGTAGATTGGAGTTGTGAGCCAAGGGTATAGGTGACCCATAGGCATGGGCGTCGCCAGAATTTTTTCTAGAGGGGGGCAAAAAAAAAATTTGCCAAAAAATGCTTGTATTTCTCAACACATTCTCGACTTATCAGTTTTAGAGGGGGGCAGGGACATTTTGTCCCCCCCCCAACTCATCAAAATAACTTTTTTTCTTCCTTTTTTTTTTTTTTTTTTTTTTCCTTTTCCAGGGGGGGGGGGCAAGTGCCCCCCCTTGCCCCCCCCCTCGCGACGCCCATGCCCATAGGCTGAACTAATTAGGGCAAGGGACTAACATACTAGAACTGTAGGGAACAAGGTGCCAAGGGTATAGGCGACCCATAGGCTAACTGACTAGCAGGTAGGGAACAGGGTGGAAGGGTATAGGTGACCCATAGGCAAATATAATTAGGAAAAGGGACTATCTCACTAGAAATGCAGTGGGAAACTGAGTGCCAATTAGGGTATAGGCCTCCGTAAAATCAAATAGAGAAGGGGAAAATTATACAGCCAAGTGCGAAAAACATGATTTTTGGCAAGAATACATTTAAATTGTTAATAAAGGCACGTTAAATCTGCTAATCTTGGTTTTGTTTTCTTTTTCGATTGAACATTTCCTGGGGGGGGGGGGGGGTGGTGAAAGGGGGGCCAATTTTTTATGGAGGGGGATGGGGGGCCATGGCCATGCCACTGTGTAGCAAGCGAGGTCACTACAGGTATCAACAATAAATCAAATTTCGTCGTGACAATATCGACAGCAGTGAAGAAGTTCATGTAAAGATGTCATGTGGCAGCCCAGGCTGGGTGATCTGTCCAGAAGGGTTGAGTACAGTCGCAACATCATCTTGAAGGCCACGTACGCTGCACAGGCTCGCCAACTGGGTGGCAAGAGACCGCATCGGCTGCAGCATGGAGCATGCCAGGTATGTGAATGACTCGGAACCAGTAGCGCAGAGACTTCTCTTTTAGGTTGTGGAGGCGAGGGTTTGGGATGTCGTCGAGGGACCGGTTGTCAAACATTTTTAGGAGGGGTTTGTGATCCACGGCAACAATGAGGTCAGAGCAGCCGAAGAGAAAGTGGCATGCCTTGTCCAGTGCATCAACAACTGCCAGTGCCTCCCCGTCCACTGGGGCATAGTGGGACTTAATTTGCCCCCCGAGGTGAAGCGACTCCCGATGAGTGTGATCTTCCAGCCAGTCTTACAGCAAAAGGGCTTAGAGGAGGGGCAACTGCAGTGCTACTGTACTCAACCCTTCTGGACAGATCACCCAGCCTGGGCTGCCACATGACTTCCTTGCTGAGCTTCTACTCAGATTGCACCCCGGCAGCCTCTCGGCCCACTGAGGTGATCACATCAATTACATGGGATGATGTACGTCTCGCCACCACCAGCGATCCCTCAATGTCTAGATTGCTCTAAGTCATCCTGGATGGCTTCCCTGAGCTCAGAGGCGATCCCCCCCCCTCCCCGCAGTCTGCCAGTATCACCAATTTGTGATGGCCTAACCACTTTCGATGGGGTAGTCCTTTACAATGACTGCATAGTCATCCCACACTCCCTCCATGACCAGGTGCTTCAGGCCTTGCACTCAGCCCACCTGGGTGTCTCACAGATGTGCTCGAGGGCGGTGTCCTCATTTTTCTGGCCAGGTATGACACCAGCTATCACAGAGATGCAAGCGCGTTGTTCACCCTGCAACTGCATGGCACCCTCACAGCCAAGTGCATGCACCACCTACCCCTCCCATCCAACCGGCCTACCCATTCCAATGCCTTGTGGCTGACTACTTCCACTACAGAGGCCAGAACTACCTGGTGGCTGTAGACTGATACACTAGACTGATACACGATTGTGTAGAAAGCTGCTAATAGCTCTGCCAGACTCATTGCTGCCCTGTGTGCCGCATCTTTGTCACTTACGGCATCAGCGATGAGTTAACATCAGATATGGCGGCCCGCAGTTCAAGTCCAGCCAGACGGCAACATTCTTACTCTGTTGGGGCAAGAACCACCGCATGTCTTCTGTCGCCTTTCCCCACAGCAATTGTCGCGCAGAGGTAGGAGTCAAAATCGTGACGGCACATTGAACATTGACAAGTTCCAACGGGCCATGCTCCAGTACTGCAATACCACTGACCGCGACACACACCTCTCCCCTGCCATGTGCATATTCGGATGGCCCATAAGAGACTTTATACCCATCCATCCCGGCAAGTACCAGCCCCACACAATATGGCGGGAGACCCTCCTCCTCTCGCGAGGAGGCACTGCGAAACCTTCACATGGGTACTGCAGAGCGCCTCACTGAGCATATCCGAACCCTTCATCCGCTTATCTTTGGGGACTGTGTCCGCATCCAGAACCTGAGACCGGCCCCAACCCCACCAAGTGGGACAAGACTGGCCAAGACTGGCGCCGGTTTGACCAGTATGTGGTGAGAGTGGACAGCTCTGGACGTGTCACACTGCACAACAGGAAATTCCTGCGTAAGTACCTGCCTGTCATACCTCGTGCACCATTGGCAATGGCACCTGGCCAGGTAACAGCCTTGATTTCCCCAGCTAAGATGGCCAAGCCCCAGGCGTGGTTCTAGAACCAATATTTTGGGGGGGGGGGGTCTAGCAGGGCGGATCCAGAATTTTTTTCAGGGAGGCGTGCTGAAATGTCGACCGGTTATTTTCTTCAGACACTTAGGCCTCCGAAAATCAATTGGTGGTGGTGGGGGAGAGAGGGCTCATGCCATATTTTCAATGGGGAGGGCCAATAAAATCCTAAAATCATTCACACTATATAAACTACAAATGCACCCTTGTCACGACTATTTCTTTAAGGGGAGACCGTTTGCATATGTACATCACAATCCTTCTTTTTGCTAATGCAATTTTATTACGGAATTTATTTTGGGGGGGCTAGACAAAATTTTTGGGGTGCTAAAGCCCCCTTAGCCCCCCCTATAGAACCGCGCCTGCCAAGCCCCCATGGCTGCCCCATACCACACTTCAGCCGATCCACACCAACCCTCCCACCACCCAGGACTCCTCACTAGGTGCAGCAACGACACCACCAGCCACCCCGACACCACCTCCAACAACCATCCACTCACAACCATCCCAAAGCCCAATGGCCACCGGCCCTGTTCCAAGAGCTCTACCAGCCCTCTTGCCACACAATGCCCCCGGCCTCAAGGAGCAACCTATCCCCACCATGGAGCCTCAACCTGCAGCCTCGATCCTCTCCTCACTCAACTACCCCTACCACGTGTTACTCAACTCGACAGACCAAACCACCAGCATGGTTAAACAATGGGGACTTTCAACTATCATATCAGTCTTTGTCACTCCCCTCCAAAGACTTGGGAGGGCGTATTATTGAGAACTGTGACTTTACCATATGATATTAACATTAACTTGTTGGTGTTATTTTGTATCTTCTTTGTTGCAGACACTGTAGTCATTGCTTGAGAGTGAATAAACAAACGTTGAACTTGAAGAGCAAATAGTGTCATACTTATTTAACCTCCATGATTGTACACACACAAACATTGGGAAAAATGTTGCAACCTGACGCCACTTCCATAATTGTGTACGTCTATTGAGAGTCAAGAAAATATATCCTAAAATTGGAAATATTTCTCAGTCCCAGATTCATGTCTTATCGTGAAAAATAAATAGGCGTCAGGTTGCAACATTCTTTTCAAAAATGGCCAAAAAAATTCCAAAACTCCCTACCTACCTACCCTATTTTCCCCATATTATCCCGACCCATATTATCCCGTACCTCATACGATGCAGCAGACATCCATTGACTTCAAACAGAACAACGAAGACTAAAATATGAAATTTTTCGATGATTTTGGTGGCGATTCTCCAGAAACCAGCTTTTTTTTTTGCTTTTTAATCTTTGATTTTTTGCATTTCCTTGGCCATCCTGGTCTTTTAACCCATTTTTATCGCTTTTGATGTTTTCAAGGATCTGCATATTGGTTTATTGTTCGTCGTTTGCGTGAATTTTCGTCAAATTTTGTCATTTTTAGTCAACTGTGTAAATGAATCTTGAAGTCGGCCATTTAAAAAAAAAAACACTGTGCAATTTATAGACCGACATCGAAGTTTGTACTTGGACTTCCTACTGCCTCTTCAGCAGCTTTTTGACTTGGATTAAACCACCATGGAGTTCACCATTAGTTATTTTGAGATTGGATTCCTGCTTGCTTTTGCACGTATTAGTGATGGGATCTGCAAAACTGTAAGTAAAACCGTAGACACAAGGCTGACAGAATGTGATCATGATATTGGCACAACAAGCACCAGTTATTTTGCAACTGCGTTACTGCCTCGTAGACAATTTATCAAAACTCTGAAAAACTCTCATGGCCTATCCTGGACCCATGTTTTGTTGATTGGACTTGGAATTGATGTCAACCGAAACCCAGGCCCTCCATTAAACTCTTCGCTTGAAGACACCCCTGCACCGTGTGGTGTTTGTGGAGAGGAAGTAGGTTATTATCCAGAGAAGGGTATCCAATGTGAAGAGTGTGAAAAATGGAATCATGCCGCTTGCATCAACATGAGTAGTAAAACTTACAACCTGCTGGCTAATTGTAGTACCTCATGGATTTGTGATGGGTGTGGTCACCCCAATTTTTCTGGTTCGCTATTTAGTATTGTGACTGATTTTGAAACTGAAAATCCCTTTACTCCACTTGACTCAGACCAGTCTTTGAGTGATGTACAACCCCTTGCTGCATCATCCCCCAAACCGCTTTGTAAAACCAGGAAGAGAAATCCTTCCCTGCGTGACACAGCAAAAACAAAGTCTAAGTTGGGAGGAGATTTCAACTTGAAAGACATCAATTGGGATGATAGGTTGGTTAAGGTTGGCGCCCAGTTTTCAGCTCAGTGCAGGAAGTTAGTTGACATCTGTAACTCCTTCAACCCTTAGACCAATTTGTTCTTGAGCCCACCCGGAAGGAAAGTATTCTTGACTTGTTTATGACAAACAACCCCACCATCGTTGAATCCACCAGGGTGCTTCTTGGTTGTGGAGATCACAGCATGGTGACAATTCTGATTAACGCTGGATGTGTAACTACCAAACCAGTTCGTCGGAAATTCTTCCTGTACAAAAAAGGGAAGTTTGAAGACCTCCATTATGATTTGAAGAACTTTGGTGAAAATTTCCTCCATGAATTGAATCTAAGGACAGTTAATGAAAATTGGATTCTTCTGAGGGACACCCTCAACGCGCTTACTGAAAAGTTCATTCCATCCAAGTACTCCTCAACGAGATTTAACTTGCCATGGTTCTCTCCTGCACTCCGTCGTCAAAGCAGAAAGCTTCAACGTATGTATAATAAACAGAAGAAAACTAACTCTGCTGAGGACTCCAAACTGTTCAGAAGCGCCCGGAAAATGTATAGAAGAGACCTCAACAGAGCTCACCAGCAATATATCTCCAGTATGCTTGAGGAAGATCTCCAACATAACCCAAAAAAGTTCTGGAAATATGTCAAATCAAAACGAACTGACAATGTAGGCGTCCATCCACTGAAGAATGGCACTGACACCGTTTCAGACCAAGTTGGGAAGGCAAACATTCTCAACTCCTTCTTCAAATCAGTTTTCACCAAGGAAAACACATCCAACCTTCCTAATCTACAGCAGTCTGTTCCAGACATTGAATCACTTGAGATCGTGGCTGAGGGTATCGAGAAACTTCTTCGTGATTTGAACCCCTCCAAGGCGTCGGGACCAGAAAACATTCCTAATAAAATCCTTAAGGAATGCAGCGTGGAGTTGGCACCACTACCAGCAGCGCTGTTTAACCAATCTTTAAAATCTGGTGACCTCCCAGATGACTGGACTACAGCCAACGTGTCTCCTGTCTTAAAAAAAGGCAGTAAAAGTGACCCCAGTAACTACCACCCCATATCACTAACATCTGTGGTATGTAAATGTCTTGAGCACGTCATCCATCGTCATATAATGTTCCACATTGAGCAGCACCAGATTCTGACAGACTGCCAACATGGGTTTAAAAAAAGCAGAGGGTGTGACACTCAACTCCTCATTACCATTGATGACATAGCTAAATCAATCGAGAAAGGCAAACAGGTTGACGCAATATTACTTGATTTCTCAAAAGCATTCGATCGCGTCCCACATCAGAGGCTTCTCACCAAACTGAGGCACTATGGCATCACCGGTAATGTGCACAAGTGGATCTCAACTTTCCTTACAACATCTACCCAGCAAGTCGTCCTGGAGGGTAAAAGTTCTAAAATAGCTGAAGTCTTACCTGGAGTCCCCCAGGGCACTGTCTTGGGACCGCTGCTGTTTCTCCTCTACGTTAATGACATCCCTTCATATGTTTCTTCGAAAACCAGACTGTTCGCTGATGACGCCATACTTTACAGAGAAGTAGAAGAAACATCTGATGCTACATCCCTGCAAAACGATTTGGATGCTCTGTGCAGATGGGAGAGGGAATGGGAAATGAAATTCAATCCAGACAAATGCTTTGCCATGCATATCACCACCAAAAAGGAACCACTCATCAGTACGTATAAAATCAACCAGAGACCTCTCCAAACTACTACCAATCACCCATATCTTGGCCTCATCCTGAGTGCTGACTGTAGCTGGTCGTGTCACATCAACAAAATTACCAACAACGCTAGGCAGACCATTGGCATCATCATCAGAAACTTCAAATCCTGTAGCAGAAAGGTTAAATCCCAACTTTACCAGTCTCTCGCCCGCCCCAAACTAGAGTATGGTGTCTGCGGCTGGGCCACCTTCACTGAGGAAGAAAAAAAATAACTTGAAGGTATCCAGAGATACGCTGCCAGGATGTGTTGTAACAACTTCACCAGGCTTGCTAGTGTCACAGATATGTTGAACCAGCTTGGTTGGCCTCTACTAGAAACACATCGCTCCATTGCTAGACTAATCATGATGTACAAGATCTCTCACAACCTCGTTGAAAACAAAAGCCTTAGGAGCTTGCACCAGTTTTCATACCACCGACCCAACGCTAAATCCAAGCTCTACAGCACCACTTGCTACCCGTCAACGATCCCCATCTGGAACAACCTGCCAAACACTATCACCACCATACCCGACTTAAACCAGTTAACACAAGCCTTAGTAGACCACGTCATTGGGGAGGGAACCAAAACCTAAGTCAACTAGCTCCAGCACAGCCGCCCCAACTCTAGCGGGATGCGGATTCTACCGTTTAGCTGGAGCAACTGATACAGATACAGATACAGAACCATGAGAATCGTCGCGCGACACTATTCTGACGTCTGGACGTTGACTAGACCCGTGAACGTGGCGTTGTATACAACGCCACGCGCTTCCCTCGGGTAAATACAAGCGAAAGCATTCTATCTTTTGATCCGCTACATATAACCATGTATAATTTTGCCCATAGGTAAATCACTTACTTGTTGGGCTTCCTGTGAATTTACGCGAGTGTTGGATCTGTCATTGCCAAGAAATTTGATGTAAAGTACGGCACAATTTTGTCACAACGAATGTTTTCAAAATGATTAGAAAATCAAAGACAGGCATGACACACTGGTACCCCGAGTTCCGCATGCGCAAAACGGTAGGAGTATCACCATGCACCAGTGGGTACCCGACTAACCGTCTTACATGGCAGGATGAACGTAATATTATATAAAAGTCTGCCAAATCATCCAGAATATAGTAATATACTGCTGTTCCATTGTGTTTTTCAAACCAAATGTGCCATATTTCTCTAATCTTTTTCAGTTTCCTTCATCTTCATAATTTTGCCGAAAAAAATGTTCTGCTGATTTTCTGTACAACTCATTTTGGTATGCAAATATTCTGTCAAATGTAGCCGAAATTCGGCTAGAACGGTCACTCCATCTTAGTAACCGCGGATCACAATAGAGTGTTTTTACTGTCAAAGTGGCTATCGTTACTAACGGCAGCCGTTGTTTAGCGCCCTCTACGATACTTTTTTGATATGCACGCAGGTATATAATTATATGTTTCCCCACGTTTTAGCGAGCAGTGCGACAGCTCAGGCGATAGAGGGTAGGAATTTGCACCGCGAGGTTGTGGGTTCGCATCTGAGTTTTGCACTCGAACTTTTTTCTTTTTCTAACCTGAGGCTTTGGAGGATTTTATTTAAAAGGGAAATAAAGTCCGAATTTCATTACGTTCAAATTCACTTTTTTCCTTCTAATTTCATATTTTCTTCTCATATTTTTACAAAAGTTGCAGTACTACCGTAATGATAGAAAATGGGAAATGCGTTACGGCTGCCGTAGAGAAAGCCAGGTACAACTATAGAATGCAGGGCCACTACACTCTACATCTGCGCCTCCGAACGGCTGCGTGGAGGCGTGGAGCCGCAGTCGACCTACCTCCGAGAATTGCGCCCTCTATCGGCGCGCGTCTCTGCGACTCCGCGCCTAGCTCCGCGACTTCAGTGCCCCGCGTCTCTATCTGCGACTCCGCGACTCCAGTGCAGTGCTCCAGTGCCCCGCATCTCCGCGTCTCCACGACTGCAGTGCCCCGCGTCTAGTCTCTGCGACTCCGCGACCCGACACATTTACAAGCGCGCCCTCCCTTCCGATCATTGATGAGAAGACAAGTGCATTCGCTGTTCTTAGCACTTTTGCAGGTTTGCATATTATTATATTGTAGCCTATACTCCTATCCTCACTTCGCCAGCCTCGATCCACGCCTCCAAGCAGAAAAATAAAAACCTTGCTCCGGCGTGGCCCTGCATTCTATAGTTGCTCCCAAAGCCACTGCGTTTTACTATTGACTGAAGCATGGCTATGTATATAGCTGTCGAGCGCAATTTGAGTCCCACGCGCAAGTTTAAACCTGCGCGCACAAGTTTAAACTTGCGCGAGTGACTCTTGAAGCACGCCAACTACACCGCGCCATTTTAATTTGCGCGCGCACGTTACAACTTGCGCAAAGGCGATCGCAATTTAAGACCCTTGCGCAAGTTTAAACTTGCGTGCACAAGGTAAAGTGTACGTACAATGTTAGCAAATGGCAATCACAGGCTCACGAAATTGTGACGGCGTTTTTATCTACTTTGCATGGCATTTGTTTTTTTCCACCACGAACTTCCCATGACTGAGGGAGTTTAATTATGGACTAGGGTTTAACTATTAAGTATTTCGCACTCTCCTGAGTAATTTGAGGTGGGGGGGGGGCGTTTGGGGATCTTAGTTCTATGGTTTCACTATCCTATTGTTTTTTTGTTTTTGTATGCAATGTTGATTAATATGATTTTTTTTCAACATTTCCTTTTAAAAATACAAAACCTTTATTCAGATAATCCCTCACAAAATGTAGGGATGTTGCTTTGTATAAGGGTGCGTGTTATTTCTGTGCGGCAACCAAGATGGACCTTATATGTTTTAATTTGCAACTGGGTGTAATTAACATTAACTTTTTTTTAATAAAGAAAGACATTGAGTGCTCTACAATTTGATAAACTTGGTTTACGAAATGATATTTTCATATAATTTAAAAAGTATTTTCATTTTGATGAAGCGTCCTTACCAACCGGGGTGCTTAGAATGCTTAGAAACAGTCGGGGAAGGGTGCCGTCTAAGTTTAAACTTGCGCGCGCAATTTGAAGCAAGTAAAATTCCTGCACGCGCAAGTTTAAACTTGCGCGCGCAATTTGAAGCAAGTAAATTCCTGCACGCGCAGGTTTAAACTTGCGCGTGGGACTCAGATTACGCTCGACAGCCACGTTCACGGGTCTAGGCCAACCTCGTCCCCAGGGTGTCGAGCAGTACGCGCCCACCACTACCTGCTCTCTCACCCTGGTATTGGATCGTTTGCATGTGCAAGATTTTTGAACACGTATGTAAATGAGGAACAGTCTGGTGCCTGGATATGCATTACATATTAGCGTTTGTTTTTGTATGCGGTGTCTGGGGTAAAAACAGAGTCAATTTGTAGCAGCGCGAGCACGGCGTGAGTTACGAAAACACGATTTTTGTAATCAAACTGTTACGATCTTATCGAGACAACATGCAGTATGATATTTCATATTAGTATGAGCAAATTAAGGAAATTAGTATTTTTGAGAAGGCGTGGACGAATGATCGTGAAAAACACGTACTGCATGCACGTTGTGAATAATTAATAGCACCAAGTAGGCTTACACGATAAAAATCCATTACTAGCCAATTGCGGTATCCAATCAGGATACAGGAAGAAAGTTTCCTATCCAGGGTTTACTATTGGAAACGCGGTTGGAAATAAAGTAAGCACTGGGGACGAGGTTGGGGTCTAGGCCTAGACGTTGACCAAAAAAACAAAAACATTGGCCAACAAACACATCAGATTTACCTCAAAACGACCTCCAAATTACTAGATACGCCACCTGAGGTAACAAGGAGTCTGAGGTACTAAAGTTTGCTTACGAGTCGGATGAATTGAAAAGTGAAATTTCCCATTCCGTTCCTACAGCTGGAGTTACTCAAGCTAGATGTGTCGAGCGCAATTTGAGTCCCCCACGCAAGTTTACTTGGGCGAGGGACTCCCGAATTGCGAAGCACGCAAATTACACCGCGCCATTTTAATTTGCGTGCGCTCGTTACAACTTTAGTCTGGTTCCCAGACCTGACAATTATTCCCGACGCTCACGTCTAAGATTCATCAGGAATAGTCGGAATCTTTTGGTCTGGGAACCAGACTAGTTACAACTTGCGCAAAGGCGATCGCAATTTGAGAACCTTGCGGGCGGGATTTTCATTGATGAAGAAAAAAATGTTCAAAACACCAGTACATGGAGAAATAATTTAATAAATAATGAAATAAATTAAAGAACAAAAAAATAAATAAAAAGGGGAATTGAAAAGAAACATTGAGATTTAGCAGTGCTTACATGCTTATCAGAGAAGTTTTCTGAGGGGGCGGGGCCGGGGGCGGGGAGGGGACAGGCAAGCAATCAATATGCACGCGGGCCGATTGCTTGGAAAGTGTACTGAAGTTGTTCAAGTTTTTTTGCCTTGTAAAACTAATTAGCATTTTTTAATTTATATTCTTTAATTTAAATAAATCATAATTTTTTGGGGGCAACCCGTTGTTAACGTAAAAAGAATGATTATGATCCCTTCAATTGTAAGTTTTTGACGTAAAGCAAAGTATGAATTAACCGCGGGAAATACTGGCGCATGCGCACAAACTAAGTGGCCCCATTGTGTACCATGTGGACATAATTATCATGTATACCTGCTGTACGGGGTACGGGTACGGCATGTACGGGTACGATACGACGTACGGCCGATGGTACTAGTACTGGTGATTAATTTGTAGTGTGTGCACAATTCATGCGAGATTTATTGCTGATGCATGCAGTTTGAATTTCGTTAAGCTGTTTCTGACCGGAATCACCTAAGCTAAGGCTGAAGAGTACTAAGCTACTACTTGTTCTTTGTTAGCATCAAGATCCGGTAAGTTGTTGCCAGCAGTTCGTACTCATCGTAGCTTATCTTATTATCTATCCCGCAAGTGGCTAGCCCCATAAATGTGGCCTATTTACTGGACTACCTCCTAGCCCAGGTTGGACGAAGTCTTTATTGCATTACGACTAACGTCCAGGGTGAGAATTCTCTACATAAGACCACCCAAAATTTGGACCAAATTTTTGTTACGTTTTACCTCGTTACAGAAGCTTATTTCACGCCTACATTTTCTATGTGTCTTTACCTATTGGGCCGCTGGGTTCAGGATTTCCATATGTGATGCTGACCGACATTAATCAGGAAAATAAACTCTAAAGGAGCGTTAAACTTGTACGTGTTTGTAGTCTCTTTTCATCAGTTTATTCCCAGAGTCGTACGCACTGATCTCTATATAAAGACTGGATAGCTAATAAAGAGCCGCACAATGAACGACTTTGACGCCATATTGGTGAGACCGGCTGGTGATCTACAAAGGACAAGTTGCCTTCTTTATAGACAGCATGATTTCTTTTGTAACGTCGCGGTTCGGTTCACTTGACGTATATTTTGGCCAGCAGAATACCGACCTCTACTGTGTCTTCGTCGACTTGACAAAGGCATTTGACACCGTCTGTAGAAAAGGACTTTGGAAACTACTGTCCAAAATTGGCTGCCCTGAAAAGTATATCGAGATGGTAAAGCAGTTTCATGATGGTATGATGGCGCGAGTAACGGACGATGGGGAGTCTTCAAAACCCTTCCCAGTATCAAATGGAGTTAAACAAGGCTGTGTCCTTGCCCCAACGCTCTTCAGTGTCGTGTTTGCTAGCATGCTCCTTGATGCTTTCCGTGACATCAGCATCGGCGTGAAGATGAGATTCAGGACTGATGGTAAACTCTTCAATCTGAGAAGACTTCAAGCAAAAACAAAGGTATTCGATGAAGTAGTTCGTGAACTCCTATACATATGCAGATGATTGTGCTCTTGTCGCCCACACCCAGGAAGACTTACAACTCATCATGGACTGCTTCGCAACGGCTTGCTCACGCTTTGGACTTTCAATCAATCTGAAAAAGACAGAAGTGATGTTTCAACCAGGCGCGGTTCTAGAACCAAAATTTGGGGGGGGCTAGCACGGTGGATCAAAAAAAAATTTTCAGGGAGGCGTGCTGAAATGTAGACCGGTTATTTTTTCCAGATACTTTGGCCTCCGAAAATCAATAAGTGGGGGAGGGGGGGCTCATGCCATATTTTCAATGGGGAGCGCCAATAAAATCCTAAAATCATTCACACTATATTATCTAATGCACCCTTGTCACGACTATTTCTTCTCTAGGGGGAGACCGTTCGCATGTACATCACAATCCTTCTTTTTGCTAATGCAATTTTATTTTTTTACGGAATTTATTTTGGGGGGGCTAGACAAAATTTTTGGGGGGCTACAGCCCCCCCTAGCCCCCCCCCCCCCCTCCCCGTAGAACCGCGCCTGGTTTCAACCTGCTCCAAGTAAGCCATATGTTCCACCCGTTATCACCATTGGAGATCACATCCTTCATTCTGTTGACAAGTTTACATACTTGGGCAGCACCCTGTCAAGAGAGGTCCACATAGACCAGGAAATCACAAATCGGATATCCAAAGCCAGCTCAGCTTTCGGAAGATTTCGTGAGCGTCTGTGGAATAGGAGAGGCATAAGCTTGAAAACTAACCTGCGTGTGTATCAAGCTGCAGTCCTGACTTCCCTGCTGTATGCCTGTGAAACTTGGACAACCTACAGCCGCCACATCAGAAAGCTGAACCACTTCCACCTTTCCTGCATGCGTAAGATCTTGCGCATCAGATGGCAAGACAAGGTCCCAGACACTGAAGTCCTTAAGCGAGCGGAATTGCCCAGTGTAGGTGCTTTGATCATGAGAGCTCAACTTCGCTGGTCAGGTCATGTAGTACGGATGCCTGATGATCGACTCCCTAAAAAGATCTTCTACTGTGAACTAACAACAGGCAAAAGATCGACTGGTGGTCAATTCAAGAGATACAAGGATTGCCTTAAAGCAACCATGAAGCAATGCAACTTCAATGTGAGCAGCTGGGAAGAACTTGCCCATGATCGTACGGCATGGAGAAGATTATCACACGAAGGTGCATCAAGCTTCGAAGCCCGTCGCATCAGGGAGGCTGAGCTGAAACGACAGCAACGAAAATCTCGTCAGCTAGATGCTTCCCTACGCGTCCACCCCCACCCCCAACCTAGTGTGTCCAGTGTAGGACTGTAGCTTCCTAGCTAGAATTGGACTTATTAGCTATCTGCGAACACACAACACCAACTAGTATGGAGATGTTGGCTGTCATCTTCGAATTTCGAAGGACGAACTATATATTTTGGCCACCACCACTGACCAACTGACCAAGGTTTAATACAATTTTTCTAACGTCGTGGTTACTTTTATAATGCCGCAAATCACTTTTTCGGCATTTTTGAAATAATAATCAGTACGGAAATGTGTCCCTTTTAGAACATCATAATATGTGTACGTGACCAAAATGCGTGTCAACTGTTGATACAATGCGCGCGTATTTACGCGTAGAACGTTCGCATTCTACGCGGCCATCTTCGTGAGACCGGGGGCGAATTGGTCAATATGCAAAGTCTACTGTGTGAATGTTGTATGCATATCCGCTATCCAGTCTTTATATAGAGATCAGTGGTCGGAAAGATTTCCATATACGAAGTTCATTCAACACCCTGTGTACAAACCCTATGAGATTGGACTGAAAAATTCTAAGTGTTTTCTAAGAAAATGCTTGTATTTTTTCACTGCTCAAATTGACTTTGATGACATGAAATTGCTATTTGGGGGCTTGTTAGTCAATACAGAGGAAAATTAGTGAACTTCGCATATGGTAATCTTGCCCAGTGGTCGTACGTCATGTACAATGTACGTAGGCCTATGTACGAAAGCGCGCACGCACGCTAGCGCCCTCATTTGTTTAGTTTTGGTTGGAACCGTGACGTCACTCCAGCCAACCGATATCACGAAAACGCTCAACCAATGACCAAAGCCAAAACGTGTTTTTGGTAACTGGCGCAAAAACACGCTCGGTCATTGGATTAGCGACCGCGCCTTCAAGTAAGTGCGCGTGCATATGAGGGTGGTTACTAGGCAAATCGCGCGTGCGCACTGCATATGCTGCATAGTCTGGCCCCCAGACCAGACGTGATATGAGCGTCGATAATAATCGTCCGGTCTAGGGAACCAGACTACACGCTGCACAGACGTACATCATGTACGACTAGAATAGACTCGGCGGTGAGAAACTGATGAAAAGAGTCTACAAACACGTACAAGTTTAACGTTGCTTTCGAGTTTATTTTCCAGATTAAGGTCGGTCGGCATCGCATATGGAATTTCTGAACCCAGCGGCCCAATAGATAAGGACACATTGAATACTACGACGTAAAAATTGGCTTCTCCAACAAGGTAAAAATATTAAAGATATTGGTCAGAAATTTTTTCGCCCGGTTTTGAGCACTTCATACCCTGGACTCCCTCCGTTACTTAGGGAGGAAAGGGAGTTCACCTGGGCTAGACTACCTCCGTATTAAAACATAGGTCACACATCCACATGTACAAAAACGTGTCGCACTTTGCCAAATTTTGATTTTCACATTTAGGCTTAGTTTGTAGGGTTTTTTTTGCTTGAGAAGCATACTCACCCTCTTTATAGGCTAATCAGAAAGTGCTGCGATTTTCAGATGTCTATTTTTCGTAAAATTTCCAGATTCATTTGCACACGTTTGCATATCAAAATTTCAACATGAAATTTCACAAAAATTAGACTTGACTAAAGGCTAAGTTGTTCAAGTTTTTTTGCCTTGTAAAACTAATTAGCATTTTATTTATATTCTTTAATTTAAATAAATCATAATTTCTTGGGGGCAACCCGTTGTTAAAGCAAAAAGAATGATTATGATCCCTTCAGTTGTAAGTTTTTGACGTTAAGCAAAGTATGAATTAACCGTGGGAAATACTGGCGCATGCGCACAAACTAACTGGCCCCATTGTGGACCATGTGGAAATAATCATCATACCTGTACGGGTACGATACGACGTACGGCCGATGGTGATTAATTTGTAGTGCACGTGCACAATTCACGCGAGATTTATTGCTGATGCATGCAATTTGAATTTCGTTAAGCTGTTTCTGACCGGAATCACCTAAGCTAAGGCTGAAGAGTATTAAGCTACTACTTGTTCTTTGTTAGCATCAAGATCCGGTAAGTTGTTGCCAGCAGTTCGTACTCATCGTAGCTTATCTAGCCCGCAAGTGGCATGTCTGGCCATTCTGTCCCGTTCATATCTCGAGCCGTGGCACGTAAACAACGACACGTTCCGTTGTCATTCCGCGGTACATCATTTCGTATGCAGCTTGAGTACTTCCCTAGAATTTCTTTGGAAAGATTCCCATATCTGGCCATCACTTGTCACCCTCTGCGATATAGTCAGGCAGCCTAGTGAATGGCCTAGCTTTCAATTTTTGATTTTTGTCCAGATACTTCAAGTTATAGTCCATCATTTGCAGCCATCCGAAAAAGTAACTGGCGTATTATTGTTGAAAAACATATTTGGTTGAAAGATAGTAAAGTGTACTAAACTCCCTGTGAAATTAATCTTTCTGGCAAGCTATCATTTTGAAGTAATCAACGAAAGAAGGCCTTTCCAATGGTGCATCTTAACACGTGTGGTCTAGCGGTGGAGCACAGGATTCGTGACTTTACCTTAAGACGCACCGTAGGAAAATTTAAATTAGTAGTTCGTTTTGTTATTCGGCGCAGCGCGCGCAAGCATTGGCACAACGCACAGGCGCGCAGTTGCTATAATTCGTCGGATCAGTGCGCGACATCGCGTATAGCTGCAATTCAAAACAATTCAAAACATGATTCAGCAACTTTTGATTTGAAATTGAGATCCTAGAATGCTGTTTTTCTCGGAATATACAGCTGAAGCTGAGCTAAAACTTTATCAGGTTAGTTGTTCAGTATCCTTCATTAGATTTTGAACACTTTTGTTGCTTCATACGAACAAAATGCACAAATTACAAATGATGGACTATATCTTTAATACGGCTGCCATATGGTTTGCCATATAAGGACCAACACTGGCCCGATTCAGGCTATGTACCCTATTGCCATTATGGTTTGACTTGAAAGGGCCGGCACCGGTACCAATCAGGTTGTGTACCGTCTTGCCATTATGGTTTCCCATAAAGGGACCAACACTGGCCCGATTTATGCCTTTTACCATCTTTTCATCATGGTTTATCGTAAGAGGACCGGCAATGGCCCGGTTAAGGCTGTGCGCCGTCTTGCTGTTATTGTTTGCCTTAAAAAGACTAGCACTTGTCCAATGCAGGCTCTGAACAGTGTTTCCATTACCGTTTGCCAATTAATAGGGCGAGCACTGGACCGATTCCAACTCTGTGGTGTCTGTACCGTCAACACGGAACCGTTTTGGCGCAATCGAGCCAGCATTAGTCCGCTTCTGGTCTTGTACCGTTTAAACTGTATGGTACTGCCACAACAAACCCGTAATTAGCTGGTATCGGCCCAATACCGTCCTGTTTACTGGGTCAATGCCATCTTTGAACCTAGGCAGGTAGAAATCTCTGGCACTACACGATGTGATACAACTCTGCCTCTCCACAACTACATGCAGCTGAACCACTTTTGTAGAGCTCTCCATTTGATAAAGGCGGGTCTGTGATCAGCTAGTCCTGGTTCTGAAGTGGCTGATAGTTTTTCATTGAACCCATGTCGATGTAGCACCTGTTGAGAGGTTTTCCGACGTTGTTATAGTATTACCATGACAATCGGTGGGCGTTTGCTCCCAGTTGTTGCTTCCAGTGTTGGAGTCTTGCCACTTCCCTGGCTGTTGTGAAGGAGTGGACATGGCTGAGGAAGCTTTTCTTGACTTCAGCCTTTTGTGCCGAAGCTTGCCATCCCTGGAGGAGGCGAAACTCGTCATTTATCAATATTTGGACATCTTAGCTCGGCTGGCAACTTCCCTATGGAAAACCGAAGCAAGGAGGTGCAAATTTCTTGTGTTCGTGGGTTTCAAGCATCCAGTGATCAATCTGCATGTTGTTTAAGGCTGGGTTAGGTTTCATGGTATGGGCTTAATCTCTCCCAGACGGGACACGCATACTCTGCTGAAGAATGGCATGGAGCCAAAACGGTTCATCTTAGGGTGTGTGGATTGGCTCCTTTTCAGAGGTTGTTCCATTTCTTTATGATGTTGTTACGGGGAACTAAATATGGATGACTTGAATGGCAGGATACGATGGAGGGACACGCTAACAGGCCAATGATGTTCCCGACCATTTGATGTTAAGGGGTCGGTTGGCTTCGCGGTTAACGTTCCTGGGATGGAACGAGCAGACTTGGATCTTAGCGAGATTGGCACTGAGGTGATTGCACTCATACTAGAGACGGCTAAGTGCTGAGGTAAGTTTTGCTTCTATGGCTTCGAACGGAATCTTTTGAGATGTAACGCAAAGATCGTCTCCGTAGATGAAACGCTCAGTGCCCTGGTCTATTAAATTGTGATTTGTTTTGTGTAGACGTTATACAGAACGGAGCTAGCACAGTGCCTTGAGGTAGGATGTTTCTTGCCGTCGACAGCGTTTTTGTTTTGTTCTGAACAACAAAGAAGCATCTGTCTTTGTGAAGGGCTCCGATATGATCTGTAAATGCGAGGTATTGGGTCAGCTCCAAGATCTTTTTTCAGGAGGCGACGGTGGTTAACAGTATTATAATTATGTGTATAACTAAAATCATCTTGGTCTCTTCTGAATAAAAGAGTTGTAGGCCTATTTCCTGACCCTGAAAATGTATGTTTTGACACCTAGACTGTGATTTGATATGGGGTAGTAGCTGAGATATCAGTAAATGCAATTATTGTCTGGCGGATCTTTAAAATCGAAGATGGCCACAATAGTGTACAAACTGAACATTTGACACTGTCATAAATGGTATACATGAAGTTGCATTCCTTGACCCTGAAAATGTATGTTTAGAAACCACAACTTTAACCCTAAGTGGCTTATATGGTTAAAAATAGGTTTTTAATGGCCGCCGTCTTTAAAATCCAAGATGGCCGCCATATTGTTATTGGATGAGTTGGTTCCTATCAAAAATTGAAAGCTAAGGCAATAAGAAGCATGTATGGAAAATTTGGCGCTTTTGTCCGGAATGTCCACATCCTTACCAAAAGCTGGCCTAAGCTCCCTGACTAATAGAGCTATATTAAATTACAGTCGTTTTCCTAGTTCCGGATTTTTCCTAGTTCCGGATAGCTTAAAATAAAAACCTGCCTCTTTTGGATTTATAGTCTCCAATAAAAAATTTTTTTGACAATGTGCAATTTGAAAAGTAAAATGTAAGCTCCTTGATACACAAAGATTTTTGCGATAAAATCTTTAGAAGAGGAATTTTGGCCAGATTTCTGTGTCGCACTTCGACATGTTTGGACGGTTTGTAGAAAATCACAGGAGCTGCGAATCGACTATAAATTTTCTCCTCAGTATATCATGTTACGTGCGGGGAACGCACGGCAGAAAGAAATAAGTAATAAAAACGGGAATCATGACTTATGAATCAAAGGCAAAAAGAGACCAATAAATGATTAACAAAATTTAATTAATTCTCCCAAATCAATCAACAGGACAGTGGGTGATACAAACATTCTCAGTTAGTCTTCAACTTTAAACGTTATGCAAGAACCTCAAAGCATTAGACACAGGCAAAGCAAAATAAATTACAAAGAAATTAGCAAAGCAGGAATTTATACAAACAGGCAAAATACAGTAAAGAACAAGCCGGCAAAATAAAGTTACTAAGCAAAACACACACAAAAGGCAAATTGTATTCGGCCGAATATAATTACCAATAAGGAACCAGTAGCAAGAACAGGCCCCGCCCAGCCAGTGCCCACAATGGTATTAGCGCAGCCGTCGAACCAAGCATCTCTGCACCCAGCCGTAGATCAGCCAAGCCACAGGTAAGTCAGCGTTGAGCACTGGGAAGTCAGCCACATCAAGCAGGCCACGACAGTCCAGGTCTCCGTCCGGTAGTACCGTCAGCCTCAGCCACGATCCAGCGATGAGGGGTACGTGGATCGGTAGGACGGCGGGAGATGCTGGCTCAACGATGCGCTAATGAAAATCGCACCTAATGGTTGTACATAGGCACCAACTGAGAGCGAATAAAAGCCAGTCAGTGCTTATATAGGGTATTTACCCGCGCGTAGCCACCACAACAAACATTCATTAAATACAGAAAGTTCTAGTGCGGGAGCAACCGTACTAAAGAGTTACAGATTAAGTGGGTTCTTAACAATCATAAACATAATGCTTAGGATCATCCTAGCTAAAAATATGCTTGATTCGGTTGGTTCAACTTCTGGCTGAAAAAAAAAAGATTTTCTCGCGTGATTTTTTTTTTTCGAGTGAAGCAGTTTTGATCGATTCGGAACTGATTGAACCGATCCGGAACTAGGAAAAGTGACATCGGTACTTTTGACGTCGTAAAATCAAAATGAAGAGAGCTTAAATTTGGAAAATTATTTGGTGGTCTCTCCATCACTCAAGATAAACTTTTTAATCAATGTCACTTGAATTCGTGGAGTAGTTGAGCCGAAAGCAGTCTGAATGATGTTTGCTATCCAGAACTAGGAAAATGGCTGTGCTAGACATGCCAGAGTTCTAAACTCGATGTACAAACATGACAGTAATGCCTGATGAGCGCATCCATGTTTGTGCACAAACCAATGGAAAACTAGAAATTTTTTACGGCTTTTGTACGGCTATTTGCATATCTGCATTTGTATTCCATACCGGTGCGTCATCGAAGCCGATACGCCCAAAACCGAAATGCACGATCAGCAAATGAGTGTTTCAATTTGCTCTACGCTAATATAGCTCTATCTCCTGTGCACTTGTTGGTACGGAGTAATTGCAGAATACCCCGCTACTTGGAAATACACCCCTAAATTCTCTGCCTACGAGGTTGGAATCACTGGAAAAGAAACAATTCAAGTCCATTGCCAGCTACGCGGATACTGAGTGTAGCTATCGCAGCGGGTTCGCGATATTGACATTTCCTATTCGGTCACACGTAAAATTACCGAGTTTAAATCGCTACAGAACACTCACCTTTCAGTTTTTCACCCCAAACTCTCCAAACTTGCTTGAAATGTTATCAAAATTATGTCACTGTAAGATTTTCTTACATGGACGTGAAAAAGTGACTTTTGATGAGTTTTTCAGAGCTTTGATTTTTCGTGGCCCAACACACGATCGCCAATTTTGTTTGAATGACCCGAAATTGGGGGTTGAAGGCGGTCACAAAAATGACCTGTTTTTCCGCTTTAAATGACTTTTATACTCGTTTTAAAAGGTCGAAAGTTAACCTGAGGAGTTTTTCTTGTTATCAATGAAAGCTACTTTCACGATCAAAATCTATGGATAGCTCCAGAAAAAGAGTTTTTTTAATGTTTTTTACAGAAAATAAATCATTTTGATCGAGTTTGCATCAGTTTTTAGAAGGTACATGTAAGACCTTAGGGGACACTTTTTATACAGCCATAAATGGATTTAGTGCCTTATTTTCTGCCCAGAAAGTCAAGATTTCAAGCTGAAATCTGTTTTGCTCAGTGCGAAATGGACAAAAACAAAATTTGGTGCCTTCTCAATTTCGCCAGATTTTGCATCCATCACGTTTAATAAGTAGGGTGCGACTGGAGTGGGGCCGGGTGATATTGAATGGGTTGTGTTTTGGTGGGATGATTAGTGATAGGGTGTTGAAGTGGGGTGGGGGTGGACATAACTTCCTAAACAGAAGCACCTGTGGCAATATCGTTTGCACCAGTGTCTTTCTCCTTTTCAGAGCTTTTATTTTATGTAAATTTCGGCTATATTTGAACTTAGAATAAACAGTATGCTAATTTAATAAGGGACACAGTCACGTTGACTCAAATTACGACAAGAAGAATCCATAGAGTATGGTGTCTTTGGGAGGGAATAACTCCTGGTAGGAAGCACCTATGGCAATATCGTTTGCACCATTGTAATTCACACATCTAGAGCTTTAATTTGATGCAAAGTTTGACTAAATTAGAACTTAAAACAAAAAATATGCTCATTTCTAACGAAACAATCACGTTGACTCAAATGACGACCGGAAGAGTTCCATGAGTATGGTGTCTTTGGGAGGGCATAACTCCTGAAGAGAAGCATCTGTGGTATTTATTTTTGCACCATTGTCTTTCTCCCATCCAAAGCTTCAATGTGATGTATAATTCAACCATATTTACCAAAAAAAATAAAAATGGTGTATTGGTGTAATATAGCTACTGAGTGGGGGTCCCCTTGAGAATGAAGCAACACAAAATGAATGGAGTTGCTGGAAAAAATTGAAGTCCAAACCAACTACCCTGTTGCCGGCTATGCTGCTATGAAGTGGGAGTCCTTATATGCTTGAGAACGAAGCAACACAACAGTAATGGGAGTTGCTGAATTTTTTTTAAGTCTAAACCAACTACCCAGTTGCCGGCTACGCGGATACGCAGTCGGAGTGCAGTGGAGCATGACGCATAGTACATACATGTACCAGTAGCTCTGAGAAGGTTTATTGAGGGCAATCAACCGTGACTTGGTAGCCGGCTACGAGGTGCATTGATAATACTTTAAAATGTTCTGTCATGGCCCATAGACTTTGTGGAGGAGCTCAGGGTGGTGGCTCAGTACGGAATTTTTTCTGTCTCGTTCACGACCAAACATGGCACGGCCGGTAAACCAAGGATTATTTTCATTACTATTTATTGATGGAAGGCCCCCAAAATTAAGTATCGGGTGTTAAGAAAATCTGGGTTGTTCGGTCAAGCAAAACTATTCTGAGACTGAATGAAGACACTAGTACCTAGAGCAGCAAACCCGAATCCGCCAATTGCACGCCGTCATGATGTACTACTAGACTTGTTGCCAGTCTATGTACGATACTAAAAAAAATAATAAAAATTGTTATCAAATCATGTTTTCATAGTTAAAGATGTTTCCCTGTTTATTCATTGGGTTTCATTCTTTGCATTGCTTTACCCATTAATGTGCTTTAGTTTGTATTGACTGTCTAACTAATCCATTGAATAGGCCCCTTGCTTATTTCTTTCAGTCTTTCAAGATTCGTATGAATCTTTTTCTTTCCTTCATTGTCGGACATGTATTGTAATCATTCATATGTAATAAACATTTGTACAGTTGAAGATTTTTATTTTCATTCATTCATTTGGTTCACACTTTGCGTTGCCTTGCATTTTTCACACTGACTGTCTAAGAATTCCATTGAACGTTTGTTATTTTCTGATTTTTTTCAAGATCCGAGATATGAATTCATTCCTTAGCATGCAATATTTGTATAGTTAGTTTAAGATTTTTATTTCGATTTATTAATTGGGTTCCTTCATTTATTGCTCTTGTGAAACGTTTCTGATTATGTGGAATGTAACTAAATCTATATTGCATAATAAATTTTGTTTAATTTCCCTGCTTATAACTTAGGCCTGCTATTCGTATATTTACAATTATTACCTGGTAATTTATCTGAAGCACGTTCACGACTCGGCCAAGTCAAATTGAAAGCTAGGTCAAAGCAGCGTTTCGGAACTTGCAAATAGAAAGTAAATTACGAGTAGAGCTAACGTGCTTCTAGAAGCACGGATATCAGCCTAAATTGCCGTTTAAACGATTTGTCTGAATACTGACTCGCACTGACCAAAAGGTGACCATTGCTACATGTGGCTGAGATCGGCAAAAGAATGTAAGAGAAACAACCATGAACATTTGACATTAAGCCCACCGAAACATTACATAAAATAGCCGCCAAGACAATACATGAAACAGTAGTTAAAGCCTGTAGATTAATCTGCATAAACCATCAAAAATTAATCACAGCAATAGTGTTGTTTAATGGCCTCCGTACTTTTTATTCTGCGGCGGAGTATCTGGCCGAATATGCGGCTACCTTTTACACAGGTGGCACTGCCGCTGTACAAAGTCTATGGAGAGTGCGGCACGTGCGTGCAATTGCCTGTCGGCCACGCGCATGGATGACATCGTTTTTGAATGCCACACAACATTCACAGTATCATGCCTGGTGGTTTGAAACCTTCCCAGAAATCCTATGTTTTTATATTGTTTTTACATACGTTTAAAAAATGATAAACTTGAAACAACTCAACTACAAAATAAGTCAGGAAAATGAAATTTGAGAATTAGAGATAAAGAAATACACTGAACAGGGCTGCAAAAATTTGAAATGTAAAACAGCTTTTTAAATTTTTTTTTATAAAATGATCCCTATTGACCAATAGGTGATCACTGGCCAAATTCTGTGAACAAGTTTTGTGAGGCTTGGTCCAATGATATAACTGACCAAGTTTTACATAAATTGGGTCAAGACTGTGGGAGAAGAATATTCATTAAATGACCATTTAAATATTCATTCAATAGTTGTAGGAACGACCAAATGGTGTTGGGCCATTGTAGATGTTGACGTTGATTGTTGATTGTTGATGTTGATGTTAATGTTGATTGTTGATTGTTGATGTTGATGTTTAGGGTTGAGGGTTGAAAATAACGCGTGTAGTAATTATACAGAGGATAGTTAAAAAGAGTCAGGTGAGGATCTGCACGTGCGTATGCTGCTGTACTGTAAATTTATCAATGTAAGTACAATCGTTACAAAACCCATTAAATAACTCATATAGTTATCTCTAAAGGTAAAGGTCCTACACCATTAGCACAATACAAAATATTGCTCGCCATACCCTCTTTACCCCAATGCGCATGTTTTTAGAAAAAAGCGTACGCAATCATGTAGCAAACTGTTTTCGGGATTTTCCCTTTTGTACACAATCATCCCCATTTTGCTGTACACACAATGCATGTGGCATTAAATGAGCGTTTCAAGATGTAGGCGTGTTCAATTTCAAATTTCAAGGGGGCTGCAGGGCATCTTTGAGTTAACGTATTGTAACCAAACCTTGGGAAGTTTTAGACCTATTATTAAAGTGACATTTAAAGCACAAAACTTGATTATATCTGTGACGGTTGATTTTTTTTTGCATTTTTCAAAGGAAAAGAGGTCTTTTCATTGCAACTTCCGGTCTGATTACATAATCAATTCTCTTTTCGCGCACAGGTCTTGTCTGCATTAAGGTGATCATGTACGTATATTAATTTTGAAGCGATTACTGCAAAGTTCGCCACAGACATCAACTGAAAATGCGTTTTGGACATTTTTTAACCTGTCGCTAGAGGGCGCTCGATCTCTTCATGGCGTCACCGATCAATTTTTTGAAAAGGTCAACCCACCCACAGACTAACATTGTTGAAAGCAAGTTCATATCTTTTTCCACTTTTAAATTATTAGGCACTTCCGGTTTCGACCAGAAGGAAGGGTCATGTGATTTTATGCGCACAAGATAAAATGAAGAGCATGTATGTCGATTACCGCAAAATTCAAGTTTCGGTCTCTCATGGTCGATTTTATATTGAATTTCAAAGATTAAATTTATTATTTTTTGAAGTAACGTCACATGACTCATTATGACGTCATAATGACGTAATTACAAAAAAGCACATCTTCAGTGGGTTGTGCATTTATTTATCGACAATGGAAACTCAATATGTTTTCATTTTGACAAACAGTTCTGGAAACATTTTTGCTGAGAAGAATAACAACAAAAACAGTAAATTCTTACAATAACAATAGGTGTTGGGCTAAAGGCCCAACACCTAATAACCATCCCTGCCATCACAGGTACCCAATTTACTGGGTGGGAGAAGCAGTGAGTGACAAAATGCCTTGCCCAAGGGCACATGCACCATAACCCCAGGCTGAACTCAATCCACATCCTCAAGAATTACCTGCAGACCATGAATTCAGAGCTCCAGACCTACATGTACAAGGCTATGGCACTCCAACTTAAAATATTATTCATTTATTGTCAAGTCATTTACATGTATGGGACTCAATCATGTGCCAGACCAGAAAATGACTCAGCCATAACACACTTAAATCACTTTCCTACAAGGGTAATACCGATACATGTAAATTGCAATATTTTACGCATTTGAAATGAACAATAGAATGTGGTTCAGTTTGGTGTCATGCTCAGCGGATTTTTAGTTTGGTTGAACTTTTCAGCTGAAACACTCCACGGTATGTTAACATGCAGGTTAAATTGTTCTTTTTGTTTCTCTCTTCAAATTTGACTTTCAGAATCACCATATAGGGAGCAGAATGGCTGAACCTCCTTGCAAGAAGCCCAACAAAGATGGAGAGCCCCAAATTGTTGTTCTGGCTTACAGTGGTGGGCTGGATACCTCCTGCATCTTATTGTGGCTTATTGAGCAAGGGTATGATGTCATAGCTTACACAGTAAGTCAATTTGCTACCTACATGTACTGTACAACCCATAATCCCTAACCCAAATTTTACAAGTAATAAGCAAGCAAGTGCAAGAAAATTTAATTAAAGTAGGGCCCTAGTCAACTTATGATGATTTTTTTTTTTAAATAAGACAAGGGACTGACTTACAATGACTTAACAAGTAAACTACAAGTTCAAATTCTTGTCACATACAATATGTAAATTAATGCTCATTCTCATTTGGTCAATAGAAAAGTTTAGTAATATTGTTTTAAATCCACATGCTGATTTTCCAACTCGAACTAGAATAGCTATTTTGTATCAGGTTGGAGAAACATTACATAAATCACTACTATATGTGGCTGTTAACATGGTTAATCATCATCTCCCAAAATATGTGTTGTACCCACATTAGTTTTGACATGTTTTATAACTCTACCATTGTCCATACATGTACATGTGTACATTTTCCAAACCTATCAAAATGTTTGATATCATAGGAATTCCCATTAAAATAAAATAAATTAATTTTTTAATTAGCTTTTTATCGCTCACAATAAAAAGTACACTGCCTTTTTACACTGTAGGTGCACGCCGGGCCCTACTACGGCCTAGCCCAATAAATGTGGCCAATTTACTGGACTACCTCCATAAAAAAAGGCCACACTGCCACCACGTACAAAAACATGTCGAACTTTGTCAAATTTTGATTTTCACATTTAGGCTTAGTTTGTAGTTTATTTTTGCTTTAGAAGCATACTCACCCTCTTTAGGCTAATCAGAAAGTGCTGCCTTTTGAGATGTCTAATTTTCATGAAATTTCATGTTGAAATTTTGATACGCAAACGTGTGCAAACGATTCTGGAAATTTCTGCCTTTTTGAGATGTCTATTTTTCGTGAAATTTCCAGATTCGTTTGCACACGTTTACGTATCAAAATTTCAACATGAAATTTCATGAAAATTAGACATCTGAAAAAGGCAGCACTTTCTGATTAGCCTATAAAGAGGGCGTGTATGCTTGTAAAGCAACAATAAACTACAAACTAAGCCTAAATGTGAAAATCAAAATTTGACAAAGTTCGACCTGTTTTTGTACATGGTGGAAGTGTGGCCTTTATTTACGGAGTTAGTCCAGTAAATTTGCCACATTTATGGGGCTAACCACGGCCATGCGACTAGAACAGGCCGCCGTTAAGCATGGGCAAAACACAGTTCCGATCCCGCTTCGTTCAACGCAGCAACACAGAACATGCGTACACGTTGTTGCTGTTACTGCGTGCCATATAAGTCTGACAATGGACCAATACCATCCGTGTACAATACGCATACGGTAGTAGGAAGCCGTGAGGCCAAACAAAATAAATGGTGTGTTTATGGTTACGGCCTGAAAAAAATCCAGGTAGGTAGGTAGGGAAATAATTTTATTTTGTAATTTTTTTTTTCATATCAGTTCTGCATGCCCATGCGTTTCTTTCGCAAAAAAAATTGTATAAAACCACTATTCAAGCATTGAAGATATTCAATCGATACATTTCAATCCAAATTAATTTGTATCGTCGGCCAGGGTTCTCCCCAGGATTTTTTCAAACATGTGGGGGAAGATTTGCTGTGATTCAACAACCCGAAAATGTTTGAACTTTAGAAGCTCTCTGGTGCATTTTAGAACAATCTGGGGGTCTTTATTTTAAGATTTGTCCTTGAAATTCAGAGGAGATCTTGTAGGTCACTAATATTTTTGTAATTAAAGAAAAAAAATCAAAATTGTTAACTTAAAAAAAAAAAACATTTCACAACCTGTTTTTCATTGCTTTCTTACTAGAAATTTATGAATTACATTTACATGTAAGTTTCAAATTAAGAAATTAAGGTGGAGAAAAAAAACAACTTTTGCTTCCGATTACATGCCTTTCAAATTAACGTCAGTAGGTCGGAAAATTATTTCGCCAATTTTTTTGGGGTGCGGATTAATGGAGCATCATTCGTACTAATCAAAGAGCAAGGAATCATGTTTATTTTGTGCCTGGATTATCAAGACTGGCTATCAAAAGAAATTAAAACTTAATTAAAAATATATTTGAGGTCGGTGATTCCACTTTATGCTTAACATACATCACAGCCGCTGGCACCGCCAACATTCCGCCTGGCTGGCCGAACATCGCGCCGTGCTCACGGCCCACGTGGCCGAAAATCTTGCACTACTGCAGACGATGTTTCGCCACAAGTTCGAGCTTTGCAATCTCGTCATTTTAATGGAAAACACATACACAGAAAGTAAAGATCACATTCTGTGAATTAATTCGCAGAAATTCTCTTTCTCTAGCGATGTTTGTTTGGTAATATTTTTATGATCCAACTTCGGCCTACTACATCATCATGCTGTATGATACGAAGTATGGACCGGAGAGAGGCAATAGTCACTGGTTCCGGTCCTTCATCATAGCATTGATTCCGTTAGCTGGCGAAGGGAACCAGTGTACCATGCTGTATGTTAGCTGGGTGCCGCTGGTGGTCGACAGAACACGTCATCGTTTGCATTTTGATCACACATGCATCAGAAAAACAGGATTTTGGTCAAGATTTTGCACGTCAAGATGAAATAATGGCGTATGTAACGATCAAATTGTGCATTTTAAGGGCATGTATGATAATTATATTGTGCGTATCTGGGGCTAAAAAATGTGATCAGCATTTTTTTGTCGGCGTATCGGGCCGGCCGCAATTCCAGCGTATCGGGCCGATACGCACGTTTGTACGTGGGGAGAACCATGCCGTCCGTCGGCCAGCCAGGCGTACCCCAATGCGTTTGTGCAAAAATAATCGTACTTCGTTGTTTGAGAATTCAAGTTTTTTTCGATTCGATTTTCGCACGTTTAACACAGGTATGTTTGTGTCAAATCATGGTCAGATTCAAGTGTGGAAAATGGTTTTTGTTCGTGGCAAATAATTAAAAGTACTTGAAATGTTTGAAATTTGTCAATTATCAACCTTCAAAATGGCAATAAAAAGTTTGAGGTCGGCAATTTGGCCAAAAAAATTCCAGGTCGGTCGGGTTACCGTAAACACACCATTTTTTTTGGTTTGGCCCAAGTTTAAAAAACTGCGAAAACTCAGATTCACATGACACTGTTTTGGTGCCATCTTGAAAAAGGAAGTATGACAAACACGATGGTTCCAAGTCGTATTTACACAAGTAGTATACGGAGTGGCGATCTACAAGTCTGAAAATAAAAATTTAAATTAAGCACCTGTAAGATGACGTCACATGACAAATGATGACGTAATTACAACGGCACTTGTTCAGGAACAATATTATTATTAGCTGAGGGTCTTGGTCTGTGCCTAGTTCGAAGTCAATCCACCGGTACAGGTAACGGCATTTCATGTCAAATTTTGCAATTAAAAAAAAATTCATAAATTGATAAAAAAACAGTTGATGACGTCATCATGAGGTCACTTCAGATTTTGAATACTATTATCAAAGCCTACCTACCCATCAAGTTTCATAACGATTGACCATTCCCTTATATGTGTTTCAAAAAATTGTTTTTTTATGACGTCATAATGATGTCACACATTTTTCGAAATTGTGTGGTATACATTGTATATTTGTGGCCTACTGAACCTAATACAAAAAGAATTTTGATGTCATGATCATGTGAAGGTCTTAGTCTGTGCCCAGTTTAAGTCAATCTGATTACAAATTTCATGTCAAATTGTGCATTTAGAAAAAAAATTAAACATTTTATAAATTAATAAAATACCCCGGTATCTGTCAACGTCATTTTTAAGGTCATTTTAGATTTTAATCAATTATCTATTATCAATTATACTATTATCAATATCTACCTACCAACCAAGTTTCATAACGATCGAATGTTCCCTTGTACCCGGTATGTGTTTTTAAAAAAATCACATTTTTGATATCGTCATGATGAAGTCACACTTTTTTTTGAAATTTTGTGCCTATGACCTAACGAACAATACAAAAAGAATTTTGAATGTAGCATGTTTTGTTCATGAGATATGCAGATGAGATGAAAATATGGAAAAATCAATAAATAAAATCACACGATGACGTCGTCATGACGTAACCTCAATTTTCATCTACATGTATAACACATCCCAGTATGTGTACATACAAAATTTCAACCCAAATCGGCCTTGTACAATGTAGTTCCCTAGATATTGGCCCTTGAAAAATGAACCTTTCAGATGACTTCACATGTCACTTGATGGCGTCATCATGACGTCACTCGTCCTTGCACGACTTATCTATGGGGTCTTAGTCTGTGCCAAGTTTATAAAGATTGAAGGTTGTTTATTGTGAAAAGTGACTCCAAAAATGAAGCATGTACAAAGTCTATGGGAATTGGGATAGAGGACCAAGAAGAAGAAAAAGAAAATCATACAAAAACAATGCTTTTCCGCTGATGTCGGAAAAGCCTGCATAATGAACACGTACATAACACCCTCATTTTACAGTGTTTTAGATCACAAAATAGACCTGCACATTCTTCGAAGACATTATTATTCAGCATAATTTTAAGGATTTATTTATTAGTGTGTTTTTTTTGTTGTTAAAAAAATTAAAAAACTTGTTTCCATCCGAACACTTTCCTCCACCCTTTGTTGTTTCAGGCTGATGTCGGGCAAGATGATGATTTTGAGGAGATCCGAACCAAAGCTCTTAAGGTTGGAGCAAAAAAGGTAAGAAACTTTTGATGGGAATTTTAAACCGTTGAGGAATGACTCTACTAATGATACTGATATATTTTTAACTGTACAGGTTACTTTCCACCAAGCAAATCAAATTGACACCAACCCACCTATTGCCTGTAAACTTCACGAGATTTGACAGTATTTTGATTCACTACACACTAGTCTCGCTGCTGCGTTCTGCACTCTCTGAAGTTTCATTAAATCGCACTGTGCTACACCATACAATAGACTATTACAATAATCAATACGACTTGTAACGAGTGAGTGAACCAGCACTTGAGTATCCCAATGAGTAAGATATTTCCTAATATTACAGTTACAATTACAAGTACAAGTACAACGATAGGAGTTAAATAACAAAAACAATTGGTACAGAGCTGGTTATACGAAATAAAACTAAAATTATCTGGTCAGATTACAAAATGAGATTATTCTACCACATATTTGTTAATTAATTGGGTTTTATTTACGTTTGAATAATGAAACATTTGACACCTTTTTAAGAGACGGATTGAGAGAATTTCACAGCTTGGGCCCTTCATGTTTAACAGTTTTTTGAGTTAATGTTTAAGAGCCCAGGTCTGATGAATGTCATGATAACACCTAGTAAAATGACGATGAACATCCTGGCTTTTACAAACAGTGAACAGATAGTGTTAGGCAGGTTATTGTTTGAAAGCTGGCACATGACGGTCCCAAACTGTAGAAGGTAAATATCATTGACCTTTAGTGTTTTGTGTTTATAAAATAAAGGATTGCTGTGGGCCCGAAAGTCAGTACGGTTAATTATTTTTTTGAAGGGCAACAATTGTATTAATATTACTCATTCCACAATTCCCCCATGCTAAAACACCATACCTAATGTAAGGTAAAATTAAGGCGTTGTAGAGAGTGAATAACTTTAGATAAAGAATATGATGATCGACTGTGTCAGAAGCCTTGGAGAGGTCCAGGAATATGCCAATCGTATTCGAATGTGAATCCATGCTACTGGTAATATTATCTAACAACTGAATAACAGCATGAATAGTAAAATGTTTTTCCCGAAATCCAAATTGGGAATTAGATAATATATTGTGTTTATTGAGGAAATGCGTCATTCGTACGTAAACAATACGTTCTAATATTTAAGAAAATGTGGTAAGAATAGAAATTGGAAAAATACAAGTTGTGAATCACCATTTTTTAAAATAGGAGTGACCCTGGCAATTTCCATGGCGCTTCCAGAAAGAGATTGAGAGGTTCATAATAAAAGTTAGAAGTTTGGAAATTGCCAAGATCACTTCTTTAATAATACTGCTACCAATGTGATTGTGTTCTGCACTTTTCTTATTAGGCAAGTTAGAAACTATATTTTCAATTGCATTTTCGGATACCGGATTTAAAAATACAGAATTAACATTTGCATCTTGAAGAAAATGTTGAAAATTTACTGAGCTTTGTGAAATTTGACTGCCAAGCGATTCACCAATGTTTGTGAAATTAAAATGATCAACAATAAGGTGTGGATAATCAATAGAAACACCGTTAATATTTATGGAGGATACTGTAGACCATGGCTCATTATGAAGTACGCTGTTAATAACTTTCGGTGAACTTTTGATGTTACCTTTGGGGCAATTCCACGGTTTGATGGACATGGCTAAGAAAAAAAAGTTTTATATTTTAGCCGAGCTTCACATTTTTATTACAGATTAAACATTCAAGTATGAGAAATTAACAAAGAAAACACAATTTTATCATACTTTTTTTGAGAAATTGTGTCGTAAAGTGAAAAATATTTTTTTACTACCAAGAACTCAAAAATTTGGTAAAATTTAAACCTTGATTGCTATTAATGCAATAAGAGATATTTCTAGCATGTATGATAGTCTTACTCTCTGAAACATATGCCAATTCACAGGGCTCCGTCATCCATTTTTTGATGTCAAAAAGTGGTATTTTATACCTTTTGGGGGTCAATGTAACGTGAGTAACCAAAAAGATACAAAAGTTTTTTCTCACCAACATTTCTAATGAATTAAATTTTGGTATTAAGGATTATCATTCTTTGCATGAACATAGATAAGTTTTGCTGACACTAATACACACATTTAAGAATAAAAGGCAACTAAACTTGGTAACGTGAGTAACTTTTGTAACGTGAATAACCAAAAATGTAACATGAGTAACCAAGTTTTTTTATCCCAAGTCGCCCAAACTATACCCAAACTGACTTTTGCTTGATAACGTTGATTTGATTGATAACTGTTTATCTTAAACCAAAGAACTTCAAGCATTAAAGATAATGTACTTTTAAGCATATTTTATCCTGTTTATGGTGCAAAATGGTCTTTGAGACAGTATTTGAATTGAATTAAGTAAAGTACGTGTATGTTGTTGAATGGAATAAGGAAGCTGTACGTCCCTACCAGTACATTGAAATTAAAATGTTTATTTGGAACAAAAGTTGAATTACATTACATGTAGGCACTTCACACTAAGCTGTCCGTTACAATGGTAAACCCGGGAACCCACTCTCTACATCTTGGTCTCTGATAGTGTGGCCTTCCCATGGACCCTATATTCTGTGCTATCGTGGCATACATTAAGTTTTAGCAGACTCTCAGAACATGAGAGGTTTGTTCTGATGGCTCAGCATTAGTTTAAAAACTAAATTAACTACTGCTGGACTTAAAGAGGAAAAAACAAATTCCTCATAGGGGATCAGTATGCACTATAATAATATCAGAATAATGTCAGATGAGCACCTTTATTTGGGGTACTTGCCATTGGAGATCCAAAATGCAAGACTTTTAGTGTCCGATCATTGTAAACCTTAGTGGGTGGGTAGGTACTGATAATAAAATCTGAAGTGACATCATGATGACGTCATCAACTGATATTTTATGAATTTTTAAAATTTTAATATTTTTTCTAATTGCAAAAATTGACATAAAAAGTAATTAGATTGACTTGAAACTAGGCACACACTTAGGTCATCATCTGAAAATGATGCCAAATCGTGGGATGTCATCATGACGTCATCATGTGTCAAGTGATGTCATCCTAAAAGTGCATTTCTCAAGGATCTCTATCTAGAGAACTACACTGCTGATTGGAATGAAACTTGGTATGTAGCCATAGCGGGATGTGTTATAGATGAAATTGAGGTGACGTCACGATAATGTCATCATGTGGAATTTTATTGAGTTTTCATTTCTTTCAGCTCATCTCCATATCTCCTGAAAAAAAAAACATGCTACATTCAAATTTCCTTTTGTGTTAGGTTCGGTAGGCCATAGATATATGCACAAAATTTCAAAAAATGTGTGACGTCATCAAAAAGTCCTACATGACAGTTCTTGATAAAACTGTAGCCAAAACAGCTGTGTGATTGTCCACAATCACAGGTCTAAATTTGTATTGTACTTGTTAGATCTGTCCACTGAATGTGGACCCCACATTGTATCCATGAAGCTGTGTCCACATTGTGTCCATGAAAGAATGTTTAGGAAATCATTTACGTTGTCCTGTCTGCTAAGACAATCTGCTAACTGTGTTATCATGACGGGGCATCCATTCAACTTTCAAATTTATTTTGTTGTGGTTGCAGAAATAGAACTGATCTGAACTAAATTCTTGCAATTCTAGGACCATACTCTCTTTGGTTACTATTGTAGCCCAGGTCGGACGAAGTCTTCATTGCATTACGACTAACGTCCAGGACGAGAATTCTCTACATAAGACCACCCAAAATTTGGACCAGATTTTTGTTACGTTTTACCTCATTACAGAAGCTTATTTCATGCCTACATTTTCTATGTGTCCTCCTCTATTGATCAAGGGGTTCAGGAATTCCACATGTGATGCTGACCGACTTTAATCAGGAAAATAAACTCTAAAGCAACGTTAAACTTGTACGTGGTTGTAGTCTCTTTTCATCAGTTTTATTCCCAAGTCGTACATCATGTACGTGCGCACGAAAGCGCGCATGCACGCTAGCGCCCTCATTTGTTTAGTTTTGGTTGGAACAGTGACGTCACTCCAGCCAACCAATGTCACGAAAACGCTCAACCAATGACCAAAGCCGAAACGTGTTTTTGGTAACTGGCGCGAAAACACGCTCGGTCATTGGATTAGCGACCGCGCCTTCAAGTAAGTGCGCGTGCGTATGAGGGTGGTTACTAAGCAAATCGCGCGTGCGCACTGCATATTCATGCTGCATAGTCTGGCCCCTGGACCAGACGTGATATTGAGCGACGAGAATAATTGTCCGGTCTAGGGAACCAGACTACAAGCTACACAGATGTACATCATGTACGACTCAACCTCGTCCCCAGGGTGTCGAGCAGTACGCGCCCACCACTACCTGCTCTCTCACCCTGGTATTGGATCATTTGCATGTGCAAGATTTTTGCACACGTATGCAAATGAGGAACAGTCTGGTGGATGGATATGCGTTACACATTAGCGTTTGTTTTTGTATGCGGAGTCTGGGGTAAAAACAGAATCAATTCGTAGCAGCGCGAGCACGGCGTGAGTTACGAAAACACGATTTTTGAAATCAAACTGTTGCAATCTTATCGAGACAACATGCAGTATCATATTTCATATTAATATGAGCAAATTGGAAAGGAAATAAGTATTTTCGAGAAGGCGTGGACGAATGATCGCGAAAACACGTACTGCACGTTGTGAATAATAGCACCAAGTACACGATAAAAATCCATTACTAGCCAATTGCGGTATCCAATCAGGATACAGGAAGAAAGTTTCCTATCCAGGGTTTACTATTGGAAACACGGTTGGAAATAAAGTAAGCACTGGGGACGAGGTTGTGTACGACTAGAATAGACTCGGCGGTGAGAAACTGATGAAAAGAGTCTACAAACACGTACAAGTTTAACGTTGCTTTCGAGTTTATTTTCCACATTAAGGTCGGTCAGCATCGCAGATGGAATTTCTGAACCCAGCGGCCCAATAGATAAGGCTACATAGAATACTACGACGTAAAAATTAGCTTCTCCAACAAAATAAAAATATTGAAAATACTGGTTATAAATTTTTTCGCCCGGTTTTGAGCACTTTATACCCTGGACTCCCTCCGTTACGTAGGGAGGAAAGGGAGCCCACCTGGGCTAGTTACTATTGCAACCGCTCCTCCTTATTGTCTGTACGTAAGTTCACGGTTTTACCTCTGAGGACTGGGCCAACCTCTCTTTAGGGAGAAGTGGCAGAGGTGGCAGCAAGTCATTTTTTGCAAGTCCAAGTCAAGTCACAAGTCATTGTTTGCAAGTCCAAGTCAAGTCACAAGTCATTAGGTCCAGTAACAAGTCAAGTCACAAGTCATTAGGTCCAGTCACAAGTCAAGTCACAAGTCATTTGGTCTAAACACAAGTCAAGTCACAAGTATCTTTGTCCAAGAACACGCCAAGTTGCACATTATTTTGTCCAGCTGTAATAATCTAAAAGAATTAACCTGGCGTCAACTTACGAGTTATTTTGATCATGCCTCCTTAATTCCCCTTTTTCAATGTGTTGCAATTACTATTCTTGTAGTTTATCATATATCTGTCGGATATTAGCCCTTTGTATACTTTAATAAATTTGCTTTACATTGTAGAAATAAATGTTGAGATGACCGTGAAAAAAAGACTTCACTCACTCGATTACATGTAGTATACTAACACTTTATTGTTCAATTTTCATGTATACTAAACGCCTACCAATGGGTTAGGCTATCCGGTATTTTACATGCAATTGACAAAGGCCTGCTTTCTTTTCAGGAAAGGTTCCTTTCAAAGTTGGTTCAACCAATACATTAAGCAAGAGACAATTGGTCATTGAAAACTGTAGTTTGTTGTGACAGTCTTATTGAACACTTTTAAAACTAGTGGGAACTATTCATTTTACTGGATTCAGTCACTGAGGTCTATTTTCTGGAATGAAAAAGCTAATTAAAAGTATAATAGCTTAATTAAAGTGTATTGGGTCGCTCGAGTAGCGTCTGACTTGGGTTGGTAACAAGTCATTTTTTGCAATCCCAAGTCAAGTCACAAGTCATTGTTTGCAAGTCCAAGTCAAGTCACAAGTCAAAGCTTGTGTTTACAAGTCAAGTCACAAGTCACAAAAATAGCGACTCGAGTCCGACTCGAGTACAAGTCACATGACTCGAGTCAGCAACTCTGAGAAGTGGTTAACCTTTGGTCGAGCTTCGCCGGTGAAAAGCCTGATCGGGCCCGGGCCATCGCCATCACCATCGCCATCGCCATCGCCATCGCCATCGGGCCTACAGTCTTGCTATTGTGACCAACAAATCCCCTAACAATAGAGCATCTAGTAATTGATAAAGCCTGGGCCCTGCCAGGCCAGGCCTGGGCTGTGGCTCCTCCCAGATTAATCTGTGGTGATCACTTTTGTCCTCACTCCAGTCACTCACCAGAGATACCAAGGAGAGGATGTCCTTTGATGATACCGCGGTGGTTGGGGCTACCAATGAATAAAGCCAAGCCTTTACATGGCCAGGGCCCAGCCACAGTGAATTTTTTTAAGTTTCATCAGTACTTCCCAAGGTGACATGTCCATGAATCACAAAAGAGTCTTTGTATCAATCACTTTGCAGTTTCAACGGTTTCACAAAAATGTATTTCTTTAATGTTCCAGAAAATAATTTTTTGGGGGAGAATTGTGCTTCATTGTTGAATTTTTTTTTATGTCCCACGGCGAAACCGAAGGCGCATACTGTTTCCGCCTTGTCCTTCCGTGGGTGGGTGTGTGTGTGTGTGTGTGTCCGGACAAATCTTGTCAGCGCGATAACTTGAGAAATACTTAACAATGAACTTCAAATTTGGTTTGTGTGTTGTTCTTGGTAATCCTAAGAAGCCTATTGCATTTGGGGCCGAAAGGTCAAGGGTCAAGGTCACAGTGACTAAAACAAAAGAAATTTTGTCAGCGCGATAACTTGAGAAATACTTTACATATGAACTTCAAATTTGGTTTGTGTATTGTTCTTGGTAATCCTAAGAAGCCTATTGCATTTGGGGCCGAAAGGTCAAGGGTCAAGGTCACAATGGCTGAAACAATAGAAATTTTGTCAGCCCGATAACTTGAGAAATACTTTACATGTGAACTTCAAATTGGTTTGTGGATCGTTCTTGGTAATCCAAATAGGCCTATCACATAGGGGGTCGAAAGGTCAAGGGTCATGGTCACAGTGGCTAAAACAATAAAAATCTTGTATTTATTCTGAGATCATAGGGATTAGGGATTAATTCATATAAAACCCACAGAAGACACTAATGCTGTCAGTGAACGTTCCATGTGATCAAGGTACATGTAAGTTGATGTTAAAAGAGTGGTGTTACATGGGAACAGTCACGGTTGCGGGGCATTTGTGTTTGTAAACACACCTGACTTGTTTTAAGTATGTTTCAATATAAAGTTTGAACTTGTCTGCGGCATAATGATACATGTTGAAGTTGACCAACGATACAGAGCGAAGTAAGAACCAACAGGTAGTCTCATTTACATGCCCAAAATTGTAAGCGTACATCAGTGGTTAAGACATTACATCGCCACACTGATATTTTTTTGCAAGTACACGTACGGGTGAGTATGTTTATCCTATGCAAAGAAATCCCTTTAAATTTCAATTTCAATTTCAATTTCAATTTCAATTTCTTGGTCCTTCCAGGAAATAATATTAATAATATTCCCAGTCCCCTCTCGAATTATATTCCCAGTCCCATCTCGAATAATATTCCCAGTCCACTCTCGAATAATATTCCCAGTCCCCTCTCAAATTATATTCCCAGCCCCTTCTCGAATAATATTCCCATTCCCCTCTCGAATTATATTCCCAGTCCCCTCTCGAATTATATTCTCAGCCCCCTCTCGAATAATATTCCCGGCCCCCTCTAGAATATTATTCCCAGTCCACTCTCAAATAATATTCCCAGTCCCCTCTCGAATTATATTCCCATTCCCCTCTCGAATAATATTCTCATTCCCCTCTCGAAGTATATTCCCAGTCCCCTCTCGAATTATATTCCCAGTCCCCTCTCGAATAATATTCCCATCCACCTCTCGAATTATATTCCCAGTCCCCTCTCGAATTATATTCCCAGCCCCCCCCCCCCTCTCGAATTATATTCCCAGCCACTGTAAACCTGGGCCTAGAAAATAATCCAAAGTGGACCTGGCCACCGAAAAACCCAACCACCTTCCAAGAAAATAATCCACAATGCCAGGACACCCACCAGTGCACACCATCGGAGCTCCTTTGATCTCTTTGTTGTGCCGTTACCTCGCGAGTCAGGGCGTGATCAAAAGATGCCTCAGCTGTCTGTCAAAGTCTGGGTGAACAATGGGAGTTGGATGGACTCCAGCCGTCTATTGTCTGCAACCACGGATTAAAAAAGCCGGATGGCCCAGGCCTCCCCCGGGCCGATCGGGCTTTTCACCGGCGAAGCTCGACCAATGGTTAACCACTTCTCCCTTACAGTTGACCAGTTTTGTTGAAATTTCATCTTCTGGGCATTAACAGTCCATGCGCTGCAGTAGACGTTTGTTAAGTTTTTATAGGCAACTCTGATTTCCAGAAAAGAAGTTCTTCGATAACTTTACTACTTCTATATATAGAGAACTCATAGTCCCTGTGTTTCGTATTGGCGATCTCCACAAGTGCAGATAACGTGACCTGAGCTGTGACATATTCCTTACCACACAAGAAAATGATAATATTTTCCCTGCGACAGATGCCAACTTCCTGGGGGTCACTTTTAGCAGTTTCTCAATTAATTTTGCCAATGATGACAATGCATCCACTACTCTACAGCGTGTGTCAATAAAAACGCAGGATTAGAAACAAAAATATTAAGAATATAAACCACCCCTTTTCATCATAATGTTAACCCTCTTTTCAAAGTACCTTTCCTTCTCTTCACTATGCTTTTTATCCCATCTCATTTGGACAATCCTGTCCAGAGATAGAGTACATTGAAGAAGGGTTATAAATTCCAAGCTGGTCTGATTTGTGAAATCACACATACCTAATGAAAGGTTTGAATTCAGTACAGGTGAAAGTATTTGTGGATCACAAAGAAGGACATGTGTGGCAGGATTAGGCTTACATAATCCTTTAGTCCACAATCAATGTTATTATACAAATAACGAATGTTTGTGAGTGCGATGGTAAGAATAATTTCATGAGGTGACAGATTGAATGTTCTATTCCACGAGGCGAAGCCGAGTGGAATAGAACATTCAATCTGTCACTGAATAAAATTATTCTTTCCATCGCACGAACCTAAAACATTCGTTATTTGTTTTATACAACACCTGAATAAATTCTCGTCATTTGATTGGTAAATTATAAACTACAATTTATTTTGATTTTAAGATGTTGAACTACCCCTTCACGAAAATGTTTGAACCCAACGCTGTAGCGCTGGCTCTTTGGAACAATACGCGCTACGCTTTTGCACGCAAATACCGCGCCATGGAACAAGCGCAAAGTGAAACGGTATAACGCATGGGTATAACGCATGGTCGCGCCGTGCATTATACCGAATAATAAAATGTCACGTGATCTACAGTTCACCAATCAGATGACGGGGATTTATTCAGGTGTTGTATAATAGTCAATAATTCATGATGCTTTGAAACAATGATAGTCCAGTTATTAAATTTAAGTGATACTTATCATCAGTTGTTTCAAAGAAAGTTTTGTTCTGGTTTAATTGTCTTCAGTGCATACCTGCATTGTACATAACTGGTCGTTGTGTTAAGGTCATTGAATCAGACCAACCCGCTTCAGAAGGGCTTCATAAAACTTGTCATAACTTTTGAACCAAAAGTCCAACTTCCACCAAACAAAAATCTTGTCAAAGATGAAATTATGGACAATCAAATCCTTATCAAATTAGGCACACCAGTAGCATAATTTTCTCAGAAAAAAAATCGCGTTGAATCCTGCGTTATTATTGACACACGCTGTATGTTCTGTTGCTTGAATGGATCCTTCTATCGTGTTCCATGTTAGCCCTAACCAGTTCAGTTGCTGCGTAGGTACCGGTAAGCATACTGATATTTCCTTATTGGGAACTAGCCGTGTGGCAAGTAGGTCAGCCTTTGCCAGTTGAGCATTCATTTCACACTCAGCTTGTGTGTCCTCTCTTTCCAGTCCATCGTCTAGATAAACTACAATACATACATGTACGTGTACAGGTACCTCTACTTCTCCAAGTGGCTACTAGTGGTCTGATAATCTTACTAAAGATGTAAGGAGCTGTAATAATAATACCCCGGTACTAATAATAATAACAACAGGCATTTATATAGCGCTTTTAAACGGAGTATCAAAGGGCAATACAAATATTATGACCCCTGCTCAGCGGGAAATACTCCTGAAACCTTCTCAACTCCACAGGGAGCATACTTGTACACGGCTGGTAGGCAGCCATTTTGGTGCTCTTGGCCATAATCCGGTAGACTGCATGCCGGTACAGTCCATTCTTCAATTCTTGTTTTACCGCACTTGAAATAGATGTCAGTGGATCTTGCAGCTGATTTGAAGTTTGTGCTGTATGTGGGGCGAGATGCTGATCTACATTGGCTACTATAGTGGCGAAAAAGACTATCTGGATTAGCAGGCGACTAATACCTGTCGTTTGTTCTGTTGAAACGACTTCTAGCAATATGTGCCCTTTGCTTTCTTGTGTTTAGCCGTGGCCCTGGACTGGGCAGAGCAAATCCGCTTCTCGTCGTCCAAGTCATCCATTTCGCATCCACTCACTAATTCCCAGAGGACCCCTAGTATTTAGGGGACATTTACTACATTTGTAGGGCTGGGGTAATGTATCCACCTTAACTGAACAGGGCCACTGAGCTTTTCACTTTAATCTGCAATACGTTGGGGTTACATTGTATTTGAAAAAGGTTGAACTAGTAGTTGACTTATAATTGGGCCGCATGTGCCCGCAGGATTGTGAGGTATTTAGGTAGCTTTGTTGTGGTTGTACTGATTGTACAGGTGAAGTATATTGGGCAATACAAGCAATTTCATACGAACCAGCCTCAGATTTGTCTGCAAGATGGATAAGTTTGTTCCTCGTGTGCAATACCCTGACTGCTTATGTTAGCCTTTCTTTTGCTGCTGCTGAAGAATTCTCCTCTATAATATTTGAATGATTTCAATGCTTTGAGCTACCGTATCTTCCCATTGAACTCGAACTGGGTAAGGTTACCTTTAAAATGGAATGGCAACTCACACGCTCGTTTCAGGGACTGGACTTGTTGCAGTGCTTTTTGGTTTTCGTGCGTACGTTCTGCTATAACCTTGTCAAAGTGCGACTGGAAGGAACCAAGGGCCTCCGATACTCCTGCTTTCACTATTGCTGAGACGTCCCGGGCGGTTAAGATATTGGCAGTTGAAAAGCTTTTGCATACTGCATCTCAGAATCTGATAGCTGAACGTTGCTGGCATCTGACATTGTAGAACACGGATAGCTTATTTTAACTTCATAATGAGGCCAAAAAAAAAAAAATGTGTGTTTACGGTAACCCGACCGACCTGGAATTTTTTCGGCCAAATTGCCGACCTCAAACTTTTTATTGCCATTTTGAAGGTTGATCATTGACAAATTTCAAACATTTCAAGTTCTTTTAATTATTTGCCACGAACAAAAAACATTTTCCACACTTGAATCTGACCATGATTTGACACAAACATACCTGTGTAAACGTGCGAAAATCGCGACGATCTCAAAACTTGAATTCTCAAACTACGAAGTACGATTATTTTTGCACAAACGCATCGGGCCGGGGCGGGTGAACCGGTACGCCTGGCTGGCCGACGGACGGCATGGTTCTCCCCACGCACAAACGTGCGTACTGCGTATCGGCCCGATACGCTGGAATTGCGGCCGGCCCGATACGCCGACAAAAAAATGCCGATCACATTTTTTAGCCCCTGATACGCACAATATAATTAGGGCAATTCCACGGTAACGGAAGGACGTTTTCACTCATTAAACAAAATTTCAAATGTGTGTATCACAGACACTGTTCATAGTTACAGCAAACAAATGTCACAATTGTATTGCTATAATGCTACTTTCATTTTCCACACTTTTGGGGGGCATGAATGCCTCTCGTTTATGAATTATGAATATTAATGAGGTCGGTAACGGAAGGACGGTAAAACGGACAAGGGTTTTCCAACTTACTCGCGTTTTGCAAAAACTCTGTGAATTTTATGGGGCAATTATATTTTAAAGGTAGGAAATGGAATCCCTGAAGCTTTATCTATACTATACCGCCTTTCATTTGACTTTAAGTGTTTCGGTTATATAATTACAACGTTTCAAGCAGATTATAATTTGGTAACGGAAGGACGGTAACGGAAGGACAAAAGGTTTACTCAATTATAGCATAAACAAAATGTGAATTTACACTAATTATACAAGTGAAACAAATTGCTTAAATGTGTAACTGAATGTGAAATCAACAATATGCAGACCTGGCATAAATAATTATACCCAAGAAACTATTGAGATAAAGATAGAAGACTGCTAATTAATGATAACAAAAGAAAAACGAAAACAACCCAAAACACATAATTCACGAACACAGGACTACTACAGAAATAGACTTCAAACCCATCACCTCAATCCTTAAATGTTTAAATACACAATATTTGAACTCTTGAGTATATTGGTTACATGTTCACCAACAACTTTTAATAATAATACCGGTAGGTTCAAAGGTTTACCTAAAGGGTGGGGGGGGGGGGCGACCAGCCTACATGTACATTTAAGGTCAAAACATCTACCGGTAGAACTGATGGCTTCAGTTAGGTGTTGCTTTTAATTGAACTCTAAAATCAATGTTTGAAATCAAATTACAATGATTTAGAGTAGTAACAATTAATTTATAAACATCCAAACTGAAGTTGTTAACTTGGGCATAATTTGTCAAATACTGCACCTCACATGTCTTACACATGTAAAGTGAATGAAAGTGCCCCAAAGTACCGGTACTTTCTGCCATCTCATTTTTGACTTAATTTGCTTCTGGAATGGCTTCACAGAATTCGTATCTTTCTCTATTGTCCATGAATGCTGATGGCAGCAACTTTATGATTTGATTTTCTGCAACAACTCCATACATGTACAAGTACTGGTACATCGGCATATATGTACATGTACATTGTACATGTTGTACATGCCTGTGCCTTCAAATTGTAATAAACACCTTGCCCTGCTTATACCGCTTTTGTGAAGGTGGGTCACATGAATGTCCTGTCAATGCTCATTATACATGCATGTATTTGTAGTGATTTTTATTTTTCAAACATGAGCGCAAATGTCGTAACATTTGATAAAAATACGATTTGTCCTTCCGTTACCGTCCTTCCGTTACCAATTTGGTAACGGAAGGACGTGATTTAATTAGTTGTAATTAAAAAACGAGAAGTACAGCAGTGTCAGTTATAATGTCATATTGAAGGCCTACCTAAACTTGCTTTGCACAATAACTTTCAATGCATTCATACTGCAAGTTTTAAAAATAAATTAAAAATATGTATTTTTTCGGTAACGGAAGGACATTTTCGAAGGCTGAAATATTAGAAGTCACTGAAGCGAAACAAATTACGCAAAATGTTAAAAACAAGTTTTAGTCGGTTTTTCAAGACCAATACTTCCTCATGACAGAAACTGATGGCATTAGTACATATTTTTGTGTGTCTTTTGGTAGAATACTTTCATATCACTATTCATCACATTTTTAGGATTAAAACAGGATTATTACATAATCCTAGTTTTTGGTACCGAAATGTATAAAAAATTTAATTCTGACTTCAAATCTTGAAAATATAGACTTTTAGCTTTCATTTGATGCCAAATTTGTTTAAGTCACATGTATTTGAATTTTTTGGTGTCATGTCCACTTTGGTGTGGAATTGCCCATTATCACACACGCCATTAAAATGCACAATTTGATCGTTACATACGTAATTATTTCATCTTGACATGCAAAATCTTGACCAAAATCCTGTTTTTCCGATCCATGTGTGATCAAAATGCACACGATGGCGTGTTCTGTCGACTGCAGCACCCAGCTAACATACAGCATGGTACACTGGTTCCCTTCGCCAGCTAACGGAATCAATGCTATGATGAAGGACCGGAACCAGTGACTACTGCCTCTCTCCGGTCCATACTTCGTATCATACAGCATGATGATGTAGTGGGCCGAAGTTGGATCGTAAAAATATTACCAAACAAACATCGCTGGAGAAAGAGAATTTCTGCAAATTAATTCACAGAACGTGATCTTTACATTCTGTGTATGTGTTTTCCATTAAAATGACGAGATTGCAAAGCTCGAACTTGTGGCGAAACATCGTAGCGTGTTTCTGCAGTAGTGCAAGATTTTCGGCCACGTGGGCCGTGAGCACGGCGCGATGTTCGGCCAGCCAGGCGAAATGTTGGCGGTGCCAGCGGCCGTGATGTATGTTAAGCATAAAGTGGAATCACCGACCTCAAATATATATTTAATTAGGTGAGGCAAGTTTTGATCACTTTTGATAGCCAGTCTTGATAATTTTCGTGGCGCAAATGGAAATAATCCAGGCACAAAATAAACATGATTCCTTGCTCTATGATTAGTACGAATGTGCTCCATTAATCAGCACCCAAAAAAATTGGGGAAATAATTTTCCGACCTACTGACGCTATTTTGAAAGGCATGTAATCAAAAGCAAAAGTAGTTTTTTTCTCCACCTCAATTTCTTAATTTGAAACTTACCGTACATGTAAATGTAATTCATACTTTTCTAGTAAGGAAGCAATGAAACACAGGTTGTGAAATGTTAATTTTTTGTTAAGTTAACAATTTTGATTTTTTTTCTTTAATTACAAAAAATATTAGTGACCTACAAGATTTCCTCTGAATTTCAAGGACAAATCTTAAGATAAAGACCCCCCCAGATTTGCTCTAAAATGCACCAGAGAGCTTCTAAAGTTCAAATATTTTCGGGTTGTTGAATCACAGCAAATCTTCCCTCACATGTTTGAAAAAATCCTGGGGAGAACCCTGGCCACGATACAAATTAATTTGGATTGAAATGTATCAATTGAATATCATCAGTGCTTGAATAGTGGTTTTATACATTTTTTTTGCGAAAAGAACACGCATGGGCATGCAGAACTGAAATCAAAAAAAAAATTACAAAATAAAATTATTTCCCTACCTACCTACCTGGATTTTTTTCAGGCCGTTACCGTAAACACACCATTTTTTTTGTTTGGCCTGAACATACATGTACAAATGTACATGTATTCTCTCCAAACTAAATCAGTATTCACTTCCCCTTTTAGGACTGCTGACATCATCAAACCAGAAATAACTTGTACGTGTACATAAAATGTATACTGAAATTTATCGTACCCTAAAAGATGCATTTCTTTTTAAAACAAAATAATTGGTTGTTCTGGAAAGGTTAAATTTCGTGATCCTTTGATCTGACACAAAAATATTCATAACTGAACTCGGCAGTGTTTAATGAAATACATGTAGTTGTCTGCCCAACCACTCTACGTATAACTCAACAGATGCGAACTATTTTTATTTGGGATTGTGAATGTAAAGTTCCCTTATTTCTTACATAAAATAATGTATGAGCGTCTTTTGAACATGATGATAGTTTCTTTGAACTTGAAGAGTGCATTTTGAGCTTGTTGACGCTTTGATGATGTTAATTGTGTTTATGAACACTTGTTGATGCTTTGTTGACGCTTAATAGCAGGAATATTAAAAGCTACATACATTGTATATATTGTGTTCATGTAGTATACAATGTACATGTATGTTTCTGACATGTGTAAAAGGAAGAAATTATTAATATTTTTATTATTATTATTATTATTCATTCCGCCAACAAATGAAACAAGTCCAATGACAAAGCAAATATGTATCAAACAGTAAACAAAAACTGAAATTTGAAAAGGAAACAATAATGTTAAAAGAAAAGTATGACTAGACATGACTGACGAGACTGAAGGATGTGAGAAGGAATGACAGGAAAAGAGATAGAGGGACAGAAAACAAGGACAATAAACTTAAACACTGTAGCCCTAATGCCTGCGTACCCATAACCTATAGTAATGGTTTATGAATAAACATAAAATTCACAGAAATACATGTATACATGCATCAAATGAAATTATTGTAAACTTAGTTTATGCTGCATATGATCCCGAAACATTTGCCAAGGTCTCTTAGAAAACAGCAGAAACAATGAGAATCAATTATTCTACTAATTAGATTTTACTTGATCCAGAAACATGTAGTTGCCAGATACAATGTAATACAAATGAGTTTAATTAACATTTTAAATAGATTTTCAATGCCATTTATAGAGATGAATTTTTTTCACGGAACACAAAAATGCATGCAATTAAATAATCATCTTGAAAACACTTTGAAGATTTACCAAGTATTCAATCTCTATTGATTTTATGTGTTATATTCCCATGTACTTCCAGCTATTGATGACAGCCAAGCCAAGGCTCTAAACTAACAATATTACTTGAAGCCATATCATTTCACCCTCTCAAAGCAATTCTTTGCCATTTCCGGCCTTGAGTGGCTCCAGTTTTGAATTAAACCTGAGGCTCTGCACTGATTTATTCAGCCAGAGAGATTCTGGATTTAATAACCTATGTCTGCCAGAGTGTTTACTCACCTCATTTCAACTTGCTGTAATGGGGGGGGGGGGGAGGCAACTAGGCTTCATGTATGCATACTGTACAAGTAGGCTTACATACTTATGTACCAGTATACATATGTACATGTCATCATTTCATCAACATTTATTTCCAATTCCATCAATCAATAGGAATTGGAGGGACAGCCAAAAAGCACAGCTTGTATAAGGGAGTGACCATACAATGACAAACAATATTGTACAAACTAACTTGACAAAGCACAAACAGTACTAAATATAAATACACGAAACAAATACACACCATTCTAGTGGTCGATCTAACTATAAAAAAGAAAGAAAAATATTTTTTTAAGGATAAAAGTAAAGATTGAATAAAAAAAAAAATCACTTTTGAAGAAGGTATATGTTGAAAACTGTATACAAGCTCTGACTATTCCTTAAACTTGCAGGTAATCCATTCCAGTGAAGTGGCCCAGAGTACCTAATGCTGTGTTTAGAGGCTGATGTCCTGAACAGTTTGGAAATATGCAATAGAGAAGATGACCTAGTATTATAGCTGTGTAAATTATGATTTGGTTGAACCATATTAATAAAGTGTTGGGAAGTTGATTAAAGGAATGCTTATAAATAAAAGCAGTTGCTGAAAAACATTGATATAATTAATAGGAAGGAGATTGTAATTTTTGAATAAAGGGTTGGTGCTTACTTGAAAATGAAATACAAATAATGAATGTTTATGAGTGCAATGGTGAGAATATTTTCATGAGTTGAAAAATTGAATGTTCCGAGTTGAATGGAACATTCCATCTTTCAATGAATGAAAATATTCTCACCATTGCACGATTGCAAAACATTCATTCTCTTCCTATACTGTGCAGAAACCTCCACTGGAGTATACTCGCACATGATGTATACACATCCTTCCTGCCAGAAACACTGGGGTGAACCCCTTCTCTTAGTGATAAGCGTTACTGGGTTCTTTTTCATGAGTTAGACGTTATACAACACATAGGACCTCTGGCTTAACGTCGCATCCGAAGGATGAAGCAATAATGGTTAAGTGCCTTGCTTAAGGGCACAAGTGTCCGCTGGCGGGCTCGAACCCACGCCACTGTTACGTCTGAAACACCAGAACATGAGTGCAGTGCTCTTAATCACTAGGTCATGACACTCCACATTATTTGTTTTATATAACTTCCAAGTAGATCTTTGTCATTTGATTGGAGGATAAAACTTAAAAAAAAAAAAAAAAACTCACAAAATTGTATCATATCCACTGGGTTTTTTTTTGCTTGTTCAAGGCTAACAAAAGTTTAAAAGTCAAATCATTGACAACAGTGAAAATTAACTGAGCAAGTTCTAAAAAACAATGCTCAAGGCAACTGCATCAACTTCAAAGGCATGGTCTAAATTGTGCAAAGATCGTACAGCGCAGGGCCGCTGCACGTCTTAGCGCTATAGCGTGCGCGCAGTGTGCAATAGATCTAAAGGGATGGGACGAAAATGCACGGTGAATGGAACAAAAAAAATGCACGGTTATGACGCAGGCCGTGCGATGGTTCAATTAATGAATGCCGCGTGACCTATAATCCTCCAATCAAATGACAAGGATCTACTTGGGTGTTATATAATGGAAATTAACGGATAGCTTTCTTTTGTAAATTACCATGATGCGGGTAATTATCGGAATGTCCTAAAACACTATCCACGGGAGATCAGGGTTACAATACAAACTTGAAAGACGAACCACTAGAATGGAACAACAAAAATACAAACAAAGAATGGAGAATAGAAGACATGTACAAAAAATGAGCAAACGACGACAATAAATTTCTAATGAAGTGCTGAACTGGGTGAAATATCGCAGGACAACCATACTGTCGGCATGTTATAATACATTGTGATACAGTCTCATTCCTAGGCCAGTCAGCCACTGTACTATTTCCCGTCGATGAAAAGCTTGCCGTTTCTGAAGACAGGTTTCTTGTGATTGTCGTAGGCTTGCTTCATCACATCCTTGAGTGCATGCTTCTTCTTGAGGTCAGCTAAGGTCAAATCTTGCATCGGGTTGAACTGCAACGGTTTAGCCGGAGTTAACTGTATGTTTAGGCCTGGCAAGTGACACCCTGGAGCAGTACGGAGGATTTCAAGCATGATTCAGGCCTATATTTATGCATGGCTGAGCAAAAACAACACAAAGTCCGGCCCAAACCTTGACAAAGTGCATCCTACGAAATCAGTTACGCACTTTTGCCATGTAACCTCAATCCTCCAGAATCTTCCTCTTTGGCAAAGGGCGGTTAGGGTTAACTTCATATGAACATGTATTCTCTGCGAACTAAATCAGTATTCACTTTCCCTTTTGTGACTGCTGATGTCATCACACCATAAATAACTTGTACGTGGACATACATAAAATGTATACTGAAATTTATGATACCCTAATACCGTATATGCATTGTTTTTAAACAAAATAATTTGTTGCACTGGAAAGGTTAAATGTTGTTATCCTTGTTCTGCGATACGACATAAAATATTCATAACTTAACTGGGCAGTGTTTAATGAAATACATACATGTACATGTAGTTACACGTAGCTGCTCGACCACTCTGCATTTGTAGCTCAACAAACGTGAACTACCGGTAGGTAGTATGTGGGATTGTAAATGTGAATTTCCCTTATTCCTTACATTAAACAACGTATGAGAGACTATTGAATATGATGATAGATTTTTTGAAGCTTGAGAGTGCAGTTTGAGCATGTCAACGCTTTGTTTGGCCAAGGTCTCTTAGACAACGGAAGAAACAAGGAGAATCAATTATTCTACTACATGTAATTGGATTTTTCTTGATCCAGAAACATGTAGTTGCCAGATACAATGTAATAATAATAACAAAGTGGGTTTAATTAAAAATTTTAAATAGATATTCAATGCCATTTATAGATGTTTTTTTTTTCACAGAACACAAAAATGCATGCAATTAAATAATCATCTTGAAAACACTTTGAAGATTTACCAAGTATTCAATCTCTATTGATTTTATGTGTTATATTCCCATGTACTTCCAGCTATTGATGACAGCCAAGCCAAGGCTCTAAACTAACAATATTACTTGAAGCCATATCATTTCACCCTCTCAAAGCAATTCTTTGCCATTTCCGGCCTTGAGTGGCTCCAGTTTTGAATTGAACCTGAGGCTCTGCACTGATTTATTCAGCCGGAGAGATTCTGGATTTAATAACCTACGTATGTCTGCCAGAGTGTTTACTCACCTCATTTCAACTTTCTGTAATGGGGAGGGGGGGGGGCAACCAGGTTTCATGTATGCATACATGTCTATATGTACCAGTACATGTACATGTACATGTACATGTCCTGTTCAATGGCAAACTGATGCCAGCTTATTCCTCACCAAACCCCACGATTAGGTTATAGATTTCTGGAACATCCTGAAAATGAAGGAAAGCTCAAACTGCATACTAGTACGTACATTTACATGGGTAGCTTTGTATTAAAAAATAAGGCCAATGTGGTCTCTTTTGTGCAGTATTGGCATGTGTGGACAGCCACACTATATTCACAAAAAGGTTATATGCTGTGCATAATTGATAGAAATGTGAGCATTAAAACTTTAACAAAAATAAATTACATGAAACGTAAGGGCAAACAAAAAAGTCTCTGATTTCTGGTATGGAGCTTGCCGCCAAAGTGGTGCGGCGACGCGCCTTTTTTTTTAGGTGTGGGGCCTGAGCCCAACACCTATTGTTATTGTAAGAGTTTACTATTATTGTTTTTTTTAGGTCTTCTCACCAAAATTCTTCTCCAGAACTGTTTGTCAACATGAAAAGTGATATGAACTTCAATTGTCAATACATGAAAACACAGCCCACTGAAGATGTATTTTTTTGCAATTACGTCATCATGACGTCATCATGGGTCACGTGACGTCACTTCAAAAAATAATAAATTTAATCTTTGAAATTCAATATAAAATCAACCGTGAGAGACCGCAACTTGAATTTTGTTGGAATCAACATGATAATACATGATCTTCAATTTATCCTGGGCATGCAAAATCACGTGACCCTTCCTTCCGGTCAAAACCGGAAGTGCCTAATAATTTGAAAGTGGAAAAAGATATGAACTTGCTTTTTAGGATGTTAGTCTGTGGGTGGGTTGACCTTTCCAAAAAAATTAATTGGTGACGCCATGAAGAGTTCGAGCGCCCTCTAGCGGCAGGCATGGCAGGTTAAAAAATGTCCAAAACACATTTTCAGTTGTGCGACTGCGTATGAAAAAATGTCAATGCGCAACTCATAAGGAATTAGGATACGTAGAAGTGTGACAGGGCCCTTAGAAAGAATTGCAGGGATGTGATTTCTCCGGTTTTTTTTGGAAATCCGTTTTTTTGGGCCTCAAAAGTCCACCAACGTGAATCGTGTGAATCCGTTGAGAAAATAGGGGGGTAGAATGTGCTAATTAAGTATTCATAATGAGTTTTGCTTGCCGAAATATACGAAATTACTTACGGACAATAATAAAATTAATATGTATGCCGCACACACATATTGAACACCCAATGTGAGAACGAAGTTGAAGACCATGCGTTGCCATTAGTGCGATTATGTGATTTTTCGCTCGGGGCCGAGGTTGTGGTTATGTAGGTCTAGTTCCTGTGTCGGTACTTGAGATGCACGTGTTGAGCTGGTCAGGTGTGCAGACGAGTGCAGCATGGTACACTGGTACCCTTCGCGTGCTAACAGAATCAATGCTATGATGAAGGATCAGAACCAGTGACTACTGCAAGTACTCACAGGTTCGTTTTCCGTGCGTAATCGGCCGAAGTTGGATGTTAAAATAGTAAAAATACCAAACAACCATCGATGGAAAAAGAGGATTTCTGCAAATTAATTCACAGAACGTGATCTTCACTTTCTGTGTATGTATTTTCCATTGAAATGATGAGATTGCAAAACTCGAACCTGTGGAGAAACATCGTAGCGTGTTTCTGCAGTCCTGCAGAATTTTCGGCCACGTGGGATGGGCCGTACACAGTGCAGCAATGCACACTGATACTGCGCCGGGCCGGCCGTGTGTACGGCGCGATGTATGGCCGGCCAGACTGAATGTTTGCGGCGCTAGCGGCCGTGATGTACGTTAAGCCTAATTGTGGAATGACCCACCTCAAATATATTTTTAATTAGGTGAGGCAAGTTTTAATCACTTTTGATGGCTAGTGTTGATAATTTTTGTGGCGCAAATGAGAATAATCCAGGCACAAAATACATGAAATATAAACGATTCCTTGCTTTTATACTACAAATATAGAATGGTGAAATAATTTTTTTTCCAACAATACTACCCACGCTATTTTGAAAGGCATGTTATCGGAAGCAAAAGTGATTCAAGTTTACAATTTTGATTTTTTTTATAAAAATATTACAAGATCTCCTCTGAAATGCTCTAAAATGCACCAGAAAGCTTCTAAAGTTCAAAATTTTTTGGGGCCCTTAAGTGGGCCCCGAACCCACGCCGTGGCTTCGCAGGTTGTTGTATCACAACAAAAATTCCCCCACAGGTTTGAACAAATCCTGGGGAGAACAGCATGGTTCTCAACTTTGAGTACAGAAAAAAACTTTATTAGAATAGAACAAGAGTACATTTAACAAATAAAGGAAAATTCTTCATAAAATTAAAACGAATTCTGCTTCAGAATTTCAGAGCAAAGTGCCCAGTAATTGCCTCAGATTGCACCACAGAGCATCTAAAATCAAAAATTTTCCGGGGCCCTTAAGCGGGCCCCGGACCCCACGCCGTAATGGCTTCGCGCTTCGCGCTTCGCGCTCGCCGGCGTTTGCACTTCATGCATAAAATTTTCAGGTTTTTTTGTTACAGACCAATCACATCCCTGGAATTGTGAGGGTCTGAGTATTCGATTCAAGTCTATTTACTTTTACGTACACATCAAAAGGCCAAGTAGTAAAATATTTTAAGAAAAGAGTACCTAAAACAGCCGTTTTATTGGTGGGGATTTCCCCCAAGCACGCAACGCAAATAGTCAGCTCCCATGTTACAATTGCATAATATTCAAGTGGGTTTCATTGGGGTAACACGACGCGTCAACGACACATCCAAAAGATATATTTTGCGGACTGCGCATGCAAAAAGCAGGAGGACCTGACGCACTAGATTTTGTACACATTTCACCAAGTTAGTGACAAAAAGGGGACAGCTGCGTCATTCTAAAAGTACAATGTACTAGTAATACTAGTGGTTCAGCTTGAACAACTTGGACAAATGGAATTTCCTTCTCCAAGTTGACAGTTTGGTTTTCGAAGTGAGGATCAACGGTGACTCCATCTAGACCACATGCTCCATCGCATTGCAAGACACTTTCAATGCAACAAGCTGTTGGCTATAGTTGGGACAGTAATAATATTCAACAGAATCATATTAAATCATAACCTAAAGTGTTTTATAACTGGATTAAAAGTTTTTAGATTAAATACGGACTGATTTCGAGTAGATGAGTGTTAGCTAGAATGATAAAATAATGGGGCATAATAATACTACTTTACTAGTCACGTCACCATGGTCACCCTGACTTATTTATATAAAATCGCATGGTTTATTTTTTTTTATTAAATAATATCAACATTTTATGATATACAGGGTGGTTAAAAAAAAAGGACACCCACCTTTGACAGCAATTTTCATCTACTTAAAGAATTTACTTTAAACATTTTTTTATATGGTAGTAAAGTATAGGCCTTTAACTATGCATGGTGAAAAAAGCTTAATAAAAGTCACAAAAATAGTGATATCAGGCTAATTTGAATACAAGTCAGCAAAATCAGTCTGTCCACGGGTTATTCTATGTAAATTGGACGTTTTCGTAGTTAAAGAAACTTCCCACCAAAATATATTTTGCCCCGGTAACTTTTATTGAAGCTGTCCAATTATTATTCATGTCAGTGTTAAGATCATCTTCTTAATGAGCTGTCGGCTTAAGTTCATTGTTGCATAACATTACACAACAATCAAATGTCATGCCCTTTCAAATAAAGCTCTGATAGTTGAGCTCAGTCAAGCGAAGGGAATGCATACCTCCGTGGACAAACAGGTTTCGCACATGAAATATTCAAATTAGCATAGCTCAACGACAAAATGTGCAAATGCAACAATTTTTTCATCACATTTGCTTTAAGGTAAGCCTGTTGCGGGTACCCGGGTACCCGCCCGCAGAGGCCAAGAACCGGTTCCATTTTATCGGGTCGGGTACCTGTAACCGAATATATAAATTTCGACGCAACGTCCGAGAAAAAAAAAACACACAAGTACATGCATTCAAATATCACTAACAGAAGATTTACAAAGTTCAGAGTGAGTTTACCGACGATTCCAAAACTCCATTTTGCGGTTTATATTTTGTTTTCAATTTTATTTAGACTATATTTGATGCGTCTCCAGAAGCCCGAAAGTGGCGAAACATGATAGTATCAACCCATTGTTTGTGTTTGTAATAGCCAGGAAATCATCTTCTCGGATGCGCCGCAGATGGCGGGTAGTACCCGTAACAAGTCCGTAACCTAAGATTTACAAAGTTCAAAGTGAATTACCGACCATTCAAAAAACTCCATCTTTCGGTTTTTAGTTTGTATTCAGTTTTGTTGACTATCTTTGAAGTTTGAATTGATGGTCTCCAGAAGCACGAAAGTTGACCCATTGTACGTGTTTTTAATAAGTTTCTCGTAGCGGGCCGCCAGGAAATGATCTTCTTTGATGCACCGCAGATGGCGGAATAAACATCTAGACTACTAGAGCATTGATAACATTTCCAAAAGTGCGTTTTAAAAGTTAACCAGCTGACTCCTTATTTTTTATTATTGAGCATTTTTGAGCTGTTAGGGATGTTTAATAGTATTGTGTATCAAAGGGTAACTTACTAACTAACGGCTTCATTACGGCTATTACGGCCACGGGATATATACAACTGATGGAAGTTGGAACACTAGTAGGGCCTTTCCAATCCCAAATCATAATTTGTTTTTCTTGTTCTAAAATAAATTATTTTCATATCTACATCGAAGCCATTGTTGTTTATTTTAATATTCCTGTATTTGTGGGTTTTGTTTGCCCTTTTGTATCAACAGTGAACCAGTCCGGTACCAGTTCCGTTCCTCTAGTATCCTGCTTTCGTTTAATAAAACTTAAACTGTACAGAAAAGTCAAAACTGTTCGTTAATTAATTGTTTTTCTTTAACCCGATTTTTTCTGATGTACGATGTCTCAAAGCCTGAGAAAGTTTTAAGGGCATTTATAATTTCCTATGATCGAACAAAGTGTAGATAAAAAATATACCTTTAACAACAAATGATATAATAAAAATAATAACCACGCGCCAATATTTTCTGCGGAACTGGCCAATCACAACGCACGTAAGAAGTGCAACTTGACTAGCGATTAGCATAGTACAGCACGCATGCGCCGGGTCCCTATGATAAAGCACGACACCATTTGTGCACGTGCTTTCAACTTACCGTGTACTGACTGCCGTGCCAGTGTCACGGTCTCTCTTCTCTGGCGTGCTAGCTTCTCTGAAAGGGAAATTTGGCTTCAACACGCATGCACAAAATTGTGCAGTAGTGTACATTTTCGTCAACTGTATTGGCGTGCTGAGTTCTTCGGGGTTGTACTGGTGCACGTAAAATCTTAGGATATTTGTATGCATGGTTACAGGGTACCAGTCCAATCCAGAATTTTCGTGGCGCACACAACTCCCAATAACCAAAAAGACTTGAAATGCACATGAAGAATACACAGTGGGGAGTTCTTGGAAGTTCGCCGCCTTGGTCATCGATGTCTTTAAACTCTTTATTAATCCCCTTACGTTTCTTTTATTTCATAAACTCAGGTGCTGTATATAATAGACATTGAATTTGCAATTCCTATTTTTCACTGACAAATCGACCTTTTGCAAATCGGTATACCTGCACAGAAAGCATTATTGAACTCAATGGGGTGTTTAGAAACGAAAGCACTTACTTCCGGGTTGGCATTATAAATGAAAACACTTACTTCCAGGTGTTTTTTTTCGGGGGGGGGGGGGGGCTTTTACGGGTACTCGGGTACCCGACCTTGACCGGGAAAGGGTACCCGGTTCCAGCCAGAACCGTAAACAAACTTTAAGGCCAGTACGTTAATAGCTACTTATCGACAGTTAAAAATAATTTTTAAAAATAGGTGAAAATTGTTGTCAAATGTGGGTGTTCTTTTTTTTTAACCACCCAGTGTAACAATAAAACGATTTCAATAATGAGGCATATAAACAACCACTTCAAATGCAAAATGTAATGAACAAATTATGTTGAAGTTTTGTTATTTTGTTATTTGTTATTTAAATGAAGCATTCTGGCCCGTGCTGAGACAGGTTGTTAAGGGCTCTTTTGTTAAAAAAGTCTGCAGGATCCTTCAGAAAGAAAGGGTGCTGACGCCCATTCAATTTCAAGATGCGGCCTTACATGTAAATGCCCTACCCTACACACACCTACATCATACATCGTTAGAAAGCTTCATGTGTCTACCTTCACATAAGGCATGATGTGAAGCTTGAAAATTGGGAGAAATGTGGGTTTTTTTTGGCTAATTTGGGTCTAAAAGTCAAATTTTTGGTCAAAAATATGATTTAAAAATTGGGTATTTTGGTATCTGTGGAACCAGCCTCAACTATCGAGGAAAGTTTGAGACCAAATTGACGTTCCATAAATTCATAATAAACCATCTTTAAGATTACAAAATGTACATGTACAGTAACTATAGGCAATATTGAGTGAAAATGTGCATTTTCTCAGAATCGTTTTCTACGAGCAAAATGAAGGTACAATTTTGGTTATTTGTCAATTGTAAGTGAATGTGGGTGTTTATTTCGCTTGTGCGTAGTTTAATTGTGCCGTGGCAATTTTCCTGGCAGCATAAATTACAAACAAATCCTAGTCCGTGTGGCTCTTTCATCAGCTGCCGTATGGTTGTTTTTCAGTCCAAGTGTAAACTCTTCTTTTGAATTTTGTTGGGACCGCTATTTTTTATTGTTTTGAAATAAAGGGTATTAACATCCCAATTCAATAACGCACTGCACAAAATTGATCAGTACATGATTGATGGTCTTCTGGGCTGCATATATATACTGGTATCTCACTGTCTTATTGACTTAATTTCCACAGAGTTTCCTGTGTTAGCTAGTACTGCATCTAATCTCTTAACTGGGTGATTTCCTGATGGCTTTAAAAGAGCTTTGACAGGGCTTGTGTGTGTGTGATATGATTTATTCTTTAATTTAAATTTATGAGCTTCTTTTGATTTCTGTTTTTCAAAAAAAGATTGCCATATATCAAAGGTGATTAATTGTTTTCTAAGAGATTTTAAAATTAAATAACTTTGTGAAATATATTTATGAGTACTTACATGTATGTACCGGTATGTTTTATCATCTCCATTTCAAATCCTTTTCTTGATTGATCGGACTATTACCATTCATTTAAATATGAAAAATTGAAATATTCTACACGAATCTACATGTACACTGTATATCAGGATTATGCACTAAATATATAATACATTCAAGTAAGAATTGACATAGAAAAATGCCCGACCCTGACAACCAAATTTTTACTCAAAAACCTTTATATGGGACATGTCCGCAGCCATTAACACACACACACACGCACACAGTCGTTTTTTGCTATGCTTCCGAGGATTGGCTTTGTGTTTTCCTTTGTTCCCTGATCTTAACCTTTCCCATAGACTAAGCGCACAAATCTGCATTCGAGGACAATGGGCACTGTCGTTCGAGGATGAAAGGCCCCTTTGTGCTCCTTTTGTTGTCTGTCCTCGAGCGTAATACAATACAGGAACACCAATTCAGCACATGTTGTCCTTGGGGAAATGTGATTTTTAAGCTCTTAAAAAGAGCACCTGAAAATCCTATGACCCAATTACTGATGCCCAAGAGGAACAGTGCTTAGCCAATACATGCACATCATTTATAGTTGGTCAGATTCCAAAATGGGCAGTACAGAATGACAGCTTCAAAAATTCATTCTTTCATTCATTCATTCATTCATATTTATTTCCACTTAGGCCAAACAAAAAAAATGGTGTGTTTACGATAACGGTCTGAAAAAAAATCCAGGTACATGTAGGTAGGTAGGTTGAAATTTTTGAAATTTGTTCATTATATTAAAAATGATCAATATCAACCTTTAAAATGGCAATTTGGCCAAACAAATTCCAGGTCGGTCGGATTACCGTAAATACACCATTTTTGTTTGTTTGGCCTTAATCGTTTTGAAGGGAAAAGGTTTAGACAATAATTTAGATAAACGGATAAGATTAAGCGGTGGGCTTCTCCAAACTTATGAAACTTATGTAGCAAGTTTTTACTTGTACTTGCATGACCAGAGACTCAGTTATTGCCATATTTAAACTGAAAGAATATTATTTAACCGAATTGATATTATTTAAGAGCCAGACAAAATAACTTGCAGACAAACCCTTAGTCCATTTTGGACTAAATGATTGGAAGGTCAGTGTTTCAAAATTAATGCCTCCATTTCTCCATCGGTGTTTTCTTGGCATTTTTATGATGTCTTATCTGACCTGCAACTGCAGTGCACCGCTGCCATATGCATAGACTGGTTACTGCATTCTCATCATGCCTTCTTTTAAGTTCTTTGGCCCTTTAAGTGCGCACCGTGGCGGGAATCAGTCATTGCTGCAGAAATGGAGGGGATGGTAATATTGTGCCTTCCTGTCTCTGTCCCTGTGGTGGTTTGTGAAGTTTGTCCTGTTTTCTGGGTTTGGACTTGTGGAGCGCTCTCTCAAGTGAACTTCTGCTTCGAAAATAAAATCGCAAATCCATGCTTTCATTGGGAATTTCACATGGGAAGTGCGTACTGAAAATATTTACGACAAAAGTGTGGATCTGCGATTTATTTTCGGTAAACACGTCACCCACGGACATATTTACTTTTTTTAAACCAAGCATCTTTGCAATTCTGGACACAAGGAATATGTAAAAGAAATTTCAGCTTCCTCCGTCAGGTAAAAATATGTAAAAAATTTGTTGCAATTTCTTTCGCTATGGCAGCAAAGTTCATACCCTAGACATCAGTCGTAATGCAGTGAAGACGTCCAACCTGATGTCCAAATTGCAGTTTTAAGAAAGAAAATTGTCTTGTGCTTTTGGAACAGGAAAGTTTTCTTGTGCTAAGAAAAACTTTCCTGCTCAAGAAAATCACTTTTGGTATTGCTTGAAATCATATTCTCACTAAAGAAAAATTGTCTTAAAATAAGGAAAATATTCTTGAAATTGGAAATTGACTAAGAAAAAAAAGAACTCATGTGTAATGAGCCGAGCAGGCCGGGGCATTGCAACCAAAGAAGACAACCAAAGAAAACACACGGTGAGCAAGACGGACTTTGGGGCGGGGGGCGCCTCTCCAGATTTTAGTTTGTTAATATAATAACACATATAAGTATTTACAAAGATAAACCAAGAGTAAATTAATAAAAACAGATACATTATGATATTGGGTGACACTTATAAATTATAAGACCAGTGCAGGGGCATGCATGGCTGGAGGAGAGCGCACAGCAAACGGAACCTCAACATAATAGTATGACAACCAAAAAGAAAAAGAAAGAATGACCAACGCCCAATTGCCGCACCAGACTTATATACCCAGAAGGTGCACCCGAACAGAAAAGTATCAAAGGAATTTAACGAATGTATGGAGCGTAAACACTGTGTTGCACTTGGCGTACTGTGTCTTTGTAACATATATAAGAACAATTTCTTAATGTTTTAAATATCCAAAATTTTAAGAAAATTTTCCTTTCCAAAATAAGGTTTTCTTATGACATTTCTCAGAACAAGAATTATTTTCTTTCTTCAAGAATATTTTTCTTGCTTAAGAGATTCATTTTTGGCTGTGCAACCAATGAAAATGAAAAACTTGTAACAGAGAACGTAATGATTGGATGTATGTTTGGTTCCTGATGCACATACATTGTACAGCAAGTTTTTATTATCTGCGGTCAGGCGGTCCAGGCCGCTATAAAAAGATTGTTGAATTGGATTATACAAAGAAAAGCTCCTAGTTGCGAGCCATATTATAAGATCCAGACAAAACACATGTTTGGCACAGAAAATGAAAAGTTGTTACTTTGTTTTAGTCGACACTTGTGTTTGTGCCAGGACGAGTAGAACAACAAGTAGCACAGCGAGTAGCACAACCTACTTGCGAGTAATTGGGCACTCGCTCAGCGGGATCACTCTCCATTAAATTATTCAAAGGATTGCACTTATCCCTAAAAACCTGCTCTCTCCTCAATGCCCATCTTGCTTCACGATCTACAAAGAGCATGAGCGCCATCTTCAATCCTGTGATATGTTTGTGCGCAGTTACGACGACCCAAAGACACGTCATACATGTAACTTATGACATGTTTTAAACCATTGTCAAGGAACTTGCGATGCGTTAACGCTTAGCAAGTTTTGTGAAATGGATCGTACGATGCGTCGCGAGTTACGTTGCATCATAGCACCTCTAGAATTCAGGTGCTGAATTTTGCTGAGGACAACAATTTTATTAATCAGTGTTTCCTGCTTACCAGCTCAGTCAGATTGAGCCCCAATAGAAGGAAAAAATGCACACTATTTCAGTTAATTTTTCTTGGTTGAACAGTACCACAAGTTATCTCAAATGTATGCAAGGCCTCTTTGGGAATGAGGACAATGTGCTCCAACCAAGATAACTGGGCAACCTTGCTGGTGATTCTATTCGTTGGAAAAAATTGTGGTGACCTGTGATGAAAGTTGATATTTGATGATGATGATGATGTTACTTGTAAATGTCTCTTTCACCCCCCCCCCTTTTTATTTTTTACAGTACATAGTACAGGATGTTCGCAAAGCTTTTGTAGTGGAGAACATCTGGCCTGGCATCCAAGCCAACTGCCTATATGAGGACCGCTACCTAATGGGAACTGCCCTGGCCCGACCACAGATAGCCAAGGGATTGATAGAATGCGCAAAGCAAGAGAGCGCTCAATACATCTCCCATGGTGCAACAGGAAAAGTGCGTAAGAAATGCTCAGTTGTGTGTGTTGTACTTATTAAACAGTTGACCTGTGTATAAGAAATTAAGAAAAGAAAGAAGAATGTCAAAGACCTCGAACCCCCTCCTCTACAATCCCTTACCCATGCCCCCTTCTTCCTCCCACAATCCCCTACCCATCTCTCCCCTCCCCCTTCCCCTACAATCCCTTCCCTATCCCTACAATTCCCCTCACCATCCCCAGTTATTTTTGCTTGTTTGTGTGTTTTATATTTGTATGATACAACAGTCTCAGATTCTTCTTATAACATTTATTTAATCCTTTTTATTTCTTCCTAATTATAAAGTGCTTTTTATACTGAATGTTTACTAGTTTTAAAGTTCTTCATTGTAATGACATTTCAATTCAGCTTTTGGGCTGCAAAAGTGGCTTTAATAAAGCAGAATAAGAAGAAGAATGCGAAGAATAATAACAACAACAACGACAACAACAACTGACAACAAATGACAACGACAAGGACGACATCACGACGATGACACCATGACGACACCACGACGACACCACCACACCACCACACCACACCACACCACAACACAACAACACAAAACAATAATAATAATAATAATAGAGAAAAAGCTCTACTCCATCAAAAAGATGCGACAACATTCAAGAAAGAGCTTGACTGTCCTGAAATCCACCCATCAGACAATGAAGTAACTACGATGTACGCCAGACGAGTTAAGCAGAAAGCAAAAACCAAGGGTCAAGAACAACTTCTGAAAACCTGGGAAGACAAGGTGATGCACGGAAAGTATCCCAAAAGGACGAGAGATGCAGATGTAGACAAGGGCGGATCCAGGGGGGGGGCCAAAGGGGGCCATGGCCCCCCCCAAAACGAAACCAATTTTTTTTATTTTTATGTGACATCGCAATAAAGGCAGGCAATGAGTACACCACCATCTTTTCCTCAAAAAAACATTGGTTAAAGTGGTCAGAAATTGCCTCAGATCCCACCACAGAGCATCTAGAATCCAAAAAATTTTTTGACTCACTTTTTGGGGGGACTGACAGAGGACATTCCACTGGCTCAGAAATACTGGACTGAAAGCAGAGACGGAGGGCCTAATTGGCGCCCAAGATCAGAGTCTTGCCACAAGATCATTTCACCATCACATCATCAAGGACGGAGTGGACCCACAATGCAGGATATGTGGTAAATACGAAGAAACAGTTGATCACATTGTTTCTGGTTGTCAGGAACTAGCGAAAACAGAGTACGTACATCGACATAATAAGGCAGCGGCATACCTTCACTGGAAGATATGCAGCAATTACAATATTAAGACGACAGGGGAGTGGTACAAACACCAGCCGACAACAGTCACTGAAAATGATGACGTCACCATCCTCTGGGACATGCCAATTCACACCGACAGGGAGGTGAAAGCCAACAGACCTGACATCATCATCAAGGATAAGAAAGAACAGAGGTGTATAATCATAGACGTCTCAATACCGTCTGAACGAAACACCTCTGTAAAAGTAACTGAAAAACTCTCCAAGTATAAAGACCTTGAGATCAAGATTAACTGGATGAAAACAGAAACAATACCGGTGGTCGTTGGAGCTCTAGGGCTAGTGAAGAAGGGTCTGGATAAATCCATCGACCGTATCCCAGGCAACATTAACATCAACCTAGTCCAGAAGATTGCACTCCTCTGAACAGCCCACATCCTACGTAGAATACTGTCCATTAAGTAACATCTAAGTTCCCTCTAGCGCCTCAGTTCCATAGTCTGGATCCGGCTCTATAGGATGTACTTTTATCGATCCCCTGCAGTTTGCCTACAGTTTACCTCGAAGATGCCATTGTAATATTGTTGCATGGCACTTACAGCCACCTCGATCAGCCCAAGTCATATGTTAGGACCCTTTTTGTGGATTTTTCTTAAGCGTTTAACTTGATCCAGCCCGATGTTCTGTTAGGCAAACTGCAAACTGAGAGGGATGTATGTAAATCCATACTTGTTCTTATGTATTAATGAATTCTTGACAAATAGGCCACAGAGAGTAAGACTGATGCAGTCTGAATCTGATACTGTCTATACCAATACCGGGGCCCCACACAGCTGTGTTTTATCCCCAGTTCTTTTCACAATTTATAGAAGTGATTTGAGATGTAGCAATGATATGTGTTCTATGGTTAAGTACACTGATGATACGTCATTAACAGGATTCATTAGTCATGATAATGAGACTGGGTATAGAGATGAATTAAGGAAATTGTGTTTGATTTCTGGAAAATCCGAAATGAGATTGTGCCTGTCAACATAAATGGTGTTGTTATTGAAATTGTTACCGACCATAAGTACCTGGGAACGTATACAGTAGATAATCACTTGAATTGGAATGTCAACACTCAAAAATTATGTTCTAAGGCTAATCAGTGAATTGATTTTCTGAGGAAATTGGGGTTATTCAATATCGACCAGGAGATAATTACTATGTTTTATCAAAGTGTCATCCAGTCTGTGATCATGTTTTGTTGTATTGCATGGGTAAATGGTCTGACATTGGATAATTTAAATAAACTTTATAGGATCACTAAATCAGCCAGTAAAATCATTGGTAATACTGTCCAAGAAAAAATCAATCTACGAGGCAGCTGTGCCGGAAAAACTAAAATCTATACTGCTTGACAATACCCACCCGCTGCATACTTTGTTAGTTTTTAACAAGTCCGGCAGACTACGACAACTTAAATCCAACGCAAACCATCATCGCCGGTCATTTGTACTAAGTGCAGTTTCTCGTTTTAACAATAATTTCACAAGATAATGTGTTTTAAGAACATGTACATGTATTGCAGTTTTACTTTGTTAGTTTTTTAACAAGTCCAGCAGACTACAACTTAAATCCAACACAAACAGTCATCGCCTGTCCTTTGTACCAAGTGCAGTTTCTGGCTTTAACAATGATTTCACCAGATATGTGTTTTAAGAACATGTACATGTATTGTAGTTGTAAGCCTGTCTTTACACAGTGTTTTATTTCCAGATGCCTTCCCTGCCATTTCCTCCCTTCCCCTCTCTTTATTTTCTTTCTAATTTTCCTTAACCCTCTTATCTCATATTTTGTCCCTATCCGTTCACCTCCACCCCTCCTTCCCTTGCCCTTCATTGTTCTTCCCTATACAACCCCTTCTTTATCCATATCCCTTTGTTTTGATTAATTTCCTCACTCTTTTCTTTGTGTGTGTGTGAGTTTTTTTCCTTTCCTCCTTGCTATTTATCCCTATTTATCCTCCAGCTTACCTTCCCCTAACCCTAGGTAGTGGTCCATGTGTGTGTTTTGGGGGTTTTACTGTATTTTGGGAAACACTTTTACTATTTAATTTATTGCCTTTTTCATTGAATGTTTTGACGTGTATAGTGTACATGTATGTTTATACAGTAAATTCCGGCTAAACCGACATTGTACAACTCGTCAAATCGCTCAAGTCGGCCGTCTGACTAAAGTCCCGATTGTCCGTAATGCATTTCCATTGATTTTTTTATTTAAAGTTGGCTTTTATAAGTTGCCATTTTGCTCAAGTCGTCGTGTTACTCTTGGTCCCCTTTCCATAAAAAGCATTACAAAATCCTTTGTGTAAGTCGTCATTCAACAAATCACGCATTGGCATCGACTTCCTGTACTGCGGTTGGCAAAGTGTCGAGTGAAAAGTGGTTTCGCACGGCCCTTGATCGCTGCATGCATTGCGATATGCATCGTGAGCATATCAATACCAGTAGCCCCTCTCGGCTGTACGCATGTGCTCTGTCCATTTTGGCGGACCACGCACACATTTAATTTGTTACTGTACACGTACATATGTATCGTGGTCCGGTCTCCACTACCAATACTCCAAACGTGATGATACAATTCAAGGATTAATTTGCTGGATTCAACTCAAGCATTAAGGACATAATCCAGGGTAAATTGAAGCCAATTAGTGCAATGAATCATGTGTGCAAAAGACCATTTTATAAGTCGGCAAAATGACGACTTACAGCATATATTGGCATTCGCGAAAGTCGTCCCACATTCTCGGGTCCTGAGAGTGCCGGTTTAGCCGGAGTTTACTGTATATTCAAGTTTCTGTATTGTGCATGTAGGTATTTGAATTTTTTTGTGCAAACCGAGAGGTAGAATTTCACGATGGCATGATGATCGAATCGAATCAAATCGAATGGAATTTACTTTGTGGTTTTGTTGTTATTTCAAAAATATGTAGACGAACATTTTTTTGAGGGGGGGGGGGACATACTGTAGATCTGCTGTGTTTTATCTTGAATGGAGTACTGTCAGATCTCATTGTGCGCATGCACAGATGGAATAGCACACTGGCATTACCTGGCCAATGAAAAAAAACAACTGTTCGTGTTTCTCATCTTTAACACAACTTTGCCAACTGCCAACAATAAACTTAATGAATAGTTATCGTTAATCCATATTACAGGAAAATTTGAAAGGTATATCAAATGAATTGCAGCATGTTATTTTTTTTTATGGAAAAAAAAATGAAAATAAATGGTGAAGTATTTATGTTTTTCCCTGTAGGGTAATGACCAGGTTCGACTTGAGTTGTCTTCCTATGCCCTCCATCCTGATATTGAGGTTTGTATATTTGCTTACTGTGCCATTTGCTGGTATACATTACTGAGGCCTTGGCCATATTGCAAATTCATGTAGTTTACCATTATGTATTGCAAATCTAGCATTACTGCAGCTTTTCAAAGATTATAATACAACACCAACTCTAAGAGCCATTACAAGTATCAAATTCTGTACAAACTTGAGTTTAAGTTTTAAACAACGTATCGTTTTGCTCCAGTCAATTTATAATTTATCTGTATTGCCGAATATTCAATAAAAAACTTTGGGGGGGGGGTGTTTATTTGATGCTCTATGCTGTTATTAACTGAATTAACAAGACAAAGCAAGATTAGTAAGCTATAGGTTTGGGGAAATCCAATCTTTCTGGAGCCAGTTCCGGTTTTCAAAAAAGGTTCCAAGTCGAACTGGGTCCCAAAAAATTCAATGAAAAACATAAGCTCTTGAAATTACATGTAAAAAATAACAATGTCACCTTGAGAGGTCCGTGCTTCATGGATTTCAACGTGCAATACATGTTATTCCACTACGTATTTGGCTTCAAATGTGTGTCTTTCTCCTGTGAAACTATGGATATTGTGTTCTTGAAAGCAAGCCTAGTGTTTATTACTTCATTCTCTGTTCCTTGTCCATGATTCTATTTACCGCGACGACCACCATGCCACCGAAAAAATAATGATTCACTATCATGCACAATGAAACACATATGTATGCTTACACTGGTACCCTGCTTTCAATGTACTTCACACAACTACATGTACTGTAGTGTGGAACCGGTCAACTGCTGAAATCGGCTCTGAGGACACGGGTAAAACATACCTGACTCCGATCTGAACAAGTCACGGACAATCTGGATCTCCCGGCTTAAGATGCATGAGCATGAGTGTTATCATCTTGCATCCCACGTGTATCATAACTGCGTGACATATCATTCCATTACAGAAAACATCTCACCTCTGTCTACCTACATTTGCACATCAGCGCACATGCGCACAAACATTCACTGAAAAGAATAGCGCCCAAACCTCACCATCTGCGCCCACTACATGTCCCTTAAATAGCCCTGTGACACAAAGACTCCCCCTAGTTTTTTCAGCGACGCATAGCGTCAACATGTACAATTTAACCATACTCGCTGTGCTTGTAAAAACATGGCAGACTCCGCAAAAAATAGTAAAATTCAGAAATACTGTTAGCTCAAGTCGTACTCTTCCGGGAAATCAACCTCCAACCAACACTCCAAGCGTGATATTTCCGCCACTTTGATGGGGTCTAATCCCTGGGTTCGACAGTAGGAAATACCCCGGGAACAGCAGGCACTTCTCTCCAGCGAGAGTCACTGCAAGATTCCCGGAAAATCCCGCACATTCGACAGCCTACAAGAGCACATGCAAGCAGCAGAAGAGATTAACACTCATGTGCTTGCGACCACCCGACCACCGCCATCTTCATCTACACGCAAGTACACACCATGATCAAGCTTTCCGAGCGAGCCCTGACATTTTCTCCATCACCTTCAGCACCAAGTGGACTTTTGCATGTATATTGTATATTTATATACATGTATTCTATTGTACCAGCAGACTTCACCATTTTGGTAACCACTGGATTCCAGGACAGGTTGTTGCTCAGGGTGAGGCCCAGGAGATCCACTCCATCAACTTCCTCAAGTGTAGTGCCGAAAAAGCTATAAAGGGGAGGATGAGTACCTGCTGCATCCCTACGATGGTGATCGTTTTACACTTAGCAGCTCCAAATAGGACATTCCATGTATTAGCCTATGTCTCGATGTTGTTCAGGTCTTGATTGAGGGACATAGCTACAGGATTCCTGTCATGTTTGGATCTGATGAAGGACATTATGGTGACATCATCTGCATACCAGATAGACTGGTTTGTCAGGTCTGATGAGATGTCATCCAGGAAGATGATAAACAGCAGGAGACCTAGAACGGAGCCTTGAGGTACGCCAGCGTTAATCATCTTCTCACCAGATTCCTTTCCACTCAAGACTACCGTCAGAGATGGATCTTTAAGGTAGTCAGTCAACCAGGCATGCAGTGTTCCAGAAAAGCCATATGCAGCAAGCTTAGCAAGCAGGCCGGGGTGCCAGACACGATCAAAAGCTCTACTGATGTTAAGGCAGACAACACATGCTGCTTCTCTATTATTAAGTGTGTTTGTGAGACTCTGTGAAATGTAAGTTAGGGCATCTGATGTGGAATGTCTGGGAGATCAGGCGGTGCTGGTCTAGGTACCTCCACATTTTCTTGCTGTTGAGCTTCTCCATCACTTTTGAGATGACAGATAGCAGAGAAATGGGCCTGTAGTTACCTGGTGTGTGTTTATCACCTTTCTTATGGCAGGGTATGACATTTGAACACTTCCATTGGGCTGGCATGTGTCCGTTGTCGAAGCACAGCTGGAAGAGTCTGGCCAGTGGTGTTGCGAGCTCAGGGGCAGCCTTTTTTAGCACAAGGGCTGGGACATCGTCTGGGCCAGAAGACTTGCTGATATCGAGCTGCATGAGTTGTTTTCACTTTGTTAGGCCAAAACACGATCTCGGAACAGCAGGAAGAAGACCTGGTGTGAAGCTTTGGAACGGTTTTGCTGTTAACTTCATCGGGGATGGTAGACTTTTCACTGAAAAATGATAAAAAACATTCAGCTTTATCCTCTGAACTGATGTAAGTTTATCTGTTGGCCTTCAGGACAGGGATTTCAGTCTTGCCACCCTTTCCTGCTAGTCTACGGGCTGTCCACCACCAGCTTTTGGAACCGGTTTGAAGTTCAGTTGTCATCTTTTCCCTGACTCTGTGCTTTTGTGAAGCGATGGCTTTCCGAGACGTACAGGTGTATTCGTTTCGAGCCTTGTTGTACCGCAGGCGAGATACAGGTGTTTGCAGAGCTCGCCATCTTCTCCATGCGCAGTTTTTCCTCTTCAAGGCCTTGTCACAGTCATCATTCCACCACTCAGGATGGTCAACAAATGAGTAGATTGTCTTATGTGGAATATAGCTACGCATTGCATTCTGGATGGTGTTGGTGATGTTTGAACATGCCACTTCTGGATCATCTTTAGTAAGAAGCTCGTCCCAGGGTGTAGCTGCCAGGTCGTTTCGGAGTCCTGTCCAGTCTGCCTTCTTGTAGACACACACATGTCTAGGAGGAGAGGGTTCTGAGAGGGGAGAGGCCTCCAGAGTAACCTTGATGAGACGATGGTCAGAAGTCCCTATGTTGCAGTCTATCTCTGTTGGTGTGAAGAGGTTTTGAGCATCTGTCATACCGGTAATTAGATCCAGGCAATCTCCATGTTCATGAGTGGGGCCATGAACAATTTGCGACAGATCATGTGAAATACACAGATTGAGAGCAGTTTTGCCTTCCTCATCAGTCTGTGAATGGCTGCCAAGCCACTCTCCGTGGTGGCAATTGAAATCCCCTGCTAGGATACAGATGTTAGCCTTGGTTTTGGTCAAAAGGCGGTCTAGGTTCTTGTACCATTCTAATGTTCTGATAACCTTCTTAGGGGGACAGTATGCCAATGACAACAACACTGTTCCACTCTGAGACTGCATGGAGAACACCATCAACTCGTGTGATTTTGGTTCCAAGTTTGTTTCTCTCACTATTGGGAGTCCATTTTTGTGATAGATTAAACAGCCACCCCATCCACTATCATCACTCCTATCTTTACGCATTGATGTGTAGCCATTGAGGTTAATAAGTAGACTGTCATCTGGAACTGAGCTGTCAAGTTTGGCTTCTGTGATCAGAAGGAGGTCCAGCTTCAGAGACGTGGGTGTAAGATGTATCCTTGCTTGTAGCTGGCCTAAGTTTGATCTAAGACCTCTGATATTAGTCAACCATACATTCACAGTCTTTAATCTTTCTCGGGGGGGGGGGGGGGGGTTTTTAGTCGTCAACGGTGCATCCGATCTGTTTCGAGGCTTTTTTTAATGAACTTTCGCGACAAATAATACAGAAATAGGGTTGTCAGCCTCATAAGGAGGTTTGAGAAAGAAGCACCCACTGGGAAATCCAGCACTAGATAACAGCACGTATAAACACTGCATCTTTGCAACGGAGGTTGCCAGTGCCGGCAAAGGTCATTCTCAGCTTCTTTGATGCTGCTCTGCAACAACATCTCCCTTTCTTTCCATGACAGATATAGTAGAGGCAGTTTGTCATTGCTATCCTCCACCGCAGTGTCCATCTCAGAAGGACTATTGGCCCCTACCATAATGAATAAACAGGTTGTATATTCACATGCCAGGCGTCAGGCAGCTTCTACAAGATGTATTTGTTATTCATTACACTGCCAGAAGACTGCAAAGTTACCCTGCTACCAGTAGCTTCACCTGTAACCCTAGGTAAGGGGGTCTAGAGGGTGCTATCACTTGCCCAAGGTGAACCCCGAGACTAGTGGAGGAAAGAAGTTGTCTTACTTCTCCATTCTAGACTGCTCCAGCAGATCTAGCCACTTCCAGGCTACCAGCTTCCAATTCCAGCCTTTAGCCAAATTTATACTCATCCTATGGTCCTCTGGTCTGGAAGAATCCTTCAGCTTCAACGCGACAGGAATTCATGCATTTGATGGACAGAGTTATGAAAATAGCTGTAGCACTCATACCAGTACATGTAGCTCCTTTTTGGCCACAGCAGCCATAATCCCTTTACCTCTGGACCACCTTGGTCTCACAACAATCATTCTACACCCAGACACAGCCACTCTCCATCTTTGCGCCTGGATGCTATCATCAGGGGTTTTCCTTAACTTTTTTCTTTACTGGCCGGCCGGGCCAGTAAACCAGAGTTTTCACTGGTCCGCCACCTTTTTCACTAGCCCACATGTTTTAATAGTAACTTTCAATCAAATCACCACAAGCATTTTTGATAACATTTTTGATAATAAATTATGCAATATGCCTTCGGCAATTATCTTAATCATGTACATAACATGCATAATATTGCATGTAGTTCCTTTTAAAGTGATGTCAATGTTTCTTTAATCGTGCTTTAGAGCAAGGCTTTAATTAACAGGAATCAAATAGGGGGAGAAGTTATAATCAAAATGTATGCAGTGTCCTAAGTTCCGAACTTAAGGCTTTAGGTGTTCTATTTCCGACATGTTTTGATAAAACACGAACTAAAAAAGCGTTACCTTGAGGAACAAGAAAACATTGCACACAGTCGTGGTATTAATGGGAGTTTACCAAGTTAGTAACTGAACTGTTTTAACTTGTTTGAAAATGAGTGAGAAGGCCAGTATTTTTTTAAAAAACATCCCTCGCGCGCGCCATGCATTTCTTGCGAAGAATGGTGCAATCAGCGTGCCTAGCCAAGAAGCGCTGCGGGCGGGCGACCCACGAACTTACGCTGGTCACGTCAATCCATAAGGTTTTCCGGAGCACGGTCCACTTTACATTCACTAGTCTTTACATTCAAAATAGGCCCCTCGAATCTCATATTGTCCTCATCTTTTCGGTACATTCGTTTGATAGTGTTCAAGAAATCATCCCAAGAATCCATTCGGGAACAAGTTTTGGCAGTGAAACTGTCATGAAAGTTTTCTCCTCACCACGTTGTATGATATGAATACGATGTTAACGTCCGTACGTCTGCACCAAAGATCCTATAGCGCCGCTTGCGGCTCTAGCGCCTACGGCGCTATAGGATCTTTGGTCCGCACCGTGTGGACTGCAGACGAAGTAAATCACGTGCGCTACATGTGTGCACAATGTGTAATGGCAAACACACGTTGATTCGCCTCGTGTTCGTCGTTGGGATTTCAATGCACAGCGCACTGCGAATATACATGGAGTGATACGAATTCGAACTATCGATGTTTTTATTTCGGTCGGCGTGGCAAAAGTATTCATGTGTTGTATCAGCCTTAACTCTTTATTTTGATTGATTGAAAAATACTGTAGGGAAAACTTCGTTAGTTTTATTTTTTTTAAACAGTTTTTTGACTCGCCTGTCGGACTACTGAGAGGAGGGTTTTGACTCGCCCGCCGCTGTTTTCACTCGCATTTGGCGAGCGGGCGACCGCTAAGGATAAACCCTGCTATCATTATCTGAAAGCTACAGTCTTCACAGTCAGAAGCAGATTTGATTCCCTATGGGGTATGATAGTAGCTGCCAATCCCCGATCTGCATCTGCACCTTCGTTTGGGATTTCGCTGACAATCTTTCAAACCAGTTTCAGATATCTACTATCCAGGGTTACCGATGAGCCATAATTGTAGTCCTCTATCAGGGTTCCAATGATAGATCTACAGTTCCTCAAAATCACCCTCGTCACATCTGATGCACAACAGGTTTAACAGTTGACCTCCTTCTGATCTTTGGATCCAAGTTCTGAAATAGAGTCCTACAACACAGCTACACCACTTGTCCAAGCATGGAGCTGGCCCAAATAACTCTGAGCGGTCTGGCCACACGCCGCCCATGCACGTTTATTATCCACCATACAGGGCCAGTAATGGGTTCAATGCTCTATATGCACGCCTCATGGCCGACCGCAAACTCGCAAAGGGCTCTGTTGAGCAGTTTGTCTCAAACTTTCCATGAAATATTGTTTTGACTAGTTGGCCAGAGTGAATGGCCCGGGCCTCCCTACGATTGAATTTCTCGGCTTCGGGTTTTGTGCACAGAGAATGGGTAATTTAATATAGAACCGATTCTTTTGGAGCCAGGAATCAACAATGGTGGGTACCCGGTTCTTGAAAAGATTAGACTCGCGGTTCCGGTTCCCATATTGGAACCGGTTAGAACCAGGGAACCGCCGGAACCTTGCAAGCCTAGTAAGCTGGTCCCAGATTACTGTACACAATATTTTATTCAAATGATATGGAATAGCAATTCACTGGAAGTACATCAGTCTACACAATGGGCCCATTCATGAACCCATTCAATGGTGTTGTGTTGTAATGCTATACAATAACTCCGCCCAGCTCAAAAGTGACACTTTGTCAGAAATACAAGATTCTCAAGATGTCCTTTGCGGCCTGTTGGCGTGTGTGTACATGTGAAGGGCACCCACTTTGGTGACTCGCTGCACAGTCTACCATCTCGTTCGTGCTAAAACACTGCACCAGGGAGGAGACTATAGGCTGGCCCTAGCTCCGGGACTAGCAAAAATATTTGTTTTCAGATGTTTAAAATTGTTACAATTTAAACTTATCAAAGTTAGTAATAACCTGCTTGAATGTCAGTAAATGTTCACTTTATGTTTTTGAAGTAATTTTCTTTTAATTCATATTTTTTGTTTGTTTTTGAGGCAGATCATTGCTCCATGGAAGATCCCGGAATTCTACAACCGTTTCCTGGGTCGCAATGACCTATTTGAGTATGCCAAGAAGAACGACATTCCGCTGTCTATCACCCCAAAGAAACCCTGGAGCATGGATGGCAATTTAATGCACATCAGTTACGAGTCTGGTATCCTTGAGAATCCCATGGTAAATATTTTGTGTGTAAGGTCGGGGGCGATCTTGTTGATCTGTTGAGCATATTGTTAAGCAAAGGAAATAGCAGAGCCCCCAGCATCGTCATGTTTGCCCTTGGGACAAGACAGAGTAAAAGGTGTTTGTATAAAGTAGTTCTTCAGTGAGGGGTGAAACCCAGTACTGAATTACATCTCCCCAATGCAAATGCCACCAGTTTTTGTTACTGTTACTGAATGTGTCTCGGACAATACATTCTATCGACAAAATAATTGTAACGTCGGTTTAAATGAAAATACTTGTTTATTCTCTCTCTGGATACCGACATACAACTGCCCTTCAATGCCACTACAGCTGCCTGATGCCACGTCAACTATAATCAAAATACAGAAAAGAAGTAAACAATAAGTGTATATTGAACAGCCAAAATTAGTATAACATAGAGCAAGGAACAAGCTCCCAAAAGTAAGGAAGTATGGAACTCCACCCCAAGAGGGCGCTGTTGCCTAAAACGGCAACGTACGTTACGAACTGAGCCCCATGATAATTAAATCTATCCAAAATCACTACAATTTTACTACAGATGTTCGGCCTATGAGTTGGAATAATTAGATAAAGAATAAGTGAGGCCCCGATGAGGACAGAAATTATACCAGAGTCTAACAAAGTGTCACGATACAAGCTTACAATAAATGCACTAGTTTTATAACTGACAATAAACCCATCCCACGACAAAACATAGCTAATTTTACCTCCCAAATTTCCCTTCTAAATCTACCCCACTACAAAATGTCCACTATACAGGGCATTTAGAAAAACAAGGGAAACTCCTTACCGCTGGTTTGGGATCCAGGGTCCTATAAGCCTTGACAAACTAAATGGTGGTTTTCGCGATCCCCTTTTACTTCCGGGTATCTAGCGCCCTCTGTTGAATGTCGCGTATGCGAAATCCATCCCAAAACATCCCAGCTCCCTAATTGCGGGACGTAAGGTCAGGAGCAATTACCACAACTAAGACGAGCATACAAATTCAAACTAAGAAAACCAACACTGCTTCACGAAATGTGAGTTAAAGTCTGCTCTAAAGTCTAGGCTGGTGACATTAGTCCGCTTCCAGCAAGAGGCATAGCTTGGTGATAGGCCTCCTCAGTTCTGAAGACCCAGTGCGTACTATGACACTTCTCACCAAGCCATCTCTACTTGGACTAGCCTCGGTGATTAGTCCCATAGGCCATCTGTTCCGTACGATCTTGCTGTCGGCAACAAGAACCACGTCTCCAACCTTGATGTTCCAAGCCTCTTTGTGCCACTTCTGTCGCTCCTGTAGTCTGACTAGATATTCGCGACTCCATCTCCTCCAGAAGACGTTGGTCAGGTACTGTACCTGTCGCCATTTCTTCTTCAGGTATAGGTCTTCCTTGACGAAGATGCCAGGGGGTAGCCTTTGGTTAGAGTCAGGGCGCAACAGATGGTTGGGTGTAAGTGCTGCTTCATCCTCATGGTCGTTAAAGATTCTGGTGATTGGCCTGCTGTTCAGAATGTTCTCTACCTCGCAGAATAGTTTATGGAGGCCTTCGTCATCAAGTTTGATCGGCTGCTCCTTTATAACACCGTACAGCACCTTTCGCGTTGAACGGATGAGTCTTTCCCAGGCTCCACCATGGTGGGAGGCTAATGGGCAGTTGAACTCCCACTGTATACTCGACTGCTTCAGACTAGATTCGATCTTGGCTTGGTTCCGTTTTTCTATCTCCTCTCGCATCTCTTGCTCGGCACCTACCAAGTTTGTTCCGTTGTTGGATCTCAGGAACTTGACTGTTCTTTGTGCTGCAAATCTTCGCACTGCGTTGATGCAAGAGTCAGCGGAGAGGTCTTGCGCAACTTCCAAATGGACTGCTCGGCTAGCCATGCAGGTAAAGATCACCCCGTAGCGTTTTAGAATGCTACGACCTTGCTTGATGTCAAATGGCCCGAAGTAATCAACACCAGACTTCATGAAGGCTGGCTGGTCTGGTTCCAAACGTTCTTTGTGTAGGTCGGCCATTTTCTGTACCTGGAGGCGTCCCCTTTACCTACGACACAGCACACACTTTACAATAATAATGCGCACCAACAGACTGGCCCTTGGAATCCAGTACTTGCGTCTCGGTTCCGTGAGGGTGCTGTTGGATCCCAGGTGTCCGACTTTCTGATGTGCACTGATAAGTATCAGCCTTGACACGTTAGAATCTTTGGGGAGGATTATCGGATGCTTGACATCTACTGGCAACTTTGAGTGCCTCAGCCGCCCACCAACTCTTAGCAGTCCCACTTCATCCATCACAGGGTCGAGTTTTCTTGCAGACTCGGCGTGGGCGTGGCCCTGCTGAATGTACTTGATAATCTCTGTGCCTGCTGTCTCCAATTCGTCAATACTGATGGGATTTGGACTCATCTTGTTCTGCTTCTGGCTCGACACTGGATACATGACGCTGTTTGAAGAGCCTCTGTGCTTGCAGCATCCATGCCACTGTTGTCTTCAGTTGCCTCCAGGTCGAACACCAGTCAATCAGCTGATCCACGGTCATGATACCTTCCTGCGTCTTGAGGGTGGCAGCGTGAACGCGCTTGACCTCAGGGTCCTTGGCTGGCAACTCTATGACGATTTCGGACTTCGGCCATGTGGGTTCCGGCTCCCAAAGAAATGCTGGCCCCTGAAACCACAGCGTAGGATCCAGCTTCGGATGAATCCCCCTTGAAGCTATATCTGCTGGGTTTTCCGCTGTTGGGACATACCGCCACTGCTCAATCCTGGAACCCTCTTGTATGGTGGTGACACGATTTGCCACAAAGGTGTGGAATCTGGTCGTCTTGTTGGCAATGTACCTCAAGACGGAGGTACTGTCAGTCCAGTAGTGGACGTCAAAGTGCAACTTTATTGCTGAAGAAATCAGTGCGACAAACTTCACTGAAAGACTGGCTGCGGTTAACTCCATCCTCGGAGTAGTGACCTTCTTGAGGGGAGCAACCCTTGATTTGCCCATAAGCAGATTGCAGAAAACTCTGCCTGAACTATCCTCAAGTCGTGTGTAAATGGCGATGCCGTACCCTTCGTCCGAAGCATCGGAAAAGGCGTGAAGTTGGAAAGTCCCAAGCTTAGCAAAGTCACTTGGTCGCAGCCTCCTTGGTACTGACAACTGCTCTAACTTGACAATGTCTAGCAGCCATTTCCTTGTCTCCAATCTCCTTGTCCCACCCAAGGTCTTGCTTACAAAGCCGCTGCAGCATAATTCTAGCTGGAAGGATGAATGGACCCACTAGGCCCAAGGGGTCGAAGACGCTGCTAACAACAGAAAGAATGCCTCTACGCGTAGCTGGACGGTCCTTCAGGTTGACCTTAAACCCAAAGGTATCCTCCAGGGTATTCCAGAAGACTCCCAATGCCCGCTCTGATTGGGGCTTGTCAATGCTCTCAATGGTCAGCTGCTGAGACTCTGATCTCTCCTCTTGTGGAATGGAGTCATTCACTGCCTTGTTATTACTAACCCACTTGTGCAGGTTGAACCCTCCACGGCTGCACACCTCCCTGACAGTTCTCCTGGTCTCAATAGCTTCCTTGGCATCAAAACATGCACTGAGATAGTCATCGACGTAGAAACTTCTCGGAATCTCATGATGCTGGTTGTCTGCTGCACATTTACGCAGAGCTGCTGAAGCGCAAGATGGCGATGATACAGCACCAAAGGGGTGTGACCGCAGACAGTAAACCTCTGGTGGTCGGGATGTGTCTCCATCTGGAAACCACAGGTAACGTAGACAGTCTCTGTGTTGTTCAGAGACCCTGACTTGGAAGAACATGCCCTCTATGTCTCCCATGAGTCCAAGTGGTTGCTGCCTGAAGCGAAGCAGCATCTCTACAACTGTGTTTGTGAGAACGGGTCCAGGGAGGAGTACATCATTGAGTGAAACTCCTCTGGTCTTCGCCGAGCAATCAAAAACTACCCTTATCTTGCCCGGTTTGGTGGGGTTGTAGATGCCATGATGAGGCATGTACCACCGGTTCACTACATCTCTGCTGTCGTCGGGGGCTTCAATGACTTTCTCTGCATACCCTCTCTCGAGTAGTGAGTTCATGAAGGTCACATAGTCTTGGTGGAAGATCGGATTGTTTCTGAGTTTCTTATTTGGGAAAATCAAACGATCCATGGCAAGACACTTGTTGTCTTCTAGCTTGCAAGCTGGATCCCGAAATGGCAGGTCACACTGATAGTGACCGTCTACCAGCTTCAACGATCTTCCAATGATTTCCTCAAATTGCTTATCTTCAACTGAAAGCTCCTTCTTACTGTCCACTAGTCGTTCTGGAAAGTCCATGTCTATGAACGATCTGACCATGTCTTCCAACTTCTGAAGTTGTCCTGCCTCTTCTCTAGCTAGTTGAAGGTTGGAAAGGTGGCGCGGCTCCTCTCCGTCTCTGACCATGCCCCATATTATCCATCCAAGGACTGATCTGGCTCCATGAGGCTCACGTAACGGCCCTGTCTTCAGCTCTTGTGGTGTATATGCGGCTGGGACGTTATTGCCTATCAGCATCCCCACCTCGGCCTGAATAACTGGAAGCTTAATCCCTCTGAGGTGTTCAAACCCATCAACGTCTTCTTGCGTTGGCATGAGATATCTGGTGACAGGCATCTCGGATTTGGTGTAGACCACAGGGAGCTTTACAGCAGGACCTGAGTCCAGCCCACAAACTTCTAGCCCCGAGATACGGTGTGTGGTGAAATTCTGAGTCTGTCCCATGGTGCATAATTCCATGGAAGTGGCCTTGCCAGTTACTCCAAGCTGCTGTGCAAGGTTCTCAGTACAGAAAGTCACGTTGCTGCCCGGGTCGAGGAAGGCGTAGGTCTCCACTGTGGTATTGGTAGTTGGGGACCTGACCCTTACTGGTATGATGGCCATGGTGCAAAGACCCGCGCCGGCTCCCATGTGAGAGCTAGCCCTGTCCTTGCATGGAGCCATGTAAGTGGAACATGATTTCCCCCTGTCAGTGGTCTCGGTGGTCTCGGGCGTCTCGGGCTTTGGAGACTCTTCTCCCCTTTTCTCTTGTTGTTCCCTTTCCTTGTGAAGAACTGTGGGATGCAGGGCGTTGCACTCCTTGCTCTTGGTCTTGGCTCTGCATCGTTTACTCAGATGGCCATACTTCAGGCAACCAAAGCAAAGTCCCTTAGACTTCAGGAATTGCAACCGTTCTTTGAGTGACTTGGCCATGAGCTTTCGGCACTCCTGCATTGCATGTCCTGATCCCTGACAGAAACTACATGGCTTTGAGCTTGCTATATCGTCTGCGAACTTGGTGCCCGAGTCTGCGTAGACTTGCATTTCCTGCTTACTGACACCAACAGACTAAGCTGCTCCGGAAGCACACCCAATCTTTCTGACCGATGGCTGAGGGCGTCCTCCTCCTCCCACATGTTTAGCTTCCTTGGGCTTGCCTGCCAATGCAACTCGTCCATATACTGGGTCTGTTGCCTTCCTAGCTTCTCTTTGGACGAAGTCTACCAGGTTTGTTAAGGTCACCAGCTCTGCGTTATCTTTCTTGTTCATGACTATGTTTCGCCATCTATCATGTAGATAGAAGGTGAGCTTGGAGACCAGTCGCTTGATGTTCTTGGAATACTCCAGAACCTTTGCGGCATTTATGGAGTGTACTGCATTTTTACACTCCACCAGGAAAATAGCGCAGGCGTCAAGTCCAGACGGGTTACCGGGTCTGATCTCTGGCCATCCAAGAGCCCTCTGTACATAAAGCATTGGCCAGCAGGTCCACATCTCCATACCATTTCTCCATTTCTTTGAGTGCAGCCGGGTAGCTGACATCGGCAGAAAGACAGCTATAGCCATTCACGATGTGGTGTGGCTCTCCCTTAGTTAACTGCTCTAGGTAGTTCATCCGTTCTGGCGGATGAATCTCTTGTACTCCAGGGGATCTCCCTTAAACTTAGCCGGGTCAGAGGCGGGCTTCCTGATCTCCTTGACTAGGTGTTGCGCTACCGACACAGTTGACACTACCAACGGGTTCTGACTCACGCTGCCCTCCTGAGCGTCACTTGAGCGTCCAAATGACACTTGATCCTCCTGCTTGACGATCTCTGACTTCACTACTGTTTTAGTGTCCGGCTCTTTCGTGTCTTAAATAGGGGCCTGCTGGGGGGACTTACTCATTGTACTTGTGAGTTCACCTGTTAGACGTGTGGTGTCTGAATCTTGAGTTTGGGGTTGACATCTTGCCTGGGCCGGAGTAGACATGGGGAACGGTGACATGACTTGGGATGCTGAGGGGATGTATTCTGGTGCAGCAGGATTGAAAGCTCTGCCTAGCGATGAGGGTGGTCTCAAGGAGAGCAGGGGCAAAGCACTCAAATTTTGCTCGTCTCGAAGCTCACTCTGCTCCAGTTTCATCTAGGATTGCTGCCTTTGCACTTGAAACCTGCAACTCGGTCCTGAGCTCCAGCTCTTCCTCTTCCTCTTTCTGTTTTAGTCTCAGTTCTTCTTGTCTCCTCCTGGCTTCAAACTGGAGCCTCTCCTCCTCCAACTTTCCTTTCTCTCGAAGTGCTTTAGTTCGGGCCAATAGTTCAGCAGTCTTCTGATGCTCCATTGCTCTGGCTATCGATAAGGAACTGGAAATACGACTCCCAGCAGAACGAGAAGTATGTGACCTCACTGACCTCCCACTGTCCCCATCATGTATGCTGGTGTGGTACACTAGCCATTGATCTAGTGTGTCCTTAAAGTCCTGGAAACTGCTGAGCTCAGGCTGTAGTTCTACCTGCACTGTAGGCCGCCGGTCATCCGTAACCAGTGCTAAATATTCACCGTGGTGAGTCAAGAACCGTTCATATTCCTGAAGCCATCTTGAGTGCTCAGCTCTGACTTTCTTCACGTCTGGTGGAAGTACTAACAGCAACGGTTGAATGCTGTCCTTCATTTTGATGAGAGCCTGGGCGCTGTCTCGCCGATTCTCCATCGTTGACTTCACTTTGGCCCGCGTGGCCATAGCTGTGGCCTTGGTTTCCGTACCATCGACTTGGGCCTCCATTATTTGCTCTAATTCTCCAGTGTTGATCTCAAGTAAATTGTCTCTTGACTATTGACTCTGGGTTTATCCACAGCGTTGACTGTAGGTTAATCCACAGCGTTGACTCTGGGTTTATCCACGGCGTTGACTGTAACGTCGGTTTAAATGGAAATACTTGTTTATTCTCTCTCTGGGTACCGACATACAACTGCCCTTTAATGCCACTAGAGCTGCCTGATGCCACGTCAACTATAATCAAAATACAGAAAAGAAGTAAACAATAAGTGTATATTGAACAGCCAAAATTAGTATAACATAGAGCAAGGAACAAGCTCCCAAAAGCAAGGAAGTATGGAACCCCACCCCAAGAGGGCGCTGTTGCCTAAAACGGCAACGTACGTTACGAACTGAGCCCCATGATAATTAAATCTATCCAAAATCACTACAATTTTACCACAGATGTTCGGCCTATGAGTTGGAATTATTAGATAAAGAATAAGTGTGGCCCCGATGAGGACAGAAATTATACCAGAATCTAACAAAGTGTCACGATACAAGCTTACAATAAATGCACTAGTTTTATAACTGACAATAAACCCATCCCACGACAAAACATAGCTAATTTTACCTCCCAAATTTCCCTTCTAAATCTACCCCACTACAAAATGTACAGGGCTATACAGGGCATTTAGAAAAACAAGGGAAACTCCTTACCGCTGGTTTGGGATCCAGGGTCCTATAAACCTTGACAAACTAAATGATTTCTACTAGTGAGTTCTACGAAACTGACAAACGTGGTTTTCGCAATCCCCTTTTACTTCCGGGTATCTAGCGCCCTCTGTTGAATGTCGCGTATGCGAAATCCATCCCAAAACAATAATTTTGCAGCACACTTACAAGACCTAAATTCTGTTACCATACGACCATGTCCCTGTTTTTAAATTTACTCTCATTTTTCAAGTATTGGTCTGAGTTCCTATAAAACTTTGACACAAGGGTCATTGAGTAGCAAAGATAATTTCGGAGATATTTTAGCTGAGGTGAATTATAATGTAATTAACAGAAGTTTAGGTTTAGTTTCTTGGGGAAAGTTTTTACATTGTACAGGCTGTGATGAATTTTGATGAAATTAGATGCACTGACCGTTAGGTGGGAAGACACATTTTTCGTCTTTGAAATAGTGGGGTCAAAAGTCAAATGTTTCAGATTGGATGAATTTTGATTGAATGGAGTGATCCTTGAGTGGGGAGGCGGGGGGGGGGGTGGAGGGGGATCATGATGCCTCTTCAGAAATTGGAGGTCAAAGGACTATAGGGGTCGTATAAGGTTTTTTTTTTCAATTTTTAAAGGGCACGCAATGTGACTGTCTTTCAACAGAAATGAATGGATGTTGCTGAGGGGATGCTGATGTTTTGTGTTGAGGATTTTGTGTCATAGGTCATCCAGGGGTCAATTGAAGTCATAATGGACAAAATCTGAAAATGCTATTACATGGAAACATGGTTACTCAAAGTAATGTTGCTTAGAATAAAGGTTATTGAAGTCTTAAGGTATAGTGTATATGATTTGGGTCAAGGCCATTTAGGGATCATAAGAAGTCATTGTTAAATGTGCTTCAAGTAGGCTTCGCGCACATGTTGGTTGCAACTGGTGATCACTTTGTGTGCAAAATGAATGCCAGCAGCATACATGTACACACCCAATGTAGGCCATAGGCCAAAATCTGTATCAGGTCTAGAAGTTGAGGTTCGTCTTGACTTTTTTCCTGATTACTTTTCACATTTTTGGTCAATAATAGTATCTTGCCATAACTCTTTTGTTTTAAATACATATAAAAAGGAAGTTGGCATGGATAATATGATTCGTTATTTAACACGGGACATGATGCTCACATTTTTGAAAGTTTTTTTGTTGTGGAATCAATCCTTTCAAAGATGAATTTGATGAGATTTTGATGTGGCGTTATTTAGTAAGGATTTGTATTAAATGTAGGTACATCTGTTGGCCCTTTACAACACAAAATCAATCACAAGTCAATCACTAGTCATTCAGTTTCAAATTAATAAGTGACACACTATTTTTTCCCTCCATTTCTTTTTGGGGCATAAAACGGGGCTTCCCGAATCCAAATCGAAAAGGCATCGCGCTGTCTTGCAAAAACAAATCGTATGTGACGTGACATGATGTGCGAGCGCTATAGGGCCCGCAGTCTTTGAAATTTACGCACAGTACACTCTGAATAGCCGGTCAGCTTCGCCGCTTACGTTTTCCCCATGGCCAGGGGTTAATGGGGGAACGCGCATGCGCCCATAGAGGTGAGGCTGGTATGCAATAGCAGCGATGCATTGCGATCGCCCTCATGTGGTATAGTTACATTGGGGGAAAAATCCCCTGTATTTCTAATTTGTGCAAACGATGTTGCATGCACATTGTAAAATATCAATTAACATGTTCCAAACTGCAACCGAGGAACGAAGTTGCCACTAAAAATTGAAGACGAGATTACAGGCTTTGGCCCACGGTCTAATGATTTTGTTTCAAAAAGTTGGATTTTTCATTCCTCAATTAAAAGATTAAATTTTAAAATATTCCTCGTAATGTGGAAAGACTTTAAATCATGTAATAAACTTACATATTTTCCCATTATGATTGGGATTGATGTTGAAATTACGCTGGTTTTTGCTGCTTGAAAAGAGTCATTTTAACTCCGAGTACGAAAAACGTTGCGCGCACGACACGTTACATTCACGGGCCATGCGGTGACGTACAGACCGGTCCATGCATTCAAGATCCACGGCAAGAATCTCCTGCTCGGGTGACTGATTTTAACTAGGTCTTGATGGTAGTATTGCATTGCAGACGTCAAGAAACCATACACGAGTTGGAAGTTTATGAAAAAGTGCATTCAACCATCTTCGTTCCCTGATTATCAGTCTATGATTATCTGTCTGGGTTTTTTTTAGCTTTTCCGCATAGTTGTGGAAAGCCTTTCTTTCTGTTCTGATTTTGTTTTCTTTCTTTCTTCCCCCATTTGTTCTATCCCAAATCCCACAGACTTTGTGCATGATTTTTGTAACATCCACTTTTGGCATTACTCTTTGTATTTATTCAAATTCAGCATAGGCATAGTCCCTATGCCTATAGCAAAGTTGTGTCCTTAACAGTGACGTTATCATGATGTCACCATGGGTCACGTAACGTCAGCTTAAAAGTGCATATTTAAAAGTGTAAATTTGGGAACACTTGAACTAAATTCCAACACACAATTATAGTATTACATGTACCACAAAAAAATATCTTGATAAACATTTATTATAAGTTGCAAATAATATACATATTCCCTTTATTCTTCATTTCTCTATGCAGCCATTCCATTTTGCAGCATCTAAGAGAAATAAATATCTGCTTTGGTTAGCACACACATGGGTTGTCTTTTTTCTGCTTCCCCCCTCCAACCCCATATTACAGACAGAGGCTCCAGATGACCTTTACCAGATGACGGTTGACCCCAAAAAAGCTCCTGATATTGCAGAAAAGTTGGAGATACAATTTAAAAGAGGTGAGCCCATAGCTGGAAATTGTGACAAACTCATAATTACAATTATTACGTCTGACAAGGACCAACTCCCTGCCACGAATGACATGCTCACAAATAAATTCCATTTGCCATTTAAGTAACTTTTTCATGCTAAAGGCAATTTGTCAAGGGCATTCAGTGGCAACCAAGAAAAAATAGAGTAGACTATTACCATGATTATGACAATAATTATTGTCATTGGTGTGTATTGATTGATTGAGGGAATATAACTGAGAGACACAACCTTTTGCACACTTTTTTTTTTCAACCAACATTGGAAGTTGTTTCATTTGGTATCGCTGAATTCAAATGTATGTTTTCATGTCCCACCAGCAAAGCCAAAGTTTCTGCTTATACTGTTTCCGCCTTGTCCGTCTGTGTGCGTGCATGTGTGCCTTCATGCACAGGCATTGCAGTATGCATGGTGTTCTATGCACTAGTTCCCTTGTGCAGGTCACACAGGCGCTCCATGCACTAGTCCCCTGGTGCTGCAGGTCACACAGGCCCTCTATGCACTAGTTTCCTGGTGCAGGTCACACAGGCGCTCCATGCACTAGTCCCCTGGTGCAGGTCACACAGGCGCTCCATGCACTAGTCCCCTGGTGCAGGTCACACAGGCGCTCCATGCACTAGTCCCCTGGTGCAGGTCACAGAGGCCCTCTATGCAGGTTTCCCTGTGTCACTCCCATCTATGCTAACATCGATCTCCAAAGGGATTCCAATAACCCATCTTATCAATGATCTACTGCACTGGCGGCCTTTTCAGGACAACCTGCTGTGGTGTGCACACGTGTGGTCGTTTTAACCCTCATCTACCCTCACAATGGATGCCTCAGGCAGGGTTAGAGAGTCCATCTGGATGGCCAGTCAGGGCCCGTCACTTGATCAACTAAAGAGAGCAAATTACACATCCTTGCAGTTGCTCGAATGCAGAGTCCCAATCAAGCCTGTCGTGGTCAAGACGGACAACTCCACAGTACAAATTGTAGTGTCTTACATCATGTATTAAGAAGTTACATCAACCTTCAAGGGGGAACTCACTCTCTATCTCAATGCTTGCAATTTGGAACCTACTCAGGTGATTCCTTCCGTGACACATCTTCCTTGTAGCATCCCATCTATCCAGAAAGAAGGTACTTGCCAACACTCTTTCCAGAGGTTAAATCACTTCAACAGAATGGTATCCTCACCCATCGGTATTCAGATACATGTAGGTCCTCAATATTCTCGGAATGCTACTTCAGGTCCTACTTGCATCCCATCTGAACAACCAGCTTCCAGCTTTTTGCTCAAGTCATATTCATCCTATGGTCCTATGGTCTTTTCAGCGTAGGATATGGTGGTGCCCTGTGCTAGCTCTAAGGTGCCACAATGCTCACACTCAGCCTTCAAGAGGTAACATCAAGCAGCTGCTCACTACAGCCATCTAGCCTTACCATCAAGCCTATGTGACCATGATTACTCGATGGATATTGGAGACAATAGTAAGACCTTCCGAGAATCGAGGATTGAAATCTCAAGCTTCGGAAATACTCAGCGTGACATCTTCCTGGACCGAGCTGCTTGGAGTTTCTTTTCAGATACCATGAAATTGGAAATTCTCTTTCAGATATCAGAAAAATGGCCTGCTGGAAGAATCCTTGCACCATCACATCTTGTTCAAAATATTTAAAAGATGCTGGGCAAGCAGAGGGTCACACGAAACTGAGGGTCACATAAATAAATAAATGCTGTGACAAAGGTACCCATTCTCATTGTGTTCTCCCAGGCGCGTACGCAGGGGGGGGGGGGGTGTTTTGGCTGTTAAACACCCCCCTTTGCCATGTAAAAATATGGAGGGAAAAGAGAGTTATGTGACCGAGCGCGGAACAATTACAAATTATGTGCATGTTCTCAACTTTAAGCTTTGAATACAGAATACGCTTTATAAGAGCAAGAGTATATAGGCCTATATGTATTTGAAACAAATGAAACAAAATATCCCCTCATAATTTTAAAAACTTCTGCCAAAAAAATCAGGGGAAAGTGGCCAGGAAATGCCTCAGATTGCACCACAGAGCATCTACGATCCAAAATTTCCTGGGGCCCTTGAGCGGGCCCCGGAACCCATGCCGTAAGTGCTTCGCGCTCCGCGCCCGCATTAGTCCTCCGGCCAAATTCCCTCTATGCTATAATTTCACCCTAGCGGTGCCCCCACCTTATTTGTACCTTCAGCAACGAATGGCTGAGGCGCGGACTACAAGTGGCCTAAATTCCTTTCCAAAATAGACAATTGTGAAAAAATACGGAGATGGAACATGGTTCTCAACTTTGAGTACATAAGAAACTTTATAAAGAACAAAAAAATAACAAATTTAAATGGAATTTTCGATGTTTAAAACGTTTTCTGAACGGTGGAAGTGGCCAGGAATCGCCTCAGATTGCACCACAGAGCATCTGAAATGCAATTTTTCCGGGGCCCTTAAGCGGGCCCCGGACCCCACGCCGTAAGGGCTTCGCGCTGCGCGCTCGCAGGTCCTGGACCCTTCATTACAATTCTAGGCCCCCCGGCAAATGGCAGTCTGAATCCGCCCCTGTGACCAGAGCGCATATGTATCCTGTATCTGGAGTTTGGCCTTAGGGGTGGGGGCGGTTTACACAAAGATTCCCAACGGATGAGAATCATGAGATCCAGGGGACGAAGCTGAGTAATTTTAGCCAATTACAAGAACAGATCCTAGCACTTCCGCAGCCCGTGTCACTTTTTTTTCTTGAATTTTTTCTTATTTTTTGATAAAATGCTGTTGAGGGAGGGGACTGCCCACATTGACCCCTTTAGTCATATGTTCATCGTATACTCTTAAGACACAGAACATGTTTTGTTTTTGTTTTTGATTTACTATGTTTTAGCTCAAAAAGATAACTGGTGGTCGTGGGTTCCCAGCCCTTCGAGTTTCACCCGTCCAAATATACCCTCTTTTATTTCTGGCGCCAACACAAACTCCCGGCTTTTATTTTAGCGTTAAGTTTAGCCCACTGATACTATCTTTTATTTCTGGTGCCAACACAATTTACCATCTTCATTTCTAGCATCATAAATGATGACGTCCAATTTTGAAACACCCCCCTTGAAAAAATCCTGCGTACGCCACTGTGTTCTCCACTTTCATTATGGAGGTACATAGTCTGATTTTTTTTGTGATAAGCTAAGTATCGCGGTACAGATTTTTCGTAGTCAATACAATGTTTGTCCAACACCATTTTGGTATTGCAATTGTTGCAATGTCTCACTATAATCTATTTTTTTCAAAGACCTTAGTCCCTTATCACAGGGTTGGTATCCAAATTGATTATTTTCTTGTCATGATTTGCAGGTGTTCCTGTTCGAGTGAAGAACCTGGCTGATGGCACTGAGAAGACAGACCCATTAGAGTTGTACTTATACCTCAATGAAGTAGGGTAAGTTTCTTTACTCATTGGTAACCCTTCCCTTTTGTCTGTGTTTGTTTTTATTCAACATAAATACCTTCAAAACAGGATCAGGCTAACTTAAATTATCCTGTCAAAAGCAAACAAAAGTGTCCGACTTGAACAAAGTTTTCTTACAGGATTTAGTCCAGTAAGAATTGACATGAAAAGTACCTGACCCTAACATTTTAGCTAATAACCAACTGTTTACTCAAAAACCTTTATATGCAGGTTGCCATGAACACATACGTAAAATTCAACCAGTTTTGTTCTTGGGGGAAAAATGGTTTTTAAGCTCTTAAAAATAATGATGTTTGCACCCAAAATGTTGTATGACCCAATTACTTATATGCCCAAATGAAAATAACGACAGGTAAAAGAAACTATAAGTTGTGGTTGTGAACAACCGCAGAGCTGTTCCCAGTTTTGATTGTGTATTGGACCGTAAACAAAATGATTTAGGCCTAATGATTTTTAACAAAAGAAAAGAAAAAAAGGAAACTAATCAAATTTAAATTATTACTTTTAAAAATTGCACTTCTGGTACAACCGGAAGTAAGGGTCACATGATCTTGACATTCGAGAAGGTGCATTTCAGTCCAATATGAGTAAATGTGCAAAGAACTGTATTCATAACTTATTGTAGTGTGGAGATATGGTGATCACAATATTGCCTCATTAGATATTCATGACGTCCTACCATGAGAATAATAAAATGCACCGTATTAATAATGTAATATATTAATCTTTGAATGTTGCTTCTTACTATTATTAGTTATCAACCCGGTCAAATTTATAATTCATGAGATATGATAATAAGGGTCTCAAATTAACACCTCGGTAACACCGAAGTATGGGTCACATGACCTTGACATACCGATTTTTATCATTTCCGTGTCTATTTACCTACCAGGTTTGATATCAATTGGTCAAACAGTGCTATACAGGGATGGGATTTCTTCGGGGGGGGGGGGTTTCCGGGAATTTTTAATTTTTTTTGGTCCCAAAAGTCCACCAACTTGAATCATGTGAATCCGTTGAGAAAATAGGGGGTGGAATGTGCTAATTAGTTATTCATTATGAGTTTTGCTTGCCGAAATATTCGAAATTTACTCATCAGTGTTGTAGGACTCGGACTCGAGTCCAGACTCGAGTCCTTTTTTCAAGGACTCGGACTTGGACTCGAGTCTTTTGCTCAAGGACTCGGACTCGGACTCGGACCCCAAGGACTCGAGGACTCGGCTTCGAGTCCGGCTCGAGTCCGGCAAAATCGGGTCTTTTTTAGCTGTTTTATTTCAATTATTTTATGTCTTTCACCTTGATTTGGTTTTGCTGTGGAACCGAATTCCGCAGTTCTGCCGCTCGCAAAAATAACTTGCCGATTGATCAATGATCAATTGATTCATTCCAACCTAACCTAGCCAATTGCCCACCAAATAAATCGATTCATCAGTTATTCAGTTGCTTGCCGATGTGTTGGACTTTTTGTTCAATATTACTAACATGGTTGACACAATGACAAGGAGCTATCTCAGCCGCATGGAATCAACGCCATACAATTGGGCTCGAATTCATACCCATTTAGCGCACGTGGGTGCTTTTACACGCCCAATATGATCAATATCACCCAACTTGCCGCGTATTGCTTGTATGATACAACTTCCGGGTTTGGGGTGTTTGGGCGAAAAAAACACCCAAAATCTCAATGATCTGCGTCGCTCGCTTCACTTTACACACCAGTGTTGTAGGACTCGGACTCGGACTCGAGTCCTTTTTTCAAGGACTCGGACTCGGACTCGGACATCAAAAATTGACAAGGACTCGGACTCGGACTCGAGTCCTTTGCTCAAGGACTCGGACTCGGACTCGGATGAGGAGGACTCGACTACAACACTGGAACCCATTTACCTCATATACGACAACGCGAGGCCTCACGTGCGAGCCCAACTCCCTGAAGGTGCCAACCCAATGATCCAGCTGAAGCGCCTCCCTCCCTACTGCACGGAGATGGCACACTCTGCATTCAAGGCTGCAGTTAAACGCATCCTTGGGTTACCTGAGTGGCAACAACGTGTAGGAGACAGACAGGCTGCCCAGCAAGCAGGAATGAACATGCAGCAGTGGAGGTGCGATCTCCTTCAACAAGCAGCCATCCAGAGCGTTGATGTCATCACCCAAGTGAAGTGCATGCAGTGGTACAACCATACCCAAACATATATGCCAAGATGTCTGGCACGCCAACAGATTGATGGTTGAGGAAGAAACAACATAAACAATAAAAAAAACAGGAAAAACATAAAGAAACACCCCATTCAAACACAATACAAAATTAGGTCTTGGTCAGTTAACCAATACAGATGCCCCCCCCCCAAAAAAAATAAGAAGAAAAAACCTCATTGGCCCCATGTAAAGTCTACTGGAAGCATAAATAAAGAAAACAAGGTTTGCCTGAATTAAAGTGAAGATACGAAACAGTTGCCTAGTACAGTTAATCTGTTTATTCGTATTTCTTTAGTCGTACTTATTTGAATTCTCTTTAAGCGAAATTGATTGCCTCTTTACGAAATTGAAAAAATTTAAATCAGTAAAATCTCCAGTCGAACCAGCTTTGCTAAATTGAATGATGATGGTGTGTCACGAAAAAGAATGACGATATGCTAAATTGAACACAGTGTTAAAGGAATTTGAATGCCTCAAAATGAAATTGAATCACAGAATTCTGAATTTGAAACGCAGTAACAACTGGAGAGGCAAAATAGCTTCAATTCGAACGTGCAAAAATTTTATTGGCTTCTCATTTGCCGAAATTGACCGAGAAAACCTATATTAAGAATATAAACCACCCCTATTCATCATAATGTTAACCCTCTATTCAAAGTACCTTTCCTTCTCTTCACTATGCTTTTTATCCCATCTCATTTGGACAATCCTGTGCAGAGATAGAGTACATTGAAGAAGGGTTATAAATTCCAAGCTGGTCTGATTTGTGAAATCACACATACCTAATGAAAGGTTTGAATTCAGTACAGGTGAAAGTATTTGTGGATCACAAAGAAGGACATGTGTGGCAGGATTAGGCTTACATAATCCTTTAGTCCACAATCAATGTTATTAGTCAATAATTCATGATGCTTTGAAACAATGATAGTCCAGTTATTAAATTTAAGTGATACTTATCATCAGTTGTTTCAAAGAAAGTTTTGTTCTGGTTTAATTGTCTTCAATGCATACCTGCATTGTACATAACTGGTCGTTGTGTTAAGGTCATTGAATCAGACCAACCCGCTTCAGAAGGGCTTCACAAAACTTGTCATAACTCTTGAACCAATAGTCCAAATTCCACCAAACAAAAATCTTGTCAAAGATGAAATTATGGACAATCAAATCCTTATCAAATTAGGCACACCAGTAGCATAATTTTCTCAGAAAAAAAATCGCTTTGAATCCTGCGTTTTTCTTGACACACGCTGTACATGTACATCGTGTAAGTCCTATGCACGATGTTTTAAAGCAGAGGCACGAAACACGCAATTGTTTCAGACCTACCCTTAGACCTTCATTTACAACACAAATAAATAGAAAAACTATCAGGGTTGATTTTTCAGGAATTTTTAAAGGAAAATTGGTCTTTTCATTATAACTTCAGGTCTGATGACATCATCATTTTTTTTCTCGCGCAGGTGTTTTCTGCATTAAGGTCATCATATTCTCCAATTTTGAAGTGATTACCAAAAACTTCGTGACAGACATCGACTGAATATGCATTTTAAACATTTTCAATCTGCCCGTAGAGGGCGCTCTATCATGTTATGACGTCACCAGTATTGTTTTTATGAAATACAACCTAGCTACACACTAACATCGTTGCAAGCAAGTTCACATCTTTTTCTGATTTTAAATTATAAGGCACTTCAAGTTACTTCCTGTTTGGACCAGAAGGAAAGGTCACGTGATTTTGCTCACACAATATAAAACAAAGATCCTGGATTATTCTATCAATTCCTGCAATCGTCAAGTTTGGGTCACTCACGGCTGATTTTATACTGATTTTCAAAGATTAAATCTATTAATCTTTAACGTAACATTGCGTGACCCATGATATGACTTCACTCTTCGGGACACAACTATGCTATAAGGATTATTCCTATGCTAACTTTGAATGATGTACGATAAAGATTAATGCCAAAAGTCGCATGTAGAAAAATCGTGTACAAAGTCTATGGGATTTTTTCGTACAAAAAGAAAAAGAAAAACTAGAGATCTATGTCTGTTTGCAATAGAACGTAGGGCTTTTCCGCATTACAATTTTTTTTATCAATAATACGTCCCCGAGTATGTATGTGCAATGTTTGAATCGAATCAGACCTGGCTTGAACAGGTTCCTGTAGTGAAAGAAAATGTGACAATTGTAGATTTATCGGAAGGATTTTCCTTTCGATAAAACACAAAGTATAGTGTACAGATACATGTATACATGTGTTGTTCACTACAGCCTAAATACACCCTTTTTTGTCTAGTTTTCAAGTGAATTTTCCAAAATTAAACCAACTATCTTCATAAAAAGCAGACATTCACAGCTTGATATATCCCATCTATAAATAAAAAGACATTTATATAATTGCGAAACAAAACGTACATAAACAAAGGAATTTAACATGCATGACATGAAACAAATTAGCAACCTCAAAACGTACCACCCCACACTAAAATTATATGTGTTCGTGTGCATGATGATTTGCTGTACACCGTCCTCCGCCCACGTACAAGCAAAAAGATAAGGCAGAAAACCCAGAAAAGTGTCGCCACAAGGCACTAGCACAAGCTAATCAAACGAGAGCTTGTTGCTTTCTTTATCGCTGTGTGGTGATCTTTTTTTTTTGGCCTAATCTAGTCCAGTCACGGCAAAGGAACTAAAAAAGAACAACCAAAGTCATCCTCAAAATCACACCCCAACTTCTAGTGAACCAAATTCTGCCAAAATATACTGAATCTATTACTGAATATACCAAATCCGCATATCATTCAGAAAAAAAAACGTTCGCTTTAATACCATGCATGCCATCTTGGAGACTCGCTGCTTCTTTTGTAAATGTGTAGTTCATAAAAACAGAGCTGTCGAACTTTCACAATAACACGTCTAAGTCTTGTGCCCAATTTGTGACGAAGCCCTGCAGATAAAGGTCGGGATTTGACCCTCAGCAGCACGTAAGCTGCGGGCTGATGTATGTGAGTATGTGTACAAAGAATGTACATGTACATTGTGGACGTCCTGTGCGTGTTTTAAAGCAGAGGTATTGTCAACCTGAAGTTTTAAGCGTGTGCAGGGCATGTCCAAGTTCACTTATTGCCTCGAAACTTCAAAATGTTTTAGACCTACTCGTAAATCGACAGTTAAAGTAAAAGTACAATCTAGCCACAGACTAACAACGTTGCAAGCAAGATCATATCTTTTTTCAATTTTAAATTATAAGGAAATTCGAGTTACTTCCGGTTTAGACCGGAAGGAAGGGTCACGTGATTTTGCTCACACAAGATAAAATGAAGATCCTGGTTTATTCTATCGATTCCCGCAAACGTCAAGTTCGGGTCTCTCACGCCTGATTTTATACTGATTTCCAAAGATTTAATCTATTAATCTTGATCGTGACATCACGTGACCCACGATGACGTCATGATGACGTCACTCTTCGGGACACAATTATGCTATAAGGACTCTGCCTGACTTTGAATGATGTACGACATAGATTAATGCCAAAAGTGGCGATGAGAAAAAATGTGTACAAAATCTATGGGGTTTAGGCAAAGTACAAAGTCTATGGGGTTTAAGAAGGAAAAGCCAGCACAAAAACAAAGGCTTTTTTGCAAATTTGCAAAAAAGCCAAAAAAGGAAGAAAAAAACTTAAACCAAAAAAAAAAATTGAAATTGGAAACAGCCTAAAAAAAACCAAAATAACAACACATGGCTAGTACAAGCAGTCATGGCACTATTTGCGGAAGCAAAGACCCACATCCAAACGTTGTGTGGTGACAGCAAAAGCTTTGATGTTAAAGTGGGAGTTCATCAAGGTTCAGTGCTCAGTCCTCTCCTCTTCATCATCGTAATGGATGTCATCTCAAAAGATATTAGGGAAGGCTTTCCGTGGGAACTGCTCTATGCAGATGACCTGGTGCTGATGGCTGAGAGTGAACAAGAACTGGTAGCTAGAATGTCTTCATGGCAAGCAGCCATAGAAGGAAAGGGTCTGAAAGTGAACGCTGGAAAGTCCAAGGTCATGGTGTCTTCTGCAGATGCAGGTGAGACAGAGAAAACAGGAGAATACCCCTGTGGAGTTTGCTATACAGGTGTTGGAGCAAACTCAATCAGATGCACCAACTGCAGGAGCTGGGTCCATCGCAGATGCAGTGGAATCTCTGGTAGCCTGCAAGCAGCAAGTAAGACATTCATCTGCAAGAGATGCTTAGGTTCAATCTCACAGAAAGGTACCAGTGGGACTTTGACTGGTCTGGATCTCCATGGAGAGATGTATGAAAATGTGGAGAAGTTCTGCTACCTGGGAGACATGTTAGCTGCCAGAGGAGGCGAGACAGCAGCTGTGACTGCAAGGATCCAAAGTGCTTGGAAAAAGTTTCGCGAACTCTCTCCCTTCCTGACCTCAAGGGTGACCCCTCTACATGCTCTAAGAGTGAAAGGGAAGGTGTATGATGCATGTGTAAGGAAATGCATGACATACGGAGTGAAAAATGGGCAATGAAATCGTCTAGTGTACAGCGCTTGGAAAAGGTTGAGATGAGGATGGTGAGGTGGATGTGCAGGACATCACTACATGAAAGAACGAGGAATGAAGTCCTCCTTCAGTCAGTGGGCCTGATGGGGGTAGCAGAGGTTATGAGGATTAACAGGCTTAGATGGTATGGACATGTGGCTAGGAGAGAGGCAACACACTGGCTCCAGAGAGCTTTAAATTTTCGAGTTACCGAAAGAAGGCCTTGTGGGAGACCCAGAAAAACCTGGAGGGAAACTGTAGAAGAAGATGCCAAAACATCTGGTATCGCTTACATGGACCCCACAGACAGGAAAGCTTGGAGAGCAGCCATTAAGGAAATGAAATGTCCAACCCCACAAAGTGGGACAAATGGACTCTAAACGCTGATGATGATGATGATGATGGTTTGGGCTGAAACTAAACTAAAATGATGAAAACTGAGGGCCTAGAGTCGAAATTTACAAGTAATATGTCATTGAAAAATGGTGAACGGTTACAAGGGTACCAGCTGCGTGCGGAACGTCACCGTGCACAGACCGCGAAGTTGACCGGCTGCTGTGCGCTGAATGTGCATAATTATCCAGGGGGCGAGTCGGCTAGGAGGTGAGTAGGAGGTGAGTTGGCGAAGGGGCACGCGTACACGTTACGCGCGTAATGTCATTGAATCACAATTGAACTTAGTACACGTTTACGTCAGTGAAGTAAGAACACACCTGTCTTGATGCCTGCACTTGGAGACAGTTTCGCTTCTCTTATTTAGTGTACCTAGATCTGGCCTACATATGATTGTGTACTTCTCTGCTATATGACGAGATATTGGAGAGACGTTTGTTGATTCCCTCTGGTATTCGTTTGATTACGGTGGGTGGATGGTTGAGTGGCACATTTTCTGGTTTCATGTATGGCTTGTACCTTCCCATTCCCAGGTCTAACCATCTTCCCATGGGGGCGCTGTTCAAAACGTATATCATGGTTACATTAGACAATCACTACCGCTATTCGCTTTTCACGTTACAATAAACAGCCACTCGCGAAAAAAAAGAAGAGTTTTTGTAAAAAAATCGAACAAAATCGTGGGAAAATGGGACTTTATGTTTTTCCAACTAATCATGGGAACACATATGGCTGTGCTTTTCTCCAGATGCCAACTTTTCAGTGGGGGGAGGTGACTTGGGGGGGGGGGAACTTTTTAGACTGAAAAGACCTCTTTTCCTTTGCGCAAGATATATTGATATCTGTATCCTGAAGAACACCCCTTGTGAAATGTGACCAGGCGCCCCCCCCCAGCATTTCGAATTTCCACGGCCGGGCAAATTTTACATTTTGATCAAAATGTAGAAGTAATGTTAACAAATATAAGAAAGTAACGCCTGAAATTTTGACATTAGGTTTTGGCATGGAAAACGAGACCTCCACTTTTTGGCTCCATGTATGGCTCCATGTCTCTGCATAATTGTTTTTGTGTAATTTGTCTAAAATAGTGTGCTTGCTCACTTCAATTTTCAAATCAGGTCAAACAACCCAATTAAGCACCGACTCTTGAGTGTCATGTGTGTAATATTTCTATGACATTTCTCACGAAAAATATATCTTGCAACACTCCGAGGCCCCACTACAGAGCGATAGTCACCACAAAATAATAAGATTCAGAGAATTGAGAAAAAAACCGCATTACATGAACAGAGCACAGAACTTGTGCCCATTAAAGTTATGTAGCGCCCTCTTTAGACGAGCACAATGATGCAGTGGAAACCCTGTATGCACGCAGTGTCGGTGTTGGGAATTCCCCGTTTCGCTGTACACATGGTACATTGTGACTGCTGTTTGAACATTTTAAGTGCAACACAGGACTTGAGGGCACTTTGAAACCCTGTTTTTCCTAATACATCTTGCCAGGCTTCTTTTGTGGAAGTCACTTCAGAGTTGTGAAGAAGCCAGTAGGCGACTGCATTTGCTGAGATTTGGGGTGGTTGGTGTACAGGGTATGAAGCAGCTCCTAGACATTCCAGGCAGTCCCAAGCCTTTCTAATGGATTGTGTGAAATTGAGTCTCATTCCAGCATTGATGACTTTCTATATCTATAGAATTTTAACGGGTCACCCCAGGCTTTATCTTGTTTTGGGTGTTCCTCTGTGTCAGACATCCAGTCACAGGGTCATGGTCAGCAATCTGTTCTTCCACTTCACTACTTCAGCCCTATAACCTTCCCAGTACGCTTTCATGAAAATTCCACAGGGGGAGAGGCTAAGACTCAATCAGAAGGATCTCAATGCCAATATGAATCAAAACAGGTTGCTGGCTACACACGGAAAGAATCACACGGGAGGCATGAAGTGGATGACCATCAGTATCTTTGGAGACCAAACACAGGTCAGGACTTTAGTCCTTCCTTCATCTGCCTGAGTTGGTTGGCATCATACAGAGATAGCACTCACTGTCAGAGGCCCAAGCCATCAGCTGATCACCAACCTCATCTGCACTGTAAGCCCATGAAGTGTGATGACTGTTCAAATTGCTAGCGAAGACTTCTGGATGAGCATTTATGAAAAGCACTGGTGAAGGCCATTTGATGTGAGTTGGTTTGTACATTACTGGTAAGAAGTTGGTCCCACTCCTGTGGGAGGGGGATTTCTCTACAATGCCTGCGTTAAAGTTATACTCAGATTTGTTGCCTTTGAAATGAAAAGCTGGCCTCCAAGGCTCACTTCATCTGTTGCACTTGATCTGATGTCATCTGCTACTTATGCTTGCTTTCTTTTCTAAAATCTTCCAATGCAGCTTTATTGATTAATTCATGTCTTTTATTCATTAATCATTAATCAACAACAACCAAAGGCATGGAGGAAACCTAGAACATTATGAACATGAAAGACGAATCAAAAGAAACAGTATAAATGTCAATGAAGCAAGGAACTAGAAACTAATATGGAAGCAAAAAAGAATGGTCTGCAGAATTGACAAATTAAATAATTAACAATTTAGCGTAAGAAAAGCATAAACCAGGGAATAACGATTGCTTGGCTAGGTCAAGGGAATATTGATGAGTGGGATGGGCGATATGAAAGAATACCTTAATCTTGAGAATCAATCCAAACGGGGCTGTATTTTGAGTAGAAGATAACGAAGGATGAGACCAGTGCTGTTTTTGATAGGTGAACCGTTTTTCGGTTTTTGTCATCAGATTGAATAGGGAGCGGATTTGTGTTTTTTGTTTTTTTTTGTCTATGAAGCCTCTACTTCCTATTTCCAAGGCGATGAGTTTGGAGTTGAAGCCTATCTCACGCAAATCTTGTGTTAGGTTGGCATATTTTTGCATTTTGTAGTCATGGCTTTTAGTTATGTTAGTTTCGAATGGTAATGTCTCCATCAAGTTTTCAGGGAGACATGTTTATTGTAGTGAGTAGATTGTCCTCTAAGGTCAAGAGCTAGAAGGATGTATTGGTGAGAATACAAATTTGACATCCATGTTTTTTTGCTGATGAATTAGATCAGTGACTACAACATGCCTGTCTAACCATACCCTTATGTCACCCACCACTGATTCCATTCAAATGTAAACTCTGTGGCTTACCCAATGAAAGGAATTTTTTTTTTTCACCACTGATATACCTTTCTTTTGAATACACTACTATAAATGAACATTTTGATGAATTTTTTTACAATAGGGGAAGGCATGGTGTCGGTCGAATTGACATTGTTGAGAATCGCTTCATTGGAATGAAGAGTCGCGGTAAGTTCAATATGTTAAAGTTACAGTGTGCTCTCAACAAGTTGTCATAGTGGACAAAAAGGGCAATTTTTAGGGAACCATTTCTAACATGTGAAGCAATGCCTTTCAATGGCGTGTGGACTTTGCGTTATGTTTTCTTCCAAATTTGACCTTTAAACTGTTAACGGACTATTTTTGGACAGCACACCTTCCTGTGTTTACTCGATGTTGCAATTTTGAATTATGTGATATAACAGAATTACTGGGCAATTCTATTAGAATGTGAACATTGCTGCAAATGGACAATTTAAGAAGTCTTCAAAACTACAAGCACCTTAACCTCAAATGTGGTATCAAATTAAAGGGGACAATAAGACCTTTCATTTGAGCAATTTGGCAGTGAGATGGATTAAAGTTAAATGTATATATATGTTTTTTAACCTGTACCAAAGATTGGCAGACAAACTGTAATTCGCTAGAGACTTTGTGACTGATAATTTTTAATAATTGAAATGGTAGTATATGACTTACACCTAATTATGTAATGGCACTAACAAGATTTTTTTCATCAGTGCACAGTAAAATGCAGTGTACATGTATTTAAATTGTTGCCATGTCCTTTTCTTCTAATGTGATTTACAACCGACACAATTTATTTTGTTGGCTTTTTTTTTTAGCCAAGTCACTAAATTTCAAGGGATCTGCTGTGAGAATAATCAACCCCCAATTTGTTGATGTTATAGAATACCAGCGAATAGTTTTATGGAAGACCCAGACAAAATAAGGACAAAAACATTTTTGCATGGATCTCTACAGATTGAATCATGGGTGTCTAAATAGTTTGGTACTCTCAGACATAACAGTACTGTCCCAAGATTTGTGTATGGGTATTAAAGCTGTTATTTGTTGTGAGGATTGAAAGTTGGTGTTATTGTTAATAAAAGTGAAAGTTAATTGTGAAGCCTCCATCTCAAGTTTCTAGGGTTTTTTTTTATATGTTTGTTTTTTCTTCAGGGGTGTATGAGTGCCCAGCAGGACAGATTCTACTCATAGCTCATCTGGACATCGAGAATATAACTATGGACAAGGTAAAAGAAATACTATACTGGTTCAGTAAATATGTTAAGATATAACGGTGTCACTTTGTGAGGTCCGTGCTCCGCAGATTTTGACGTAGAATACATGTTATTCCAGTACGTATTTGGTTTCAAATGTGTGTCTTTTGCCTGTGAAACTATAGATATTGTGTTATTAAAAGCAAGGTTAGCATTTATTTCTTTATTCTCTGTTCCTTGCCTATGATTTTATTTACTGCGACATCCGCCATGCTGCTGAGAATGAAATGATTCACGTACTCACACGTACCCTGCTTTAAATGTACATTGCACAACTACATTGTAATGTGGCACCCCTCGAGTGCTGGAATCGGCTCTGATGGACCCGGGTACAAAATACCCGGCTCCGATCTGAACTAGTCATGGATGGTCCGGTACTACCAAGCTCCATGAATGTCAGTATTATCGTCTAGAAGCCCTAATGTTTTATTTTGTAACTGCACGACTATTCATTCTTCACCATGTGCACCAATCAGAATGAACCCAAGCGAAGGATTAATTCTTTTTCATGCAACATTAGATTCCTGACTCGTTTGGAGCTGGGTACTTTGTACCTGTACCCAGGTCCATAGTGCTGATTCCCGCGGCACTCAGAGCCGGGTTCATCAGAGCTTATTCCAGCACTCAGAGCCGGTATGATATGAAAATGGGACTCCTGTGAACATCAGACTCCAGTTTGGTTTTATTGGTTAATCCCTCTCACACGATCGGTCCTTTTCCTAAATATCTATGCATGAGCATGCTCATTAAACCTAAATCACATTACACCCAGACTTGTATTCGAGTCACGAAACATCGAGTCCAAGTCCGAGTCCGAGCCACATTTCTCGAGTCCGAGTCCCAAGTCCTCCCGGTCGAGTCCGAGTCACAAGTCACCTCTAACATTGTATTGAAAAATCATACATTTTAGGGAATTCAGAGATTCAGAGTCACCTTTGATATAGTATTGGAAATACGTACATTTCAGGTGCTGTAAATTTCCATTTTCCCCACAGATTTTCTCTGGAAATGAGGAGTTCATTTGCAAAAACAGTTATAAAGGCAATTCAGACAAAACTGGTATTGGCCTAACTTTTGCATTTAAAGTTCAGGTGTTTCAAATATCTTTTTTTAGACTTCTATATTTTGTTAAGTGTGAAATAACCCAATAAACCGGCCTGTGTTCAATTACATGTATACTGCTGGTTTTTTTTTAACTCAGAATAGAAACGCATTCTCATGATTACTGAAAATTTTCATAATGAGTATCTACTTAGTGCCGGTTTTCTCCTCTATTTTCCTCTTGCAGAACTTGCATTCTGCACTTGATCTTCCATTTGCATTTCTCTTGAAGTAAAGATACCCAAAATTGACAATTTTTGGAGTGGATGCCATCGTGATCTACACTCTTAGACAAAAGTACCCAATGTTGCGTAACATTGTACTCTTTGTGGTGATAAAAAGGGAACATGGTTATTGGCAGGGTAAAACGCTACGCAACAGGGGTTGCGTCAAATTGTACTCAATTCCTGCGTGAAACGTTTACCCAACATTGAGTCAAAATTCTTACCCAATGCTGTTGCGTCAAAATTTTACCCAACAAATTATCACCCTTTCTTTTGACCCCAAGGGGCTTGAGGGTTGGGGCTCTGTAAACATTTCTGCATAATTTATTAACCATTACCCTCACCTGACCCCCCAAACATGGATGCTCTGCTAACACATAGTGCTGTCATGCAGGCCAAGAGGCTGACCGTGTTTGATTGTTACAAATGTCTGGTACATTTTGTACACGTATACGATACACACAACACACATCACGACATTGAAAGAGTCAAATTTGCTTTTTGAAGGGTACTGGCAAAATTGTCACTTAACCTATAATTGGGTAAGAAAGTACTCAACTTTTGTACGCAACACATTTACTCAGCAGTTTTTGACACTTCTTTTTTAGAGTGTATGTTGCAACTTGCATGTAACGTTACCGAAACGGGCAGATCAGCAGACTATTCATATCGCGTTATCGCGATGCGACAGCAATACACGTGTAAACGACAGGATGTCTGACAAGAAAAGTCTGGTACCTTACCCTATCAATCTTGCACCAATGCAGAGTCCGTAGCCCCGAGTCCGAGTCCGAGTCCGAGTCGTAAGTCAAAGTGACTAGTCCAGGTCCGAGTCATTAAAAATGTGACTCGAGTCGGACTTGAGTCTGAGTCCAAGTCACGAGTCATACAAGTCTGCTTACACCGCTTGGCCAAATATTATAACCCGATCAGTCTGGCAACGCCCCATGCAACAGTGTAATTCTAAACGTTCATCATCCATGGTACAGGGCCATTATTGGGTTCAATGATCTACATGCACGCCTTGTGGCTAAATGCAAACTTGCAAAGGGCTTTGTAGGGCGATTTGTCTGTGACTCTCCGTGACGTATGGGAGTATGTGTGATTTTCCCCACTATTGTTTTGACTAGCCAGAGAATGCAGAGTGAATGTCCCGGGCCTCTCCGTAATTGAATTCCAATGTAGCCAATTCTCGGCTCTGGGTTTTGTGCACAGAGAATAGGTAATTTAATCTGGAACCGATTCTTTTGGAGCTAGAACTGAGCATAACGTGTACCCCGTTCTTGAAAAGATTGGACTCGTGGTTCCGGTTCCCATATTGAAACTGGTTAGAACCGGGGAACCGCCTAAACCTTTCAATACTAATGCGTATCTCCATGTACCCATACATGCCGACCATCAGACGTTTTTACGATTCACCTACCACAATACAACCTACTAGTTCTGGTGTCTCTCTTTGGTCTCTCCACGGCACCCTGTGTATTTACCAGAATCACAGAGGTACTAGGGGCAACCCTGCATTGCCAGCACATACGTCTTAGGGGCTGTTCACAATTATCAACATTTTCACGAGCGTACAAACCGTACGCTGGGGGGGAGGGGGTTAATGGTCGCCGTACGTTTTTTTTTTTGTTTTTTTTTTAAATGTCGATATGTTTTCTCGCCCGTTAATGCCCGCCTAACGCGCGTTTTTTTTTTTTAAATGTCGATCTGTTTTCTCGCCCGTCGCCACAGCCGCAACCGATGCCGATCGAGCACTTGCCGAGCCGGTCGCGCCCCGCGCCAGGCCCCACATTGCATCCCATGAACGTATTGTGTACAGCATGCGCGGCATTGTCCTACACACGTACATGAAAATGTACTGTATGTACATGTACATGTATAGTCCGTATCCACTGCGTGTTTTTAACAGCCGGTATCACATAAAAATCCGACTCCTATGAAAATCGGACCCCTTTTTCCCTTTTATTGGTTAATTTCTCGCACGTGACAGGTCACTCTCCCCCAAACGATCCTAAAAATAGCATAGTATCGTAGTCACGCGTGCGCACTACTATCAATGAGTCCACATTTCATGGAGTCGGATATTCACGCTACACCGGTTGAACAACACCGGCACTAGCAATGGCGGACAATAAATAATCTAGCCGCGCTGTTGACTTTGATCAATTGTTGAAATTCCTCATTCGACAAGGATGTATTGTCCACAAGTATCCGACCAACAAATACATGGAGTTTGTAAATGCTTTTGTGTTTGTGAATGATCAACGCAAACGAGCAGATGTCGTGTCTGAGGGCCAGAGATTGTGGCGGAATGCAGACCGTGAAAAGCTGTTCGACGAAGTAGTTGATCAAGCGTTATCAACAGTTACACAAACCCTTTAAATCACATGCAAGTGTTTATATATAGACTTGTGTGAAAAAAAATCAACTTTTTTTTCGTACACTTTAGGGGGGAGGGGGGGTCTTGAAAAAGCGTACTCTTTGTACACTTGTGGAAATGTTGATAATTGTGAACGGCCCCTTACCTGGGTCTGTCTCGGGCAGGTTTCTTTTAAGGTTTATCCTAAAATGATAAACACTTTGATTTGGCATTCTAAATATCCATAAAGTACAACTCCACTGGTACACTTATGATCATTTATTCGTACGTCAAAGAACAAGTATGTTTATTCATGAGAAGAGAATAATAATATCAAGAGAACAAGAAGCTTAAGTGTCTTGCCATGATTCAAAGGAAAAACATAAATTGATTGCCATGTTCCCATAAGTTTATGACCCATTTCAATCTCAATTCTGTTTTTGATCAGTGTCCACATTTTTTTCTGGCATTAGACTGTGCAACCCATCAACTGTATCCCTTGAAAACTTACTGCATACTTTTAGGCCCGCTGATTTAGATGCTGCTGCATACCCATCATTTTGCCGCTTGATATTTGCTGATCGCTGAGGGGTAATAGGGTCATTCCATGTCAGACCAACGCACTTTTTTTACCTCATGTCTTCAGATTTTGATAAAAATTGCTGTGCTTGTAGGTCCTGATAAGCAATGAAAGCACACCAATTTTTAGCCCAATCTGACCTACCATGTGGTCGGGCCGAAACCACCCACAAAATGACATTTTTAGATTAAAATACCACCCTTCTGGTACAAATATGTCATAACCATGTCAATTTTCTTCAAATGAATGCAAATTTGGTATTGTAATAATGAGAATTGCATGCTCAAATCAACTCTTGTCCAAATAAAATTATGTGAAAAGTAGGTCACCATGACCTTTAATATGTTACCGTGATCTTTGACCCAATTTTTGTAATAATGTATCATTCTGAAAATCAACAAAATAAAACAACATGATAGAGCATGTCTTCCTCTATCAGAATCCACTAGAAAAAAATTGGGGTCTTCCAAATTTACACCTTTATGGCTATTTTTGTGAGTCAATTTATAAACTTTACTTTAGAAATCCACTAACACAACTTACTCTTCTATTTCAAAGGTTACTAAAATTAATCTTGGTTTGGGAATTTCCCATGTTGAAGGCTGATGAGGTCTAACCAGACTCTTACTATCAATTATTAGCAGTGGCACACCAAGGATTTGGCTTGGGGTGTGGGGGGCTAACACATTTTTTCCCAATTTTGTTTTAAAGTTTAATTTTTTTCAAGAAACATTGCCCAGAATGGTTGGCTGCATAAAATTTTTTTTTTTGGAGGGGATGAACTATTTTGACGTTGGTGAAAAATAGGCCACATATATATCACCACGGTCAAATGGGGACAAAAAAAAACTTGACAATTTTTTTTTAAACATTGACTACCTTTAAAGCCCCTCGAGGACCCCCGGGTGCGCCACTGATTATAAGTTATCCCACGAGCGCGCTTGGAAAACGGAATAATGCAGTGCGTCTGTTCAATGGCGGGCGCTGTTCAATGGCGACCGGTCGTGTTGATTGAGAGCTCCATTAATTTTTGTTTGTTTTTACTGATTGTGGTATTCATAGTGCAATTTGTTCACGTCATCATGTTTGTGAAGCTGTCAAGTATCATGTGGATTATGGTTGTGACTATTCTACTTGTATTAGTGCCAGTACAGCAGTGTTTTGAAACCCCAGGAACACCCCCATTGCAGATCTCATATGATCGCCATTTTCTACACGCCCTATCCAATGCTGCAGCATCGAGGACAAAGCCGGTCGGCCTACCTGACTATACGCCATTGAATGATCATGAGAATCATAGTCCTCGTCCACGGAAAAGGGGTAAGCGGGGTGGTGTTCAACAACGAATTTGTAGGAGAGGTCATCGACTCCCTTTGCCGTCATTAACTTTGGGAAATGTCCGCTCAATCTCCAACAAAATCAACGAAATTAGAGCTCTTACCAAGTACAGCTTCGAGTACAAAAACACGAGTCTTTTGTGCTTAACTGAGACATGGCTTAACCAAGACATTCCAAGTGACACAATAGATATTGATGGCTTTCATTTAGTACGCCATGACCGGTCTGCAATTGAGACTGGGAAACAGAGAGGCGGAGGTGTCTGCATGTATATCAACCGTCTGTGGTGCAACAACTTTCAAGTTAAAACTACGATTTCTAGCCCAAATTTAGAACTTCTGTGCTTGGCATGTAGACCATTCTATCTGCCCAGAGAGTTCAACCAAGTGCATATTTTCCTCGTATATATTGCTCCGGACTCAAACGGAGATGAGGCAGCTCGTCTACTTTACAACGCAGTACAAGCAGTTGAGACTTCAACTCCAGACTCCCCCAAGATCATTCTGGGTGATTTCAATCACTGCAACTTGGAACATGTACTACCTCATTATTCGCCATGTGTCGACAGTGCAACAAGGGGCAGAAATATTCTGGATCGCTGCTACTGCTCCGTTAAAAATGCTTACAAGGCACTTATCCGCCCGGGGGTCGGGGCCTCTGATCACAACATGGTAACCCTGCTACCCAAATACCGTCAGAAACTTAAAACTGAAAAACCTGTGAAGAGATCTGTCAAAGTATGGAACAGTGATGTCATTGATACCATGAAGACTTGTTTTGACATCACAGATTGGAACATATTGCTCACTTCAGCCGAGAATATTGACGAAGCAACTGATATTATCAACAGTTACATATACTTCTGTGAAGATCTCCATGTGCCGACTAAAGAAGTGAAAGTTTACCCGAACAGTAAGCCGTGGTTAACAAAGTCCTTAAAATCACTGCTTGAACAGAAACGACAGGCATTCAAGGATCAAGACCATGACAAACTTAACAGGCTGAAATCAAAACTCTCTTCTGAAATCAAGAAGGCCAAGAAAGAATACAAGGAGAAGTTACACAGCCGTTTTCGCACTAATAATTCAAGAGATGCCTGGCGTTGTATTCAAAATATGACAGGGTTCTCCAAAAAGGGAAAGGATGTTAGTTGTCTCAGCTCAGATCATCATACAGCAGCCTCTGAACTGAACACTTTTTTGGGGCGCTTTGATACTCAGGATCAAAGAGAACAGATAACTGAGCAATTATCGCTACTGCCTTACACCCAAGCGCAGCCAATCAATATCAATACTTGGGAGGTGGAAAAACATCTCAGGTGTGTTTTAACTAAGGCCGGTGAAATAATGGAAAATAAGGACCATCCCTTGCACCATTATTATTATTTCATGAGGTCAGGGAAAAGACTCCGAAGCATCCAATGTAGGACCACATGCTATCTTAATTCATTTGTGCCTTTGTCAGTAAGAGTTTGTAATGATTCTCAATGTGTTTTTACTGATTATTTTTATCCTGAGGCTTGTGGGGGCGGGGGTGGTTTGGGCAGTTTTGGCGAATGTGGTGTTTTTGATTGGTTGTTAATGTGTGTTTAACTTATCTTTCATCAGTCTCTATACAGTTTAAAATGTTGTAAGATAATTTTGTGTTCTAATCAATGGAAAGGGGGTCAATGCAGCAATAAGGGGCGGGGGTGATCTGTTGGTTACTCAGTTTTAATTTCTTTGTTGGTTCGGTTACACTTGAATGTTTTTAAGGTTTTAAGGCCTTTTATCTATTTTTTTACGGTTATCTTAAAATTCTTAATACTTTTTCTTTTCGCTGTAAAATTGTATGTGTAAATGTAGTTTAATCATTATAACTGTATTTTTAAGTGTTCTGTTTTGGAGCTTTCATCAATGTTTAGACATGTAAATTTTCCATTTTTATCTTTTAAATGGACAATAAATGAATTGAATTGAATTGAATTGTCTGTGTCCCAATGCCACTGGCCCAATAACACACGACGCACTGCACATAATACATGTACATTCAATATGTGGTGTACAATATAGTCGTGCAATATTATATAAATATCACACTGTTGTTGCTATGGATAGACTGATCATGATCAAGGATTCCAGTTTGCTTGAAGATAATACTCAATATTGTAATCAAAGTTACCTTACTCATTCAAGACTGTATTCACCGCCAGGCGCAGTTCTACGGGGGGCTTTAGCCCCCCCAAAATTTTGTCTAGCCCCCCAAAATATATTCCGTAAAAAACAAAATTGCATTAGCAAAAAGAAGGATTGTGATGTACATGTGAACGGTCTCCCCCTAAAGAAGAAATAGCCGTGACAAGGGGTGCATTAGTTAATATAGTGTGAATGATTTTTAGGATTTTATTGGCGCTCCCCATTGAAAATATGGCATGAGGCCTAAGTGTCTGCAAAAAAATAACCGGTCAACATTTCAGCACGCCTCCCTGAAAAAATTCTGGATCCACCGTGCTAGCCCCCCCAAAATATTGGTTCTAGAACCGCGCCTGTTCACCGCGCTTCTTGAAATTTAATGACGCTCACAGACTTGGAATGAGCCTCTGTATTGATGACGTCACACTTTGTTTACGTGTACTAGATGTGAGTCTGCTGTACTGGGTGCGGGTAGAAAGCATAGAGCTGTTGCATACCCTGAACAGTCACTGCTGATGAGAATCGACTCTCAAGGAATTCTCTGCACTGTTGCATTTCACTCGTGTCCACAAAATCAAACCGTTTTCCTGGAGTATTCAACTTAGCCCACAAATACAGCTGCTGAGCATTCATGATTTGGTCTTCATAGGGCCTCTGAAGACTGGCTTTTGCGGCCAAACGCTTAATAATTCCACCCAATCCATCACAGGTCCTCTCCCATGTGATGTGGCAAAGACATGCCACTCAGCATCCGATGAAAAATCGTCCTTGTGACAGGTCCAGTTTGCAAAGTTGTGTGTATTCATTGCTCATCAGGACCTACCGGTACAAGCACAGCAATTTTTATCAAAATCTGAAGACATGAGGTAAAATAGTGCATTGGTCTGACATGGAATGGCCTAATATCATCAGAGACTTTAGGGACTTGACTAGGAGAAGGTGATCCTGTAGCTGAAGAGGTTTGTTCTGAACTTGATGAGGAACTAGGCCCACAGTTTACAGCACAAATGTGCCACCTGAAACCAACGTCTCTACTTTTCAACGATCTGGCTCCTCTTTCTGAGTCTACTATTACTACAAGTAGAACTTCTATTTCAGCTACAGGAACCTTAACAGAACATTTTGCACGACCTGGTGTGCCCTCAATTTTGAGTATATCTGGGTCCCAACTCTTTAACTGTTTTTGATGTAATGAAGGGCCGCACCTTTAAGTTGTTGCACCTCAATGGAACTATCCACCCCAAATTCTTGACCGACACTTTCCTCAAATTTCTTGAGTCAGTTGCTTTCTGCTTCAAGTCTTTCAATTTGTTCCTTCAAATTAGCAATCTTCTCTGAACATGCTGAACTAGTGCAAGGCGCGCCAAAATCTTCCCTAGCCCCCTCTCCTTTTTCCCACAATCTGACGTTTGACAGAGTGAATCTTGCTGCCTACACGGTGCTTGTAAGTTAGTGAATTGTTTTGCTGAAATGACTGAACACACCACATACATGAACTACACAGAAAACCCTCCCTCTCTTCTTTAAGCAAAAATACGACCCTGTAAGTAATCTTTAAAATCGCTGTCGTATGAAATCTACTATTTATACCAGACTTACAAATGCAGAACCTCTCTCTTTTTCTGTGGAAGGCATTTCAAAAATATTGCTTTAAATAATGTCGAAAGTATATGACAATCTTGGAAGTTTGTCAATGCTGCGAAGTGAACTAAAGGGCACGCTTTCAACGACGGTCACTATCCTAGAATCTTGACAGTGCATTACTAACGTGACCTGCGCCGTGAGGACAGCACCATACTATTGCAAGAACGGGTATGGACAACGTTGAACAAAAGAGAGCACTAATTGGGTACGGCTACAATGGCAGGTAGTGAAGCGGGCCCCGGACCCCACACCGTAAGGGCTTCACGCTACATGCTTGCATTAGTCCTCAAGACTTTTTGTGATTTTGTGTTCTCATGCCTGACATTTAGATTGATTGGTTTATCCAAACTTACAGGCAGTGCGTAGGATCAAGCAGGGTCTCTCACTTCGATTTGCAGAGCAAGTATATGAAGGTAGGACAGTGCAGTTTTATCTTGTGTCATTTACAATATTTTGTGAATGATTATTCATTTTACTTCTGCATAGTGCTTGGATTAAATCATAATTCAATTTAGCAATAGTTTATTACCTCAACCAAGGAGGTTATGTTTTCATCGGCGTTGGTTTGTTTGTTGGTTTGTCTGTTAATCAAGATAACTCCAAAAGTTATTGACAGATTTTCATGAATTTTGTTTTAGGGGTGGTCCTTGGTACAAAGTACAAATTGATTGGATTTGGGAAGTAATTTGGGTCTGGATCCAGGATGAATTTTTACGATTCTTCACCATGTATGCGAGTATTTCTTTTGGGTGTTCTGACAATATGGCAGAAGTTTGCATTCTCTGAGTGCTTTCTAGTTGAAATTGTGTCTTGCAGTTAAAAACTAAATTGTGTATGTTACCATCAGAGGCGACCATTAAAAATTGCAAAAAAAGATAGAAAACAAACAAACAAAAGATAAAAATATAAACATTAAACATGCATTTAAAAATACATTCATAAATACCTAAGACAGTTTACCCATTCCCATTGGTCGAGAGCCCGTCACATGGCTGGTCTTGAAGGGATGATAAAGACATGGCTGGCTGGTCTTAAACACATTTTCAGTGACACATGAAATTTGGACTCCTATGAAATCCAGTGCCTTTTACTGTTTTATTGGTTAAACGTTCACAATCCTCACTTAGCGGCGAGACAGATAAGACATGTTTTGCAGTACCTCCGATATTTGAGTACTTCGTCTTTATCTGTATTCCTATTTCGTCAAGATTTGTAATAATAAAAGACAATTCTTCGTGAAGTGAAAGTTAATAAATAAGGAAGAGAAATGTCGCTTCGAAAGGGCGTTGCCCCGAATTCTTCTTCTGTGCGTGGCTCGGCAGACAGTGACGTCTGGCCGTCCCGCCAGACTGGAGACCCTGCAGGTCGGGCAGAGCACGTTAAAGATTTGCCTACCCCGACTGATGCAGTGGGAACTGAACAGAAAGAGGGAACACGGGGCGGCAAGGGTGGTAAGACCAAGGGCAAATCCCAAGCCGCTGCCGTTGTTCGTCCCCAGACTGAAGGAGTGAAGCACAATAAACGGGGGAAATGGTCTCATGTGCAGCCCTTAGAACCCGCCATATCTGATACGGTTTCCGTGCTCTCTGGTTGTGGGTCGGCAACTCCGTGTGTGAGCATGCCGGCCCCGGCCGTTCTACTACCCGTTGGGCCTGTTTCCGAACCCGGTGTGAGCCGTGGACCGGAGCAGGTCGTATCTATTGCGGGAACAAAGTTACCGATCGCCAGCGCGTGCTGGGGGGGTACATGGGCCTGGTCGACATGGTTTCGTTCGGTGCTCCGTGTGTGAGCACTGGACTGGAACAGACCGGTGTTCATGCAGGGAAAAAGTCACCGTTCCCCCTGGCGCTGGGCGCATGGCGTGCGCCGTGGGGGGCTCGGCCGGCCAAGTCCCGCTCGACGTTCCAGGTGCGAACATCGGACTGGAACAGACCAGAGTTATTGTGTCACCCACTTACGGGACATCATCGACTTCATCATACGTTCCATGTTCGAATCATTGGAGATCAAATCATCTCAAGCCCGCTCAAAGAAAAAGTCAAAGAAATCACGCCGATATAGACACCACTATTCTTCGTCGGATTCTGACAAGGATTCGTCCGAAAGCAAATCATCATGGCGTCGAAAATTTCAACGCCGTGACACAATTCCTCAAGCCGAATTTCTGCAAGCATTTCACTCCATTTCGGCATCATTATCGGTCCTCACAGGAACGCGGGGACAGGAGCCAGTGCGTGACCAACTCGCCCCCGAAGTCGCCCCAATATCGCCCCAGCATCACAGGGTTTGCATCCAGATCAGTTAATTCACAGTGATGGTATGCAAGATGACCCTCCACAAGCATTAAGTCATACAGCTTCAGCTGCACCATGCATCAGCATCAATCTATCATCAACCTTCTCCGGATCTGATGCCGAGTCATCGAGGAACAAGAGTACAGTGCATGAAGCACAAGGTGTTGCGGGTTCAGACCCATCCATTCAGGGAAATTCCAACCGTTCCCACACCAAATCTTCTGAAGAAGATAATATGGAGATTCAGCACCTTTCTAACTTCGAGACAGAATTACGACTGGTGCAGAGAGACATGATTCGTGTTCTCAAACTCCCTAAATGTGATGAGACTTCTTAAGTCCCGGAACGTAAGTCATTCAAGCAACGTAGGGGCCCAGTTTGCTCAGAGACACATACTCTAAGTTTCTCGACTATTCCTCTGGATCAAATGTGCATAAAACATATCAAGACTGTAATGGAGACCAAGAAGTGGAAACCTTACTATAAACAGGCTTCCAAATTCTTTCGGTTCCCAAAAGAGGACTTTGAGTCTTTCCTGTCTGTCCCGTCTATGCCACAATCAGCTAAAGACAAACTAGCAGCTGATGGCGGAGCAACTCCCGTTAAAGGGACATTCATGGACCGGGCCCGAGGAAAACTTGAAGATGTTCTGAAGAAGTTAGATGAGGTGTCTCGTTTAGGACTGCGCTCATCATCCTTCATGCTCCTTCTCACAGAATATCTAGCCTGTGACTGTGAAGAAGATTCCACCATCCCTGGGGATATGGTGATGGCAGCTATTCACTGCCTCGACAATACTCTGTGCTTTGTCCTCAAACAATTCGCAAGAATCTTAACACTTGCCACGTCATCCCGACGAGATAACGTGTTGGATGCATTATATCTACCAACTGAAGGAGCATGCAAGCACTTGGACGACCTTTCGCTGGCAGGCAACGACTTGTTTGCTGGCAAGTTTCAAGAACTAATGGAGGCAGAGGCTAAACACATAGAGGCCATCGACAAAATCAATATGCGTAAGCCTACATCCAAAACATCTCAGGAGAACCCAAAAGCACGGAAAGGAAAACCCACTTTCCAGATTCCGGCTCGTTGACCCTTTAAGGCCTTTCGGAACTCACCCCGAGGCCGATTTCAATCCGGTTCGAACAGACAGAGTGCTCGCGCACGACCGACCCAAGCCAACCGTAGACCTCAGACCAGTGGTCAGACGTTCAAACCTCCTCCTCCCCGATACTCTGGGGGATGGCGTAAATGACATTCCAAACCTCCACCAGCCTCCAATTGTAGGACCGGTAGGAGGACGCTTACAAAAATTTGTAAGGTCCTGGTTCCAAACTACAAATGACAGTTGGGTACTCAAAACAATCAGTCAGGGTTATCTCATCCAATTTACAAGTCCCCCCCCCCCCCCCCATTGGACAATTTGGTTTGCCAAACACGGATCCCTCTCGATCCATCAAAACGAGAGGCATTGGAACAGGAGATAAACTCACTTCGGACAAAAGAAGCAGTCCGGATTGTGTCTCCAGCACAGGGGGTACAGGGGTTTACATCAACCTTTTTCCTAACTCCCAAGAAAGAGACCGGCGTTTGGCGACCGATACTAAATTCGAAACCTCTCAACAAATTTATTCGCCCCAAACGATTTCGTATGGAAACATTGCGGGTAGTGCTAGACTCCATTCAAGTTCACTCATGGGCAACATCACTGGATCTACAGGACGCGTACTTTCACATTCCGGTACATCCAGATCATTACAAGTACCTCCGGTTTCACTACATGGGAACAACGTACGAGTTCACAGTTCTTCCCTTCGGGTTGTCCACATCCACACTAGTATTTACAAGAGTAGTGAAGACAATAGAAGCAGCACTTCGCAGGCAGGGGATCACCGTGTTCATGTACCTGGACGACTGGCTTATAGTAGACCAGTCGAGGACGGACACGCAAACAGCTGTACAGTTAACCCTGAGTCTGGCTACAGACCTCGGGTTTATAATCAACGAGAAAAAGTTGCATCCAATCCCAACCCAGTCACCATCATTCTTGGGTGCAGTCCTGGATCTCAAACAGGGGGTGGCACGCCCAACAATGGACCGCATTCTGAACCTCCAGCAGTGCGTACTGCTGTTTTTAGAAAATACATCTGCTCTAGCAAGAGCGTGGCTCAAGCTCCTGGGACTCATGGCCAGTAAGGTGGACCTAGTGCCATTTTGCTGGCTCAGGATGCGACCTATCCAGCTTCATTTACTAATGTTTTTCCGTCCAAGTATTCATCCACTGCACCATGTGGTGAGTATAACCACAATTCTGTCTCCACACCTGCAGTGGTGGTCAGATCTGACCAACCTACAACAGGGCCTCAATTTCCAGAGGAAACAGCCCTCACTAGTGATACTATTGGATGCTTCCCTACTAGGTTGGGGAGCCACGTTATCACCACAACAAGTATCAGGCACGTGGGGTCCGGAACACCAATCATCTCATTTCAACATCCTCGAGATGCAAGCACTGTTCAATGCCCTCCAGCATTTCCGTCAAGCAATTATAGGACAGTCAATCCTAATCAAATGCGACAACACCACAGTAGTATCGTACATAAACAAAGTCACTCTCACAGCAACACATGTACCTGGCAAGGAGAATGTCGTCGCAGACGCTCTGTCTCGGGGGACCATCATCCCGACAGAATGGACTCTGCGACCAGAAGTGGTACAGACTCTATTCAGATTGATAGACCGACCACACATAGATCTCTTTGCGTCGTCGAAGAACAACCAACTACCAGTGTTCTGCTCTCGAACACCCAGTCCTCGAGCATGGCACATAGATGCACTGTCAATCCGATGGGACGGCATGCTGGCTTATGCCTTTCCTCCCATATCTCTGGTCTCCCGAGTTCTAGCCAAGGTGGAGCAGGAGAACTACAAACTTCTTCTCATAGCCCCTTTTTGGCCACGTCAGCCATGGTTCACAAGACTTGTGAACCTTCTGATACATCAGCCGGTAGTATTACCTCACAGACCAGATCTGCTTTTTAGCCGGTGTCGGGATTCATTCATCCAGCCCCGACAGATCTCCACCTGACTTGCTGGACATTGTCAAGAGATCCCTTACAGCAGCGGGCCTTTCAGGAAAGGCTGCTGACATTGCAGCACAGAGTTGAAGGCCCTCAACAAGGCCTGTCTATAATAACAGATTAAACCATTTCTATAAATGGTGTAAACGGCACTCTTTCGATCCCACCAATACTTCTGTAACAAATATTGGGGATTTTCTTGTTAACCTCTTCGAGTCTAAGATAACAATAGCCACAATAAAAAATGATGGGTCAGCTATTGTGGCGATCCACAAAGGCTTTCCAGACGGTTCATCAGTATCCAACAATACAGCCATTGGCCATCTGTTACGAGGGATGTTTATAACAAGACCTCCCACACGTAGACTTTTACCTTCCTGGGGCCTTACTCACGTTCTTGCTCGTCTTTCAAAGGCCCCATATGAACCCTTAAGTCAGGCTTCACTATTACAGCTGTCAATAAAAGTGGTATTTTTGCTAGCTGTAGCAACTGCCAGACGTCGCAGTGAACTACATGCTCTCACAGTAGGATACACTGGTCTACTCGAGAAGGCTTCTCTATTTGTGACCATCAGGAACCACAGAACCACAAGCAGTAGCTGTAATAAAATTACTGTACATATTAAGTAATCTCATAAATATTAATAAATGTTTCGATGAAGGAATATTAAATAATCATCAGTGCCATCAAAATGTTTCATCTCCACAGTACATGTGTACACATCCATAGTTATTCTATATTGACGAAGCAGTCAAGTGACGAGCAGTCAAGTGACCTACCCATGCTTGCTTACTCTCCAAGAAAACTAATGAAAAATTCAAGGAATGTGCGTCCGAAGCCTTATGCTTTTGAAACACTGCACGGAATAAAAGGTAATTACGCAACTCAGCAGCTATATTCAATGGAAAACACAAGAGGGCGTTCGCAATGCTTCAACAACTTTCGCATCGCTCGTTTATGTTAAAAATATAAGACATCGACAAAGAAACATTTTACAGACGGGACCTGGCAGCATAATTACAGGAATTTAAGTCTGGCCGGTCACAATCATCCGGGATTAAAAATTGTGTAATAGGGGAAGTAAAGAACTAGCTGTAAGAGACATCCAATCTCAGATTTCTGGATTCTAACTTCATTGAAGAAGAGACTGAGTTGACCTCAAGGAAATCCAATCTGAACGATGCATGTTTGTATAATGATTGAGCAGTCAAAGTATGAAATGAGGCATTTCGAAAAGAAAGAAACATAGCTCGAAGGTTACAGAGGTGGAGAATATCCTAAAAGACAAAAACAATTATCTTGGTAGCTCAAGACTGAGTGAGACAGTGGACAGGAAATGTTTACTTAAAAAAAACTTAACCAGTTCCTCGGAATGAAGTTGGACAATGATAATATGTACACACTGTCGAGAACACGATAAAAGATTGTCCACCACTAGTATATGACTAGTGAAATGAGATGACCTCAATGGACCTTAAATCTAAAACTCCTAATTTGGCCAATGATCAGCCATACGAAAGCCCTAACTGTGTACACATGTACTGTGGAGATGAAACATTTTGATGGCACTGATGATTATTTAATATTCCTTCATCGAAACATTTATTAATATTTATGAGATTACTTAATATGTACAGTAATTTTATTACAGCTACTGCTTGTGGTTCTGTGGTTCCTGATGGTCACAAATAGAGAAGCCTTCTCGAGTAGACCAGTGTATCCTACTGTGAGAGCATGTAGTTCACTGTGACGTCTGGCAGTTGCTACAGCTAGCAAAAATACCACTTTTATTGACAGCTGTAATAGTGAAGCCTGACTTAAGGGTTCATATGGGGCCTTTGAAAGACTAGCAAGAACGTGAGTAAGGCCCCAGGAAGGTAAAAGTTTACGTGTGGGAGGTCTTGTTATAAACATCCCTCGTAACAGATGGCCAATGGCTGTATTGTTGGATACTGATGAACCGTCTGGAAAGCCTTTGTGGATCGCCACAATAGCTGACCCATCATTTTTTATTGTGGCTATTGTTATCTTAGACTCGAAGAGGTTAACAAGAAAATCCCCAATATTTGTTACAGAAGTATTGGTGGGATCGTGAGAGTGCCGTTTACACCATTTATAGAAATGGTTTAATCTGTTATTATAGACAGGCCATGTTGAGGGCCTTCAACTCTGTGTTGGCCGATTTCTTCAGCACGCTGGCTATGGCTAAACTTATGCACACGCAGGTATAGTTCTTTCCATGTGTTGAATAGGCATAAAAAAGGACAAACTATATACAGGTTTGTAGAGTCGACCAGGAAACCACACACAGAACACCCTCAACACACATATATTCACTACTTTTCAGAAAGGCGGCATGCTGATATGTTTTGCTGCCCATACATCAACCATAAACCAGGATGTCCCGAGGATTTCAGTCAGATAGCGTCACGAACCTATGCAGCGCCCTCAAAGGGTCATTATGTTGTACCGCAACTATAATTAGTGCACGCCGCAATCTTTAGGGGAGTTTTTACCATTTTATCAAGATTTAATTTATGTTGTAGCAAAGGAAAAAATGCAAAAGTCATATCCGTCACACCTTTTGTGAAAAAAATTACAAAATTTGAATGAATGTGAAGCCAAGTAAAGTCAAATGAGACCTTTTGAAGCATGAACATAGAATAATAATCAGTAAATAGAGCGGCTGTTAACATGATAAACCCTATTCATTATCATCCTTATTCTATTACCATTATAGACTAAAGAAAACATCAAGAAATCATCTCCGTCACAGTAAAACATGACGGAGTTGACTGTGACGGAGCTGACAAAATTATAAATCAAAATCGTATAAAGCCATCTACAGTTTGTTTGAAGCATGAATACCACATGTGCTTGGAAGTTTACACACTCTCACATCTTAGGCGTGTACAAAGACTGAAGTCGTGTTTCTAAACTATTGAGGGCGCTGTATAGGTTCGTGACGCTATCTGACTGAAATCCTCGGGACAAACATGTTCCGACAAAAATGATAACATTTAGGACTTAATTGATTTATAATGGCATATGTTGAAGGACTGAATAGATATAAGTGTTGAATACCTTTTGTTTAGAAGTATTTTCCTGAGGAAAAGTCCCTCCACCAAATAAATATAACAATCAGAATTTTTTCAAAGTACGATCGGGACATGGGTTTTTCGGGGGTTGACATCAAACATAAAAAAATAAATACCAATAAAAACTTTATTCTCAAGCTTTTTATGATCATTTATTATCAGAGTTAATATTAACATTAATCAAAAAAAAAATACATATTGTAATGGGAATATGGGCTCGATCTACCCAGGGGTACAACGAATCCCTAAAATCCGCCGGGATTAACTTGGAGATATCGGTAATGTTTGCCAAGCTAGTACTTGACTGGGACCAGTGTTGAGGGCGCCTGATGATAAATCACAGCTGCATTAGTAAAGTACATCATTAACTTGTGTGCAAGTGATTTTTGCGTATCGGTCCAATACGCTAGAATTGCAGCCCGATATACCACGTATGTTCATCCCTTCCACTTAGTTTTGTGCGCATGCGCCAAAATCTCACTCAATGGCAGTGGTCTGTCAAAATGGCAGCGCCGCGAAGAGGAAAGATACACCAATTATCATCGGAAAACATCGTCTACATTTTAATAAATTAAGTGAAATACATGCCACATGATGAAATTAAATAAGTTTATTGTTTATTTTAATTCACCATTATTAACATTGGACGTTTTCAAGAAAATGTCATTTAGATCTTTGTCAGCTTAATATTTCCGTGGTTTCATAGGTAAAAAGGGTCAACTTAAAATGGAATTTGGGAAATGGGAGTGAACATACGTGATACGCAGACAAAATTGCCGATCACATTTTTCAGCTGCCAATATGCACAATATAATTATTACACACGCTATTCATGCACAATATTTTTAAAAAAAATTAATCGTTACACACACAATTATTTCATCTTGCCATGCAAAATCTTGACACAAACAAGCCTAAATTTCGGATGTATTTTCTGTTTAAATCTATTTATAACAAGGTTTTACCGCTTGTACTTGAAGCGAACAGCCGCATGTTTCTGCAAAACTTCAGTAGTCATTATGAGCGGTTGTTGCAAAGTATGTACAATGATAGTGTGCCGTGTGTGCAACGTGATATACAACCAGTGCTGGCCAGCTGTGACCGTCGGGAATTTCCGACCGTTGTGAACATGGTACATAGTGCACTATGGTGAGGACGACTTAAATTGAATTTGTTTAGTGGGTAGCCCCCTAAATAAATCCAGCCTTTATATTAGATTCCCCGACCCTTTTTTAGTAGTATGTACCCCTGATAAACTTTCCAGTTTGTCGCAGTAAGTTGTTGCGGTCACGCCGCAACTTACTGCGACATTCCTTCGCGTAAGTCTACCATGCGTTCCCACTTGGACTTTATTTAACACTGCCAGAACATTTATTCACTGTGAGTGACTGGGAAAAATGTCACATAGTGCCGATGTTGTGCACAATAAACTTTGACCTAAGCAGATAATTTTCGGGCATTAAAATTGTCAGCTACTTGACCAAAGCAACGTGACGTGATGCCGATAGTGTGGGATGGGGAAAATGACTTCGTTATCTGTACCAATGATTTCAAAATGGGACAAGTACATACCATTACATCCTCTTCTCGTTTATGGTGACTGAAAATCCTCTGTCTGCCTTCACCGTCATTTTCACTGACATCTCTAACTCAATCAAACTTTTCAGAAAATAAATCAAATCTGCCAGGATTTCGAGGATTGTATGGTCAAAAAGATTTCTGTCTTATCGTTCGGGTTTTTTTCCGTTGTACAGTGAATATGTAGATACAGGCCTCCTTTCTATGAGAGAGAAGGCAAGTCTACAAGTTATTTGACTCTCAATAGTTAACAACATTCAAAACAAAGAAGAATGGCATTTTATTTTTGAGGGGTGGGGGGGATTTTTTTGTGTAAAAAGATATTGAAGATGACAAAAAGCAACACGAATATAAAGATGGTGATCATCACCACACACCATGAATTCATAAAGCAGTGTTGATTCGCAGAGCAGCAAGTTGATAAGAACTTGCAGTCAGATAGGGTCTAGATAGCCTGGATTTCGGACATCTCATGAACGATCGTGGGCTCAAATATTTGCTTTATGCAGCTCAAAATTTCTTGTCGCTAACGATCAATGATCCCTAGTTTTCTGTTTCACGGGGATTCACATTTTTCAGTCACATGACTATGGCACAATTATTGAACAAACTAGAGTCAGGCAATAACCATAATACAAAAAAGAGTTTCCATAGCTTTAATTAAATTTATACATACATATTCATTTACATAGTTGGCCGATTTCTTCAGCACGCTGGCTATGGCTAAACTTATGCACACGCAGGTATAGTTCTTTCCATGTGTTGAATAGGCATAAAAAAAAGGACGAACTATATACAGGTTTCTAGAAGGGGTAGGCCTTTATACTACAGAAAGAAATTAAGGAAAAATTTGTCAGGAAGAAACAGAATCAGGCATCATCTGTGACAGGTGCTACTCTGCTCTATGGGTTAGACAAGTACGGTAGAATTCCTCCTCCCCCCCCCCCCCCCCCCCCCCCCCCCAAGTTTGGGCAGATTATTTTAGCGAGTACTTACCCGTAGAACAGACACCCGCACCCCCATTCTCACATACATGTCAACTTACACACCTCTACGCTCGAGAAAAGACCTAAAGTACTGTGGGAAATAAGTCTTATTGAACGGCGAGTGTACTCTGTGGAATAATGCATAAGTAGTAATGCTCTACCGGGATTTCTAATAATTCAATTAAAAAGAGGGGAGAAAGGCAATTGCATTGGTACATGTTCCGAGCTTTAGTCTAAACGAATATGCATATATTTAGGAATTAGGAAACTAAAGGGACATTACAGGCTGAAATGTTCCCCTTTGGGCTATAACACACGTTTTAACAAAAATCATATTAATTAAAAAGAGCATTTGAAAGTATCATATAACGTTCACACAACCATCCTTTATAAACTGGGCATTTTTATGTTATTCTCGCGAGAACCATGCAAAAACAAATTTTCGGGGTCACAATATGGCTCCGAATAATCGAGCTGTTCAGTACCAGCTGTGATTCCAGCCGCACAGATGTGTTCCTAACAGGCGGAAGGAATCAATCGCAGTCGACTTGTGTGAATTTACGACGTTGTGCGCATGTGACTCGCTCTCAGCCAATCAAAACACAGAATCTGTGGGTGAGGTGTTATAAATTCAATTATACAAACTACTATTGTTTGCAATATTCACTATCAGAAGTAATGTTTCTCCATTTGTAAATAATGGAGAAATGTCAATCTACCACGTTATAGAATAGGGTGGAGTTGTGTTCAGATTCAGTCAATGTTGTTTGGAGGGGCTGGAGCCCCCCCCCCCCTCCCTCTTGAATCTTCTCACACTATTGGCATATGCACCCCTGGAATGATAGGATCTGAAGCACCGTCGGGCAACTGCTTTTACCACACACAAATGGGGCCTGGACGGTCTCACTTCCCATCTGGGTGTATATCCTTGATGGCTTCACTAACTGGTAAAAATATGTATATGCAAGGCAAAAATGGCTGCCACATCAGATGTAAACAAACAGGGGTCTACTTCACTCTACTTACCTGTAGAGCAATACTACTTATGCATACTATACTGGCAGGTATTTCACGCTAAGAGTTTTATACACTAGCGCCCTCTGGCTACCTACCCATAATACCCTGCGGCAGGCATGCCCCGTGAGCATCCTCTTTTCTCTTAGCGGCAGGTCGGATATGTGTAAAAACACGCTCTGTATTTTCATCGTATTTTGATACCCTTTTGCACTTTCTAAGAGAAGTTTTTGATCAGAGAAAGTGTAGTAGAGTATAGTTTCGTCTGATTGAGTGATAAGTTCATGATTATGAAGCGTTTGGGGAGAACCGATTTGTCACATACCGGGGGGAATTCCTCTCCCACGGGACGGACCGAGTTCTCGGGGGACTCTGCTGGTAACGCTCCGTTGTTGCCGAGGCTGAAGTCCCTCATCCAGCACCCTCAGCCACTGCCGGCTGGGGGCGTTGGCAGTTCCGCTAACCTGTTAAAGGGACCTCGGTCTCCTTCTCTGGTCAATTCGGGCGGAACACCCAAACAAAAGGCACACTCCAGCAAGGTTCATCCAAAACATATCTCTTGTGCCGGAGCGAAGCCTAAAAAGGGCAGACAGGGCAAGCATGGCTCAGGTACGAGTGCCGCTATAGACCCGGCCCTCCCCCGAGCGTGTGGCAGCCCGAGGGGAATAGCCGCCATGCTCCAGTGGGCTTATGTCACCTGTGCCCTCCCGACACAGTGCCCAGTACCACTGGTTGCCGGGACGGGCTATTACACGGGCTATCGGACCAACCAGCGTTCACTCAGCCCACGGGGCCTGTGGCGCTGTCGGCCGAGTATGTTATGAGCAATGTGAGATCTCGAGGTCTGATTTTCTGCAGGCATTTCAGTCGATTTCAGCTACGCTATAAGCTATGTCTGCAGGCCGCCAGGCGGGCCCTATTGGTGGCCCCCAGGAAACGGCGAGCTACGCCCCACAAGCATCGGTTGTTGGTCTCGCCTCACAATCTTCAGTCACCGGTCACGGTTGGGTGGCCCAAGCACAACGAAATATACCATGCGTGGTTGATGGTACATCGGAGGCCCAGCCCGCAGCGAACACCTCACGTGTGTCGGCCGTGGGTCATGGTCGGGTGGGCCAGAGACAGTGGGACCAGCCGCACACTGTTAACCGTGCGCCGGGATCCCTGTGCGCCGGGATTCCCGCCTATGTTGAGTATTCACACATCGATGTCTATTGTTTCTGAGGGAGTTGCAGAGCCACCACCACGTGGTTCTGTACAATTTGCCCCTCCAGACGGCTCTCGTTCACCGGAGTCTACTCGGCCCTCACAATCGGCTGACTCATCCGATGTTGACGAAGAACCAGACCAATTACAGCGGCTCTCCATTACTGAAATGGAGCTTCGTTTAGTACAGAGAGACATGATAGGGGTACTTAAATTGCCCTCCGCTGATGAGCCCCCTCCGCCCGATCATAAATCGTTCAAGCGTTGGACGGGCTCCACATCTACCAGTGACAAAGTGTTCCCCATACTTTCGTTGGATCAAGTATGTGTGGAACACATCAACAACATTATGTCAACAGACAAATGGCGTCCTTTCCAGACGGGAACTAGATTACTATCATTCCCGCGGGAAGATTTCACCAAATTTTTTAGCACGCCTACCCTCCCCGACGCAGCAAAGGATAAGCTGGCGGCCGATGAGGGGAATTCGACATCCAGTCGGCACTTTGTAGACAAGACAAGGGGCAAGCTTGAGGACACTTTGAAGAAGATGGACTCGGCTTCCCGTTTCGGTTTGCGTTCAACTTCTTTCTTGCTTCTCCTCACGGAGTATTTACCCTTAGGCTATGAAGACGAATCACTTATTCCAGCGGACATGCTGACTGCGGCCCTTCATTGCCTTGACCATGGCCTGCACACCGTGCTTGACCAGTTCGCACGCGTGTCGGCCTTGGCAACCTCCGCCCGCCGGGGCAATGTGCTTGATGCACTTTTCTTCCCGTCGCGGGGTGCCCGCAAGAGACTTGAAACTCTCCCTTTGTCAGGTAAAGTTCTCTTTGCTGGGAAGTTCGAAGAACATATTTGAGATGAAGCCAAGCACCCGAAGGCCACTGAAAAGATCAACTTCAAAATGCCTTCAACCCCAGCGACCAAGGGACAACAGAACAAATCCAAAACGTCGTTTGTTGTCCCTCGACGCAAACCACTGAAATCTAGTCGTGGTGGTTTTCGTGGCCGCACCGATAACAATTCCGGTGTGCGTGCCATGCAGACTCGCATGTTCTCCGGACAGCAACGACCCCAATCCAGCCGTAGCTTCCGGGCATCAGCCCCCCGATATCCCTGGGGTGGGCACAAATGGCTTACTAGACTCATGGCGGCCTCCCGCCGTCGGACACGTGGGAGGTCGTCTGCGAGACTTTGCGGGGTCCTGGGCTCAAATTACGTCCGACCGATGGGTGCTCGACTTAATCGAGTGCGGCTACACACTCGAGTTCTCGAACACCCCATCCCTCCGCACGGCAGGCCTTTCTCGACGAGCTGCGGCCATTGCAGCCAGCAGCAGACGAGCATCTACCAGGAAAATTTATGACAGTAGAGTACGCCATTTTTACAGATGGTGTAAGAAAAGAGCCGATCTCTGCATCCCTCCGATACTTCTGTAGGGGAGGTTGCAGACTTCCTGGTATACCTTTTTGAAGGTAGCCCTACTACGGCCAGAATTAAGAATTATCGTTCAGCCATAGCAGCTATTCATGGTGGCTTTAGGGATGGTTCTTTGGTGTCAAATAACCAAGCTCTCAGCCAACTTCTCAGGGGGATGTTTGTTTCACGCCCCCCGACCCGTAGGTTATTACCGACATGGGATCCCTTCAGTGTTTTGTCAAACTTATCGAGACCCCCATTTGAGCCTATGGGCAGCTCAACCTTGTTACAACTGTCCATTAAGGTTGCCTTTCTGTTAGCAGTGGCTACGTCTAGACGCCGTAGCGAACTGCATTCACTTACCATAGAGACAGGTCACATCCGGTGGGAAACAGGGGGTGTGCGCCTAATCCCTAAAGCAGGGTTCTTGACAAAGAATCAGTCGGAGGATTTTTCACCTCCTGATATTTTTGTAACGGACATTAAATCCTTTTCGTCCGTTTCTCGCGACAAATTGTGGTGCCCAGTCCGTGCCCTGAAATGGTACGTTGATAGGACAAGGACGCTTCAAATGGGACATTCGCAGCTGTTCATTACAACAACTCCGCCATACCGGCTGGCCTCACGTGACACGATTGCTCGCAGGCTGGTTATGGCCATCAAGTTGGCGATGGACACACCAACACAAGAGCCTGTTGGACCAGTCCATGCGCATGAGGTCAGGGCAGCTTCCACTTCCTGGGCCTTCTTTAAGGGTGTCTCTATACGGGACATCACACAGGCAGCATGTTGGAAGACCCCAACACCTTCACTGAGTGCTACTTAAAAGATGTTCTCCAGAAGGAAGGCTGAGCAGGGAGGGTAGTGCTGAGGGCGGCTAGCCAAGCCTCATCACGTACCACGTATGTTCACGGCCCATAAGACTAACGGTCATTATGCACGCGCATGCGCACAGCAATAAATTGCAGATGATTACGGTTTTCCCCGCTAGCAGACGACGCACTGCGGTTAAGTTGGACGAACGAAACAATGACACTTTTATCGAAGATGAGAACAATCCAGTCAGTTACATTGGTTGGAAGAAAGAAAACACAATTAATTCCAAAGTTTAAGGGGATTTGTAAAAGAAATGATAACTTTAAATAATAATAAAGTGGAATTTTAGGAAGCTTTCCGACGGTTTGAAAATGGAATCCAACAATTTACCTCTTCAACTTCCGTCAAACATTTTTATTTCGAAATCATTTTTGATTGGACAAAATCAAACATTCTACCACTCCTCGATAACACAGAAATATATATCTTACTCGAATGCATATGCAATTTTAAGAGAAAAACGTTCTTCAAATCAATGTTATTTTCGTCGTCCTGAATGACCGTTCGACTCGCTATTTAAAAAATATTTGATTCTAGTTATCGAATACTCAGGCGAATACTTACTCGCATTGTGCTTTCGGTCTATACTTTAGTTCGATTCTTCGGTCGGTATCGATATAAACATCACTGTTCAGGTCCTCGGGTACCTTGTTCTGATGCACATGCCAATGTGTCTCCCAGCGACTCTTCACGAATAAAAAGATGATGCACAGTACTTCAAAGTTGCCACTGAGGCTGCTCTTGGCACTGACAGCTAACATGGGCATTATAGATGGGAAAAGGAAAAAAACAGGCAATTATCCAATTATTCAACCACAATTTTCTGTTAGTTATTATCTTTCGGGAGGGGGTATGGGGGCACGTGCGCCCCAGTGGAGGTTCATGCTCCTCCTTGTGCCCCCCCCCTCCCCTGGTGGCTCCTCCCCCAATTTCAAATAATGAATTGCAAAAAAAAAAAAAAAAAATCACACATAAGTTGTTTTTAGTGCCACCCCCCCCCCCCACCTGAAAAGCTTACAAAGTTTTAACCCAGGGAACGAGCTAGTAAAAAAAAAAAAATTCTTACCGAATGTGAGCAACCACTACGAAGATGGTACAACCTCATCGTAAAAGACAGTAACATCGCAGAAACTTTGCCATTTCAGTTCTGTGTCCAAGTAGAGTCACTGGAAGCTATGCTGGAAGCCAAAGCTATGCAGCAACTGTGGGAGTATATGTCAGAGACAATGTTGTAAAGGAAACTGTTTCAGCATATTTTCAAATTTTTCTAAAACACTGCTATTAAGTGGCATGGATTGGTGAAGTATGTGGTTTTGAGTCAACTCGGTCCCAAATCAACTCGGTCCAATTCAACTCAGTCCCAGGTCAACGGTAAAAATTCAAGGGAAAAAATGCTCTATCAAGGGGGGCGAAAAATCAAATTGTGGAACGTTAATGAAGTATATCAACAAAATACAGGAAAGGGGTTTTAAAATTATCCGACCTTTGTTTGCGTTGACTTGGGACTGAGTTGACTCGAGAACGAGTTGACCTGGGACCGCGTTAGGACCGAGTTGACCTAGGACCGAGTTGGTTTGGGACCCAGTTGACCTGCACCCATTGCAGGTGTGTCTATGGCATGATCCATCGCACCTCTAATGCGACTACACCATTTTTCAATCATGTCAAAAATAATGATAAGTTCGAACATTTTTGCAAAATCCTTTCATACCATGCCCAATTCCAGCAGTCGTGTAGTAAATTAGGAACTCATTAGTTGCATGTGATTTTTTTTTCTGTGTAGGCCTAAGACAATGAAAAGACACTTTGACTTAGGATTAATTAAATTATGATGATCGTGACATATTTATGTTATTTGTTCAGACATGGAGGTAGAATTAAGTAAGACTGCTTGAGCCTTTCTGAGGCTGCAAAAGTCATTGTGCAACTGACTGTCATTTTCAAAAGTAATGTTTGGATGGAACTTGTAAAAAAAATGGAAGTGTCCTAAACTACACAAGCACCGCGAGTTCAACCCGACAGCATGTGGGTGCTTACATGTAGTGCCGTACGATACGCTGGCTTTGTGCACAAACACATGTAGCAATGTGTGAAATAAGCACATGGCGCGAAAAATAACCTCAAAAGAAAACTCACCTGTCACAAAAACCTCCAAATGCATTTCATTCACGGCACGAAAAATGGCTGCAAGAGGTCCTCGACTCGCAATAAATGAATCACAACTTAGAGAAATGATTCTGTGGTAGAAAATTGTGTAAATTTACACCAACTTTTTTCACGAAACTCGACACTTCATTGAAATTAGTGTGTCGTAAATGCAACATTTTCAAGCCGAATCGATTAGATACTGAAAAAATAATCGTTACTAAAGAATGAATTTGCTCATAAATATGAAATGTGCACTGAGCACTTAACGATACTCTCCTCAATTTTCATGTAATTTATCCAGCAAAAATCGTCAAAAATGTTTCACACAAACCGCGCGAAACCTCAGATCACTGGTTGCTATGTGTAACCAAGTACCATTAACGCGCATGCGCACATACTAATTGGCCGCCGTGAACATACGTGGTCCGGAGGACCCTCTCCAGCCGGGGACTTCCCTATAATAGGTGACTCACCTTGTTTTGATTGCTTATGATTCACTTACATATAATATTGTGTATATATATATATATGTATTTTACACTGTATATCCAGATATCTTGGGTTTCCCCGGTCCACCCTCAGGTGGATCAGTGCGACCCATTTGGGGTTACGTTTACGTATTTAGAGCCCCTGTGGGTAACAATGGCATCTCCATGGCCCACCACCTTGACGGTGCTAGTCTATGCATAAGTAGTATTGCTCTACAGGTAAGTAGAGTGAAGTAGGCTCCCCCCCCCCCCCACAGAAGTGTGGTTGGGGTCTACGAGCGAATACTTACCTGTAGAGCATCCCTCCCTCCTACCCCACTCTTCTCGATGCCATAAGTGTTCTGACTTGATGCTCGAGAAAAGAGGACGCCAGAGGGTGCTAGTGTATAAAACTCTTAGAATGAAATACCTGTTTGTATAGGGAATATGCATAAGTAGTATTGCTCTACAGGTAAGTATTCACTCGTAGACCCCAACCACACTTCTGGGGGGGGGGATTTTGGGGGAAGTGCATTCCCCCCCCTCCCATTTTTCCATTGATGTAAACGCATGTGCATATCTTTTGACCTAGACCTTTGAAATAAATTGTTGGCAATCTGGACAAAAGTCGGGTGAAATGTTGCATACATGTAAAATTTATCATTATTTTGCCACTCTCTCGGTAAAATAAATAAAGTGGTTGTACATTAATGGTCTCAACGCAGTGTATATCCACATTACTAGCTGCATGATTGGGCGCCCCAGTGGCGCGGCAAAGGAAATGTTTGTTGGGTTTGTTTGAAACTTAATCTATTGTTGCTCATTAGGTTTTTGGTATAGTCCAGAATGTGAGTTCACCCGCCATTGCATTGACAAGAGTCAGGAGAATGTGGATGGAACCGTGACTGTAGAGATCTACAAAGGGAATGTGTTCATCAAGTCTCGTTGCTCAGCATCGTCATTGTACAATGAAGAACTTGTCAGGTAATATCTGAAAAGGGCCCAAATTTCATGATAAAAAAATGTACTAGACTTCAAGGCTAAAAGGAAAGAACAAATTACAAGCCAAGAAATTATTACAAGACCTGTGTGAAAATCAGGGAAAAAAAGTATTTGCAATTTGATTGATAAAGTATTAAGTTGTAAGTGAAAAATTATTGATCCTTCAAGAGTATGAACATTTTTACAAGGCTAAATTGGAATCTAAACAGATCTTTTTTTCTTTTTATTTACAGTAATCACCAGGAGTGATTAAAAAAAAAGATGACTGTTGTTAACAAAACTAGTGGTCTATAGAGTGAAATTTTTGAAAACTGTTGGACACACCCTGTACTTTTTCCTTTCCTGTGCAATTTATTACAGCAAAGTTTCCTGTAGAGAAATTGATGTCAGGGATTGCAAAGTGGAGAACTATGTTCTGAGGTTTGGGGCGGGGGGATTTTGAGTAATGACTATTTACTAGCCTGTTAGAGGCTAGTATAAATCAGTCATCATATTTTGTTTTACCCTGTTGTGTTTTATTTTATTTGTTAGCATGGTCATGAAGGGTAACTACGAGCCAGAGGATGCTCTTGGGTTCATCAAGGTTAATGCTGTAAGGTAAGATCACTGTGCAACCACCTGACATATTTTGGCATTGCTGTATTCTTCTTCTTGTCAGTGAGACTTTAAAATGTTATTTTTGTCGAGTGCTCCAGCCTATTCAGATAAATTTGGATAGTAACTTTCTGTGGAAACTATTGGCCGTTTTCTTCAAAATGACAAAATATTGCTCCCATGGTCTTCATCTGATTAAAGCTGTATTAAAGCCAAAAAAGCTTTGTCCACTTTGTTCCCTACTTTCCTGTTGGACCTATAATTTCATATTTCCTTACCTACAAAAGTAACTGCCAAAGTAAAGATTCACCACAGCGCCCTCCCGCATCAGTGCCTACAATAGTCAGAACTTGTGCCATTATCGTCCTCTTTTTCTTTAGCGCTCGTGATGGTTTGACGTGTTTTCATTGCTCACAGTAGCATACACGATTTTACTGATTTTGATCGCTAATTGTTCCTATTTTTCTCAAGATTTGCAGATCATTTCGTTTGTAAAAGCACTAGGTGTATTTGTGATTGTATTTTGTTTTATTTAAGACCAGGATAAAAAAAAAGGTTTTTGATTTGTTCTATGACCTCATGTTATTGAATGCATGTCATGTACAATAAACAAATAGTTGTGTACAAGCGAACAATATATGTATTGGCTTTGAAGGAAAAAAGAAACATGATCACAGACTTCAAACCAAATCTAGCTTCACGTGTGCGCATTTACGGTACCCATTGATCTCAATTACATGATGGAGCATAGGAGAAATGAGATTGCCTCACAGCTGCTCTGTGAGCTCAAGCTCGTGACATGTGCGCGCAGAGACTCACGGAATAATGGATACTCCTAAGAAAAAAAATGAGACTTCCTAAACAGAAATACCTCCCGGAGTAAACAACTGAGTGGCCTGTTATCGTGCGATTTAAGCTTGACGGTTTCCATTCATTTGCTTTCTTTGCAAATACGACTTCAGCATCAGGATTCAGGTAGGAACAACGTTGCCAGACGTATAAACGGTACAAAAATCCTAACAGACGGCTGTCGAGTCAACAAAATCTGTCGCCATTTTTTTTTTTTATTCTGGCTTAAGATGCCAGCATTTTTCATGCTGAAGTTCTCTGCGCAGACTTCATGGTGGAACATAAAACACCCATAGCAGTGGCTGATAGCTCCGCTGGTTAGGAAGATGTTTCCATTATCCAAGACTGAAGGTGTCAAGCTAACAGTGTGTAGGCATAAGTCTTATCAATTTGTTATTTTGCCCTTGAGACCTCCAAAAAAGACATGGGCCTGTCAGTCCATATTCCACTTCAAAGCAAGCGGAAAAGCATTGTTTTGTTCTGATTTTTGTTTTTCTTCTTTTTCCTTTTTTTCTATATGCAAGATAATAGAACTAGTACAGAAAATCCCGAATGACGTCACGATGACGTCATCGGTAGATTTTTTTACGATTTTTTTAATATTGCCAATTTTATTTTGCTTACAAAATTTAACACCTTTATCAATCCGATTGTTTTCAAACATGGTACAGACTAAAACCACAATAAAATAATGAGCACTGCCAAGTATTGTTACGATGACGTCATCATTAGACTTGTGACGTCATCATCAACTTGTATATTTCAAGCCCCTCTATCTCATGAACAGTAAGTCAGATTGGGTTGAAACTTTTTATGGGAGTAGGGCCGGGATGTGTTAAAAATAAATATTGATCATGACGTCATCTTGTGATTATATATATATATATTCACACTTTGAAGACTTTTGCCGTATTTCACAAACGCAATATGCCAAAATAAAAATTCTTTTTCAATTAGGTTTATTACTCAAAGGTAAATGCACACGGTTCTGCACAAAACAGAAAAACAGTTACCTCAATTTAAAAAAAATGATGAGGAAAAGCCCTATGTTCTGTTAGAAACAGAAACAGAGCTCTAGTTTTTCTTCTAGTTCTAATATATACATGTAACTCAAATTTCTTAGACTTTGTACATGTTTTATTCACCCCGGCAAATTTCACCTAAAACAAAGTCGTATTCTCATAAAACTTAACCTATGTAAAGACCCTATAATTTCACGCTTCTTCGCTACCTCATCCGCGTGAAAAGTAGCTTGGCTATAATGCCCAACATCTGAGACATAATGACAACAAGGGACAAAGGAATTCTGATATGATATTTATTGAAAGCATGGGAAGAGCCAGTGTGACATTGAACTGAATCCTGTGCATGTGGGAAATTGCTAACAAATAAGAATGTGAGAGGCTGTACTGAGTATGCGATTTGTCTGTGGTAATTAATTAAACATGAACATTGGATTAATTTTCGTCTTCTAAATGCACATTATAAACTTTTGTAGTTAATAATTGAATGGAAATGTATCAATAATTAATATTAAATTATTACGCCCGTGTTTAAATTTACACACATTAAATTCTTATACTTCTCACAATTATAAATGAATTCTTATTTCTCATAACAAAATAAATGTTATTTAAAGAAAAAACATTACACACATCCTAAATTGGCATTAGTTTTTTTTTCTTTTTTTTCTTTCGTTCTGTAATGGTCCTTCAGATCCTTCAAGGCTTCGCCCGGTATTTTCTTCTTCTTCTTCTTTTTTTTTTTTTTTAGTGGTCTTTCAGACCCTTTAGGCTCCGCCCGGAGTTTCTTCTTCTTCTTCTTTTCTTTTTTTTTTCTCTTTTTTTTTTTACTTTTTATATATCTCCCCATGTAGCAGACCTTTTCTCTGCATTTAACATTTTACTACGATATAGGCGAGTATTTTTCCAACACTCAATCTCTGATTTACACTATATTTTACATATCTGTTCTTAGACACAGTTGTCTTCCACCTGCCATGGTTCATGATAACTTCTTCAGATATACCTCTTTGTGCGAGATCTTAAACTATGAAGACCGTAAGAACTTGGATTAGTCACGCCTATCTCTTTTAGAGCACTGAAAAAGATTTCTCTGCAACGAGAGTAACGGAGTGGTTTGTTCACAAGACACTTATAGATTTAGTACTTGAGTGGAAAGTCAAGGGAGTGAATATAAATTTATCTTGGCCTATGTGAATATTACAACCTGATAAGTATCGTAGTAAAATGTTAAATGCAGAGAAAGGGTCTTCTACATAGGGGAGATATGTTGAGGTGCCGTCTCTGAAGATATCAGTCTTCGATCGAGGAATGAAAATTTTGATGCCTTTGTTCTCTGGAAGTAAACTAATGTGGCTAGCTTTGATTTGGGCCATTTCATCATATCTGAACATTAATACAAATAAGGATACGGAACAAGCTGTTCTAATTTTTATTAAGTTGCTTCCTGGTTGGGAAAACTTTGCGGCAATTTCCTGAACCTGACTGTGTGTTATTGGATTTTTCTGGTTTGGTTGTTTGTGAAGCTGACGCCTTCCTCCCAAGAAAACATTCTGAACTATTGGGGAATCTACTGGGTTGGGAAATGCATTAACCATGAAGTGTACCCATTTAATTGCAGCTGCAGTGGTGATTATGGTATTTGATCTTGTTAATACCTGTGAAAGAAAACTAGTAATAATTTTGTCGTTTATAGGTAAGCTATCGATGCATTTGTTTTCTTGAAGCCATTTGAAGAACTCCCTGCATTTGTACAAATAACTGATAATTGTTCCTTCCGCTTTAGATAAAATTGCCTCGTAGAAAACCTTCTCTTTGGAAACAATGTTCGGGAATTCAGTCCAAAAACTGTTCCTGAGAATGTTCTGTGATATGGGAAACAATAAAACACTAGATTATTCAAAGACCAATTTTACTGCTAAGACTTGAGATGAGAATTGAGATCCCAGAAGAGAATTCTTGTTACGGCCTAATATCAGGGAATTTTTGCCTTCTATGATGATGGCGTCTGCGACCCAGGGAAGGTAGCAGGACCATACTTATGGCCAAAATGCTGACGAAGGCCAATAGGGAACCACGAGAGTCCCTTTCGCTTTGCATACAAACATGTGTTGAAGAACGATAGGTACGAGGACAACTGGGGGAACTAATAAGCAAGTTTCACGTGACCAGTCTTGGGTAAAGGCATCCACCCCAGATGTCCCGGGATTCCAAAACCTAGAAAAGAACTTTAGGTAGTTTGGCGTTGTAGAAACAAGCGAAGCAATCAACAGTGTAAGGACCCCATTTCTGAGTTAGTATATGAAATAATTCATCTGAGATAGACCAATCATCCGTGTCTACTAATTTGCTCACAAAATCTGCTTGTTCATTCAGAGTTCACGGTATCCAATCTACTTCTAGTCTGATCTTGTTATCTAAACAAAGTTGGAATATGTCTACAGCTTTCATCTGTAATTCAGTTTTCATGCTACCATGCTCTACTATTTTGGCGGCATCTTGGTTGTCCGTGAAGATTTTGACTGCAGAGTTTGATATGATGGGAAGGGACAATTCTATCGCGAATTTGATTGTGCTTATCTCTCTCCACGTTGAACTTTGCCTGGCTTCATTTTCTGTCCAGTTGTTATGAGCCGTGTGCGTTTTGTTGCAGATGATAGCACCAGAGCCAGAGGAACTGGCATCACAGCAGACTACGTTATTGAACTTTGAAGAGCTGAATAAGTGACGTGTGTTTGCAGAATATGCGTGATCTTTCCAAAACTGTAACTCTGATCTACAAAATGCATCAAGAATTATTACATCATTTTCATCATATGATTCCGCAATTTTGATTTGACAATGTCTAGTCATAAGTCTAGTAAGGCTCCAACAAATCGGACTGAGAGATATTATCTCACCGACAGCTGAATGTAAACTGCGGATAACTACACAGCTTAGTGACAGGATGGTGTTGATTGAGTTGAGAAGTTTGTCTATTCTTCTTTTGACGACTTGGAGAGTTCCTAAATGAGTGTTCCAAGTCATGCCTGGCCACTGAATTGATGTTTTGGGGTCCCAGTTTGCTTTCTCCACAATATAAACCAAACCTGATCTATGTAGGTCGGCCTTAATGTGCTTTGAAATTTCTCTAGCTGTAGTCAAATGAGAGTTTTCGCATTTTGGAACTATGATTAATCCGTCGTCTAGGTACAAGATTACAAGGATCCCAGAGGATCGCCAATGAGTGACCAATGTTTTCATAGTTTTCGTGAAGATGTAAGGAGCCGTAGAAAGGCCAAAAGGCAGAACTGAAAACTCGAAGTATCTTGTGATGTTATCGATGGAAAAGGAGAATCCTAGAATACTTCTGAGATTCATTCGCAATTTCGATATGGTAGTACCCAGATTTTAAGTCAAAGCCAAAAACATTAGAGCCTCTTTCGACAAGTAGCAAATATAAAGGGGATTATATATCCTTGTTTTATTATGGACATGATCATATTTGATGCTCCTATATTGCTCCAAAATTCTTTATGACTCCTTAACCTGCCTTTGACATTCATGTCATCAGAACTTTGGTAAAGATTATACAGTTGATAATTACAATCTACCTTTATCACATCTAATTGGACTGGTAGTTCTGTTGATAAAGGAAAAGATTCCGCATTGACTCATTTCGAGTAGTTCTGGAGGCATCCTTGTCATTATCAATATCTTTCCGCTAAAAAAAATGCGTTGTACGATGTTAAACAAGCCCTTCCTTAACTTTCACCAAACCCTTACGAACCAATTGGGTAAACAATGATGCTAAGCCTGTAATTTAAACTTGTCTACCTAACGTGGCTGTAAGAACGACTCGACGTCGGAGCGATTTCCATAGGCATGTCGATCAAACCTGGCTGAATCAGATGGGAAACAAATGGTGTCGACTTATCCAGAACAGTTCGTTCCTTACCAAAGCAAGAATCATTCGTCATCTTTTCAACCCTCTGGAGATTATTCATTCCAAAAATACATTAAAATCATCCATTCCGGAAGATAGGAATTTGATGACCAAATGAGGGCGCGGATGTGGTACATCAGCAGAACTGAACCACTCGAGGATAGTGGGCTCAACTGCACTTTCCACCAAGATTCCTTGCTTGTGTATCCTTCCGTGACTCAGTTGCACTCCCACCACCAATCTTTAGGTCCAAACAAGTTCAAAGTAGGGAACAAAGTGGACAACCCCCTTACCTGCTGTGTTTGTTTGTCCACGAAGGGGCCACTTATTAAATTGGTGGACCATCCGCCCAACTGTCCTCACCAGTGGCTCCTCAATTTGGTTTTGACTCGTGATTAAAGCAAGAGGACAATTATGGCGCGAGCTCTGACTGTTGTAGGCGGTGATGCGGGAAGGCGCTGTGGCATAACTTTAGCAAATCTTTAACTTTAAGCAGTTAACAAAATGTTCTATTTTAGGTCAAACTGATAAATGGTTCCCTCGTGGACAAAAACAAGCACCACAGTTGGGAGGGTTCTTCAGAATATCAGGCACAAAATGTTTGATTGTGGTCTTCAGAACCATCAATCTTAGGTGTCGCAAAATGACTTAAAATTTGAATTTCGTACACCAGCGCAATTTCAACGTGAAACAAAGAGTATTCAGTTAATTGATCTTTCAATAAGCAGTTCTCATTTAGCTCATTGTACAAAAATGTCTATGTGCTTCTGGTAAGAATCAAGTGTGTCTGAAGCTGTGATTTCAAATGGGGTAATTATATTTCATTCTTCCAGTGCTGCACATAGAAATGTCATTGGCCATAAGATTTGACATGCAGTTAAATTATGTTTGAGCCAGAGCGAAGATTCCTTGATGGGTGGTATTCAGTTATTTCCTGGAGATAATCGGGGCCGTGGATGCATTTACCACGGCTATTTTTTGTCGTTTGCAAGATTTTTGAGTACCAAAGGCCAAACCTTCACTAAAGGCTATTATTATGCAGAGATCCACCACTTACGAACGCACGGGAATTCCCGTGCAGTAAGAACAGGTTAAAGGTCAATATTAAACCGTTCGCACTAAGATACTCGGACAGAGTTAGGAATTGCTGGAAGTTTCACATGAACAAAGAAATACGCAATTTGAAAATAATTAAAGTTTACGCACTAAGTCATGAAGATAAAAAAATAGTAGCTTTTTTAATCATTATGGATGATTTCAATGCAAGAGGTGGGATTAGGGAAGGATCTGGAAGATACAGGATTTAAGCCCATTTGGAATTTGAGAACGGAATGAGAGGGAGAAAGAGTACCGGATTCTTATGGGAATCTCTGTTTGAAACTCACTTTGGAAGTTTCTCAATAGATTATACATGGGAGAGCCCGAAATGCAACCCTCAACAATTGGGGGTTAAACCTAAACCTTTACTGTCATGAAGGATGTACAGCAAAACAGAAGGTCATATGTACAGTTGTACAAGATGTATAGATTAGAGATCCTGTTCATCTGATATTCGTCATATCCACGGTAACCCCATCCGACTAACCCCATCCGACTAACCCCATCCTCACGATCATGAATCACCGCTAGACCACACGTGCCCACGTGTGGTCTAGCGGTGATTCATGATCGTGAGGTTTGTGGGTCCGTGCCATGCGTGTTGCCCTTTGAGTTAGGCTGTTTACCTCGGTCTTATTTGTTTCGGTCTTATGCTGTTCTAAGAAGTGAGGCCCAGTTTAAGACCAGTCCACTCCCTCATGTCAGCCCACATTTTCAGCTGTCTTCCCTTTTTGCGGCTAAAGCGTGCGTGCTCTATATGACGCAACAATGACGCAACAATGACGCAACAATGGAAAAAGGACGGGCACGCGCATTATAGGGCGGTTCCATTGTCCAGTATGGGTGAATAGCACTGCGTACATGTTTCCTTATGTTCACGTACTTGGCCGGGTAGTTGCACGGGCACATGCATTTTTGCAGATGAGTGTACGTTCAATCTGTAAATGTGAGTTCATGATCAACCTGTGAAAACAACACCATTGAATATCGTGTGCGTTGTTTATATGTATGAGCAGTTCTCTGTCCCTCTCAAACAGCACTTTTTTCGACGGCCCCCTGGCCCGTTGAAAAAAAAGCGCTGTTTGAGAGGGACAGAGAACTGCTTATATTTATAAACAACGCACACGATATTCAATGTAGTGTATGTAAAGGATAATGCCCGAGGTACGCGACATTCGTGGGTAAGAATGGCCCGAGGGCCATTCTTACCCACGAATGGCGCGTTACCGAGCGGCATTATCCGACTTTAACTCCACCCGTGACGTCCCCCTATTGTTTCTAGCGGTACATTATTTTGCACGAATGGAGCGACTTTGTTTCATACAAAGACACAAGCTTTGTCTTATTGCGTAACTGTAAACTGCATTAGTATAAATGGAACTGTAGCCTACAGAATGGTACTGCGAATAAGAATATGTTCTTACGTAACCAATACAATGCTGGATTCTAGGCGCGCTTGGTATAAAATGCTAAACCCCGCCCAGGCACCATGCATTCGTTTTGAATAGTGTGCTGATGACACGCAATGTTTAGTCTCGAGACGTTGAGGAAATAATGCCGTACGTGGGATACGGTGGAATCATAGCGGGCCAGGAAACCGTCTTTGATAGTTGCTGAAACTGAAGCTCCGTGGATATATCGGATGATAATTCGCTGGCCGCTTCAAACTTTGCCTGGGACATATAAAAGTTCATTTCGAAACTCCAAATGAATATGAAGATTGCATGTTTGAGTATAAAGGTAAGAAGTTACCCTTTTTGTGAAGTAAAAATAAGCTAATAAAATCAAAAATTTAAATGTTGTATTTTGAGCATGATAATGTCAGGTACATTAAGCTTTATTGTTTAATTTGCTATCTGATGAAGTTTATTCAGAAATCGTGTTTGCACTAAGATAGCCCCATAAATGTGGCCTATTTACTGGACTGCCTCCGTAAACATAGGCCACACATCCACATGTACAAAAACGTGTTGACTTTGCCAAATTTTGATTTTCACATTTAGGCTTAGTTTGTAGGATTTTTTTGCTTTAGAAGCATACTCACCCTCTTTTTAGGCTAATCAGAAAGTGCTGCCTTTTTCAGATGTCTAATTTTTGTGAAATTTCATGTTGAAATTTTGATACGCAAACGTGTAAAAATGAATCTTGAAATTTCACGAAAAATGTACATCTAATTTTTTAAAAAGGCAGCACTTTCTGATTAGCCTATAAAGAGGGCGAGTATGCTTCGAAAGCAAAAATTACTACAAACTAAGCCTAAATGCGAAAATCAAAATTTGGCAAAGTCGACACGTTTTTGTACATGTGGATGTGTGGCCTATGTTTATGGAGGCAGTCCAGTAAATAGGCCACATTTATGGGGCTTAGCACTAAGACTGTTCTAATTTGAAGCTCTCTGTGTCATCATTTTGCAATCGTCAAAGCTACCCTGTGACTTTTACGGCTTTGTAAGACTTAAGTGGATTTACAGGAATATGACCTTATGCTTCCGTCTAATTGTTTGACTCACTTTCTGATTTTGTTTTCTTCTAATTCTGGCTTTACAGACTGTGGATAGTGTCACGAAGAGGGTCCAAACTAGCGGGCAATCTCCAGTCGGACTAATTCGTAACCAACGCAACTCGAGACTTATAACTACTCATCATTGGACAAGGAAGGACGAGCTAAAACCACTCAAATTGCAAGATTAAGATTTTGGTGCATTTTTAAAGCAAAACGGCTACAAGTCTTCCGGGTTTACATTGCACGAACTTGTGATTTTTCTTCAACTGTTCTTGGACATCATGGAAAAGACCTACACATTTTTTTTCAGGATGATGAGTTCTTGCCGATCAAGAATTTCTAGGACTGCATGCTAGGCATTGAAACCCAGGAACAAGATCGAGATGTAAACTGTACTGCAAACCTTGTCAAAACATTTGCTTTAAAGGGAAAATACAACATTTGCAAACATCACAAAATAAAACTACCAAATCATTTTGAAATATCTTGCTGGACTGTAGTGACAGTGTATGGCACCTGGTATACTGTCATTTTCAAGAAAAGTGGTACTTTTGTATCAATTTCCAACGCTGATCGGCTGATCAGCCTCGGAAAAAAAACGGCTTTTTTTAAAATACTGGCCCCAATTGACCATCGCACTTGTTTACAATCGATTACAAACCTATGAACTGGTACGAGCCAGCTAGACTGGTTCCCTGACCTTACAATTCCCCAATGTATGTAAACTGCTCTGTTTCTTCTTCAATGGAGTCAGGGAATCAGACTACAGGAAAATGATTGTTTTTCTTGGTTGTTATAGCATTTTCGAGCCCAAAACCTCAAAAAAGTCAGTGTAACTATATTTGCTATATATTTCCAACCCCCCAATTCCATCCATTTCTGAAAATTACAGCAAAAGCAAATGATGTTTATTCCCTTTAACTGTGAAACATTTATATCGTTGAAACGTTTATATTGTTGCATGTAACATGACTATATACGAACATTCTGTACAAGAAAAAAATGGTACTTGACTTTCGCCTTAACACTGTAAGAAATTGTATAAGAAAATGCATAAAATTCTATTTGAGAAACTGTGAAGTATGCTGTATAAGAAACAAAAATGGTTTTTGACTTTCACGTACAGGTACGAATGATGCCTAAAATTCCATTTGAGAAACGGTGTAGCATGCTATATAAGAAACATAAATGGTTCCCAAATTTCACATAATTGTACGAATGATGCATAAAATTCCACTGGAGAAACGGTGTAGGACTAAAGGGAAAATTCTGTGCGAACAAAAATGGTTGTTGACTTACGTATTAAGCATTGTACGAAATATATAAGAAAATGCATAAAATTATCATTGAGAAACAGTGTAGTAAAGTTGCAACTGTGCAAAGATATAACTGTCATTTTTGGTGTTTTTTTATTTCCCGCTCCATTATTTTGTAGGAATGGAGTGATGGAGGCATTATTACCCTCCCAAAGAATGGAGAGGTATCGCCTCCAACGCTCATTCGTGCAAAACAATGGAGCGCTGGAACAATAGGGTGACGTCACGGGTGGAGTTTAACTCCAATGCATCATGTGTGGAACCATTCACTGATCTGATCACCATACATGATTTGCACGTTGAGCTGCTTTGGGCATGGCTTTAATGGCATTGAAAATTCCTCTGCTAACAATTAATCTCCTACTTTGGTCTGTACACAGACCACATACGGCCGTAGGCTTTCTTAAACTTCTCACACAGTACCCTTGAGGTTGAGTTTTTTTTTCCCCTCTACTGCGTCCTCTCCGAAACCCTCTCGCCTTGGTCTTGCTTGAACAAGCTTTATTGTGCACAATCTTTGTGAATGCTCACGTATCCTCAAAATGCGTGTTACTTAAACATTAAAAGTTTTTTCTTTAATCCATGGTTTAAAGGTAGAGTATATCTTTAGCAGCTATCCTTTTTTGGATAGCTGCAAAAACAACTGACGAAATTAAAGAAGTGGAGTTACTATCTGTTAAACCAAGTGCACTTGGTTTAAAAGTTAACTTCACTTCTTTTTGGGAAGCTTTCATTTTTCGGAAAACAAAAGATACGTCTTAAGAAGCAATCTACGAATGGATGCACGCAAGCTTTGACACAACGCGTGAGCAGACGCTAAAATTCGTCGGTTCAGTTAGTGACATCTCGTAGCTGCAGTCGGTTGAATGAGAGTTATGTCCCTGATGCTGATTTTTGGCGTGTTTCAAAACATAACTCGTCAACTTTGCAATTGAATTCGAGATATTGTAAAATATTGTTTTCTTACAATATAAAGCATTTCACTGAGCTTGATCAATGGCAAAGGATATAACTGTACCTTCAAAGAAAACATAGCTCTAACGGACATAATAGCTCTAACGGACATAATAGCTCTAACGGACACCCCAATATTTCAAAACATCTGCAACAAGTACCACATTTGAAATTGTCATGGGTTTATTAAATCTATATTTTAAAATGACTCCCTGAATATTTTAAATCATTAATTTCTTGCTAAACAGAGAAAAGGGAAATGAGAGTATCTCTGCACACCGGTTTTTCCTCCTTAGTAAAACATTGAAACATAAAGTGTAATGAAAATTTACTCCTAAATTGCAGTATGAATAATCATACCCAAATGATTACTGCTGTGGTTTGGGCCTATTAGATTCTAGAATGAAAGAAATACTGCAAATGATTACTTACAAATGGTAACTGCTGTGTCTTTTTGTACTTTTTTTGTAATTAAATGTATTATTTTTTTCAACCTAGACTGAAGGAGTATTGCCGTCTTCGCAGCTCCCAGACTAAAAAAGGAGATGCTTCTTAAAATGTGCTGTGTGAATACAAACAACAACAATATGTACACAGAGCACATTGACCGGGAAGGAGATCAGCATTGCAGCATTATTGTCTGAGGAAAAAGGTTGGATCAGTTATCATTGCTGTATTTAAATCAACGTTGTTTTATTTGCATAAGGTGGCTTAAATTGGTGTATTTTTTAATTTTATTTTGAGAATGTCTTTAAATTTAACATTTGTTGCACAGTGATTGGGAAAGATTTTGTGGTTTGGGCCTATTAGATTCTAGAATGTAAGAAATATACAGTGTGTATAAAGAAAACGGAAACAAAATATAACGCAAAGTCAGCTGTAGATAATATAGGTATGGTTTGAAATATTCGCCTTTCGACTTTAAAATGAGGCATTAAACATGCAAATCTGATAAATTTTGTCGAGTAATGAGTAATTTTTCAAGAGAGGTCAAATCAGCCATGGGACCAAGTTTTCAATTTTAGGCATTGGGATAAAGGTAGCCTCTGTTTGGCGATAAGCGAGTAAACACAATTCTAAAACCCTTTTATTTTTGCTGTTCACCTCGCTCAAAAAATGAAATTAGCATGTAAAACCTGTAGGCCAAGGCAAAGTAGGCCAACTTTGTCCCAATGCCTACAGTTAAAAATCCGGTCCCATTCGATCTCCCTTGGAAAATTACTCATAAATTACTCAAATTAGCAGATTTCAACATATGATGTCTCATTTTAATGTGGAAAGGCGTACCTTTCAAACCATACATGTTTATTATTTTGGCTACACATTCTACGTCTGGCATTCCATTTTTGTGTGCATTTTTTATACACACTGTATATAATCCTTTAATAATAATTTCTGCAATTCTGGTAACCAGCGTAGCTGAACTAACGAATTAGTGCAACTGAGCGCGCGTTCGCTGAGGTTTGTGTAGAAATATAGCAATTTCAAATTTCGATTTTTCTGGATGGCGGGCGCCTCAGGCCGTGTCCGAAACGGGCTTCCACGGAGCATAGAGCCAAAAAGCCCCTTAGAGCTCTAAGCACGGAGCCAACGGTTACGAATTAATGTCAGCGCGTCTTCGCGTATTTTCACCGGGCGTGGACGTGCTCTAGATAGTTAATTGATTCAGATGCAGCCTGTGCCATGGCAAAATGTCTGTCAAGGAGCCAGGCGAGAGTAAGCTGGGGGAAGTAATCGAACACACTCCTTATATTAGTTCGGGTCGGTTAAAATAATTTACACCAACGGGGCCTAACTTTTTGCAATAGAGTTGCGAAGGAAAATATCTCTGTTTAAACTTGAAACTAATTTCATTAAAAAAGGGAGTTGACAACTGTACGAAGGGCACCATTTCTGTCGCGTCTGGCCGAGCATTTCTTTTGGGTGTACATGAACCATTGACTGATGTGTTCTGCAGAAATACGCACAAAGTGCAAGAATATGCACAAAGTAATCCATTAAAAGTTAAATATGGGGAAAGTGAATCTTGTACACATCAGGAGGCATCCCTTCTGATGCATGGAACTGTAGGCTTGACGTGTACACTCACGGTTTGATCTACAAATATCCATGGTTTACCAAGAATCATGATTGAACCGTCGAGATTCGGCTTCCTAAAAAGAAAAACACTACAATTTCAGGACGGATTACCACGACTGGTCCTGAGGTTTCTCTGCGAATACACCTCGGTTTGTCAAGAATATCGACGGAATTACTATGAATAATGATGTTAACGCCGCGGTTGTCTGCGAGTGGGCCACGCCTGACCAAGGTTCTCCTCTGAATAAAGCACCAAATTCGTACATATTCTTGGAGATTCGTATCTCATTCGTGGTAGAAATCTTTACAAATTCGCTACAAGTATAGCTGTGCAATATTATATAAAATCACACAGTTGTTAAATAGATGGACTCAGGGTCTAGGATTCAAAGTTGCTTGAAGATAATACATATTACAATCAAAGTTACCTTACTCATTCATCACTGCGCTTCTTGAACTTTAATGACGCTCACAGACTTGGCATTTTGTTCCTTTGAGATGAATTTCACCTGGACGTGAGTCCGCTGTACTGGGTGAAGGCCTGGTAACTGTTAGTGGTTAGCACACTTCCGAGTCCAGATATTCGGATCAGACAGTTTCTTTGGAATCAGAAGGTAGAATTTTGTTTTTCCTGGCTTTGTACTTTAAACATAAAAATCTAGATTAATTTTAGTAACTTAAGAAACAGAATAGTAAGTTGTGTTGGTGTATTTCTTATGTAAAGTCTTTAAATTGACTCATTTGTAACCTACCGACTGTACAAAAGTAGTCATAAAGTTGTAAATTTTGAAGACCCCAACTGATTTTTAGTAGATTCTGATAGAGGAAGACATGCTCTAGCAAGTTATTTTTATTTCGTGGATTTTCGGAATGACACATTATTACAAAAATTGGGTCAAAGGTCACGATAGCATATTAAAGGTCACGTGACCTACTTTTCACACAATTTAATTTTGACAAAAAAGTGATTTGAGCATGCAATCCTCATTATTTTAATACCAAATTCACATATATTCGATGAAAATTGCCATAGTTTTGACATATTTATACCAAAAGGGTGGTATTTTACTCTAGAAATGCCATTTTTTTTGTGGCTTCTGCCCTGACCACATGGTAGGTCGGATCGGGCTAAAAATTGGTGTGTATTCATTGCTCATTAGGACCTACAAACACAGCAATTTTTATCAAAATCGGAAGACATGAAGTAAAAAAGTGCGTTGGTCTGACATGGAATGACCCATATGCCCGGACAAGGTTTTGTGTTGAAACAAGTTTGGAACAGTTTTAAACTTCCGTAGCCCCTCCACAAATAACCTAGGAAGATGGTAACTTAAAAGGATGAATTACGGTACTCCCACGGGTTTATCACGAGTTTTAAACCGTGGATATCCGTAGCTTCAAACTGTGACTTTGTGACTGGTGTCCTTAGGTTTACAGTCTAGTTTGTAGGTTTGCAGTATAGTTAGCAGTAGTCAATTTGCAGTAGTATGACATGTATGTTGTAGTGTTCGTTATCTGTTCTCAAATGTTTTATTGCAAAGCTATTGTGTATCTGTTTCAATATTTCAATAATAAACTACAGCCTAGCATATATTTTTGTCCGAGTTTTATTCCTTTACAAAATTGTATGCTTAATTTAATCCTTCCACTTTAATTTAAATGGTAAAGTTGCCTATTTGATATTTGTATACGTGAATTCATTAATTGCACTTTATTCTAAAAAGGATGTTCTCTCAAAGTGATATAAAAACAAGCCCTATAATTTCCATTAACCTTGTCCGGAAACTGGGCAACCCAGACATTTTTTTTCCTCCGGTGACCGAAAAGAAGCCCATAACTTTCTTGTCCGAAAAACTAGGCAAACTTCGACAACCATTTTTCCCGAAGTGACACCAAAACAAACCCCATAACTTGTATTTATCCTGTCCGGAAACTGGGCAACTCCGACAAACCTTTTTGCTCCTGTGACCGAAAACAAGCCTCATAATTTGCCATTGATCTTGTCCGGAAACTGGGCAACCCAGACAACTTTTTCCTCCGGTGACCGAAAAGAAGCCCATAACTTTCATTGATCTTGTCCGGAAAACTAGGCAAACTTCGACAACCGTTTTTCCTGAAGTGACACCAAAACAAACCCCATAACTTGTATTGATCCTGTCCGGAATACTGGGCAACTCCGACAACCTTGTTGCTCCTGTGACCGAAAACAAGCCTCATAATTTGCCATTGATCTTGTCCGGAAACTGGGCAACCTTGATACTTTTGTTTTGCGTTTTGCGGTGTCATTCTTGAGTTATGGGAAGAGTCTTCATAGTAATGAATTACGACACACTGGGACACGTATGCCGCTTAACGATACATACCCCGCCGTGTGAAAACAACGCGCTGATTGATGACATACCGTGTTGTTTATCGACTCTGACTCTCACCTACGCGTGTATCTACACACCAAGCTGCTTTTTCAGGTGAGAGTCAAAAAACAGCGCGGATTTGTCATGAAAAAGCGCGTTGTGTGTCTTCAAGCAAGAAAGTGTGTCTTCAAATGGCGCAGTGTGTGTCGTTAAAGTAGCGTGTTGTGTTTCTTCAAACAACGAGGTGAGTGTCTTGTCTTTAGGCAGCGCGGTATGTTTTTTAATACGGCACGGTGTGCGCCATTTGAAGAAACACACAGCGCTGCTTCAAAACAAACACCGTGCTGCTTTAACGAATCTCATAGTGCTGCTTTACAACACGTACTGCGCCATTTGAAAACAAACACCGCGCTGCTATAACGTCTCTCACCGCGCCGCTAAACGACACAGGTTGCGCCATTTGAAGATACACACCGCGCTGCTTCAAGACAAATACCGCACTGCTATGACGATTCTCATCGCGCCATCAAACGACATACACTGCGCCATTTGACGACACACACTGCACTTCTTTAACGACTCTCACCACGCCGCTTGACGACACAAACAGCGCTATTTGATGACACACACTGCGCCCCTTTATTGACACACCGCATTACTTTAACGGCTCTCACCTCGCCATTAACGACATACGCCGCGCCACTTAATGCCAGTTGACACATTGCACTGCATCAATTAAGACACACACCAACGTTGCTGCAAACGACTCCCATCGCGCCGCTTAACGACACAACACTGCGCTATTTGAAGGCACACACCGCGCCGATGACACACACACTGCGCCATTTGAAGATACATACCGCACTGCTTCAAGACATACACCACGCTAATGTGAACGACTCTCATTGCGCCGCTTTACGAACAACACTACGCCATTTGAAGACACACACTGCGCTGCTTTACGACGCACACAGCATTACTCTAACGACTCTCACCGCGCCGCTTAACGACACGGACTGCTCCATGTGAAGATACAAAACACGCTGCTTCAAGACTGCTACAACGATTCTCATCGCGCCGCTAAACGACACACACTGCGCCATTTGAAGATACATACCGCACTACTTCAAGACATACACCACGCTAATGTGAACGACTCTCATTGCGCCGCTTTACGAACAACACTACGCCATTTGAAGACACACACTGCGCTGCTTTACGACGCACACAGCATTACTTTAACGACTCTCACCGCGCCGCTTAACGACACGGACTGCTCCATGTGATGATACAAAACACGCTGCTTCAAGACTGCTACAACGATTCTCATCACGCCGCTAAACGACACACGCTGGGCCATTTGAAGTAACACACCGCGCTGCTTCAAGACAAACACCGCGCTGCTATGACGATTCTTATCGCGCCACTTAACGACACAGATTGACCATTTGAAGATACACGCCGCGCTTCTTCAAGACAACCACCGCGCGGCTGTAACGACTCTCAACGCGCCGCTTAACGACACGGACTGCTCCATGTGAAGATACAAAACACGCTGCTTAAAGACTGCTACAACGATTCCCATCGCGCCGCTAAACGACACACGCTGGGCCATTTGAAGATACACACCGCGCTGCTTCAAGACAAGCACCGCGCTGCTATGACGATTCTTATCGCGCCACTTAACGACACAGATGCACCATTTGAAGATACACGCTGCGCTTCTTCAAGACAACCACCGCGCGGCTGTAGCGACTCTCAACGCGCCGCTTAACGACACGGACAGCTCCATGTGAAGATACAAAACACGCTGCTTCAAGACTGCTACAACGATTCTCATCGCGCCGCTAAACGACACACGCTGGGCCATTTGAAGATACACACCGCGCTGCTTCAAGACAAACACCGCGCTGCTATGACGATTCTTATCGCGCCGCTTAACGACACAACACTGCGCCATTTGAAGGCACACACCGCGCCGATGACACACACACTGCGCCATTTGAAGATACATACCGCACTGCTTCAAGACATACACCGCGCTAATGTGAACGACTCTCATTGCGCCGCTTTACGAACAACACTACGCCATTTGAAGACACACACTGCGCTGCTTTACTTTAACGACTCTCACCGCGCCGCTTAACGACATGGACTGCTCCATGTGATGATACAAAACACGCTGCTTCAAGACTGCTACAACGATTTTCATCACGCCGCTAAACGACACACACTGCGCCATTTGAAGATACATACCGCACTGCTTCAAGACATACACCACGCTAATGTGAACGACCTCTCATTGCGCCGCTTTACGAACAACACTACGCCATTTGAAGACACGCTGCGCTGCTTAACGATGCACACAGCATTACTTTAACGACTCTCACCGCGCCGCTTAACGACACGGACTGCTCCATGTGAAGATACAAAACACGCTGCTTCAAGACTGCTACAACGATTCTCATCGCGCCGCTAAACGACACACACTGCGCCATTTGAAGATAATACCGCACTACTTCAAGACATACACCACGCTAATGTGAACGACTCTCATTGCGCCGCTTTACGAACAACACTACGCCATTTGAAGACACACGCTGCGCTGCTTTACGACGCACACAGCATTACTTTAACGACTCTCACCGCGCCGCTTAACGACACGGACTGCTCCATGTGATGATACAATACACGCTGCTTCAAGACTGCTACAACGATTCTCATCTCGCCGCTAAACGACACACGCTGGGCCATTTGAAGTAACACACCGCGCTGCTTCAAGACAAACATCGCGCTGATGACGCTGCACTGTTCACGGCATAAATTATGATTAGTAATACTGCTGGAGTTGTGATACTGGCGCTACCGCACATTTTAGATGGGCACAGCACTAGTCTGAACAATTGACACATTCTTGAATATAGCAGGCTTTATTTTGTGGAAAGAGGGCAGGGCTTTGATTTATGAGGGAAATTCAGGGGTAAAAGACGACGATGACAACCAGAAAACGGACTCAAAAACCAAGATGGCAAACGTGAAAGCTTCATGTGATGAAAGCTCGATGCTGATTGGCTGATAAGGCCAAAAAAAAGTCTCCGGTTTCTGGTATGGAGCTTGCCCAAAAAGTGGCTTCAAATGTCGGCTGATGACTGCAAATGGTGCCCGACTAAACTTAATGCAAATATGTAGGAGTCCAGAAAGGCCACATAAATCTTATTCTCGATCATAATCCCTTCTAAAAACACGTTAAAATTGTGCAGCAGCAGAATTCCAGTCAAACCAGTGAGTTTGGCGGCTTTGAAATATCATCTTGTATTGAAAAAAAACCTTTTTCATTTTGCCGACGCGCATGGCTACGGCGACGCGCGCGCATTGGCCTAAAAAAAACATCTTATTTATTTTTCGTCTGGTTCCCAGACCAAAAGATACAGGAGTAGTCAGAATCTTTTGGTCTGGGCTTTCACGCGTGTGAGAACTACAACATGCACGTCTGACTGCCAAAAAAGGGAGGAAAGTCACATTTTCTTCGAAAGTGCTTTCAAAACTACAACTAACATGAGTTTATATGAAGAAAAAAGACTGCTTTAGCCTGCAAAAGTCACTCTGGTACTGGGCAGTGTCATCTGTAAAAGTCAGTTTTGAACAGAACTTGTAAAAAATAGAGGTGTTCTAAAAGTAAGGATTACTTTGAACTCTGATTATCTTCTGAGAGAGACAGAACTGATCACGATCAAGGAAGTGAGTCATTGGATAGTGACTCCACCCTACATGTTGCTATATGTCTTCCTCTACCTGTTTAGGAACCCTCTCACCACATCTTTTAGGGAGTTCAAGTTCTAAACAAAGTGCCTCCAATTAAACTCGTCAATTTAAGTTTTTCCTTGATTCTGACTCATGTGACAAAGAACCCCTCCATGTGAAAAGTGCCTGGGTCCCACACAAATCATGCATCAGTCCTTGCGATTTATTGTTCATGTTGTTAGTTCCCCAGTCACCAATCCTGATCACTCACATCACGTGCTTGGTACCAATAAAAAATCACAATCCGTGGTATAGCTATGATTATTGCCCTTAAATTTTTCTTTCCTGGGTAAACAACTATCTACAGGGCAAATGCCTGTTCATTGGGAAGGCGAGTGCACACATGTAAACAAAGTGTGGGCGTCATCAGTACAGAGGCTTATTGTCATCTAAATGGATGTCATGGCATCATTCAATTATTAATTTGAATCTTTAATTAATTTGAATCTTTTTGGGGGGGGGGAATGGGGATTGTGATGGGAAATGGGCAAGTGGTTGCACAATCATTTAATTAATTGCAATCATTTAATTAATTGGGCCACGGCACACCGTGCTGCCGCGCAAATAGCCTCAACGAAACAATTAAGGCGGCCGTACGTTTTGAACTTGACTTTTTTTTGTCTGACCGCCTTAATTATTTATATTTCAGGGTCAACCTAGTCAGAAAGCAGTTAGCAGCAGTCTTATTCATTTTCATTCATTTATTCATTTTGCCTGATACAATTCCATCTTATAATTGGGTCTCACTTTACTAGTACATCAAGCACGGTTTCTAAACCATTTTGGGGGGCACGAATTCTATACATGGACCTAACTTTTGTTCCCTGCATGTCCTAAAAAGTCAAATGTAGCAGGGAAAATATGGAAGCATTTACTGTGAGAAAACACTGAATTTGTCAGACCAGTCTCAGAGGCTGCACAGGGTGTTAAGTGATGTCCAGGTATGAAATTCTTTCCATTTTTTTTTTAACTGACGTTAAAGTTCAACGTGTTTGATCCGCAGTATTTAAGTGTACAATATGACATTACAAACATTACATTCTTAACTATTCAGGTAACACTTACTTTAATTGCCTAACACATCCATACAGTCAAACTACTATATCACAAATCATATGAAAATGGGGTCAATTAACAGCAAAAGAACTAATATGGGCAATTCTTTGGTAACGGAATTACGGAATTTTGTCACTTTGTCATTTTCCCAAGAAAATACGTTCTATGCTAGGCAACTAATCTAAACATGGAAAGGGAGCCAAGACCCAATAGAATTGATTGACCGCTAAAAAAAAAAAAAAAACATAAGATTACCCTTTAAGGGGCGGAGCTTAATATCGGTAACGGAATTACGGACGGAGGACAAGCATATTTGAGTTCTTGCATAAATTATTAAAACTCTCTGAAGTTTTGAAATTTTAAAATTGGACACTACCTGTTATTTGTAGAGTTCAGGGTTGTTGTTAACTACAATGCAGAACAAAGTTGAAAAAATAATCACTCTTTTCATAATTTGCATTTTAATCACGGTAACGGAATTACGCCTGGGCGGTAACGGAATTACGCCATAGGTTTACATGTAATAGGTAAATGCAATACATTAACATTGAATTCAACATAAGCTCATCATAATACAAATTTTAGAAGTTTATAAAATGGCACAAGGGGAAAGCTAAGTGAAAATTAGCAGATCAAAATATAAATGTAGGCCTAAACATGTCTGGGCTTCATTTTTTAGGTCAAAGGTCAAGGTCAATGGCTGCATTGCTAGTTAGCAATATATTATTTTTTTTTACCGAAAATCAAATTTTACTTCGAACAATTGTATTATGGTACTGGTATTTCACTAGTTGATTGTGCAACATACAATAAAACTGTACTGGGTGGCATCTCTGAGCAAGGGAAGATGTAAAGTTATGCCAAATAGAAGTACAAGTACAGTCTGGTACTCAACTTTCATATACTTGTTGTGGAATATATTTTCTGTAGGTACCAGACAATAGGCTTTCGCCATACATATTTAAAGGGAATGTACATCACTGGCTTTTGCTGTAATTTTCAGAAATGAATTATTCGACATGTTTGAGGGGTTAGTATAATAGATCATGTTTGAAGTTTTGTGTTCGAAAACGCTGGACAACCCCCCCCCCCCCCCGCCAAAAAAAAACCTCTTCAAGAAGTCTGGTTAATTGATTCCACTAAAGCTAAAATGGATCAATTTAGATGCCGGAAAATTGCAGGGTAAGGGAACCAGTCTAGCTGGCCTGCACCCGTCCATGAACATGTAGGCCTAACCAATAGCAAACAAAATTTTGACTGAAAAAAGTGTAAAGTTGGAGCAGTAGTTGAAAAGTTGTTAGGTTTTTCCAACGGTGGTCGGCTGACCACCGTTGGAAATGTATACAAAAATACCATTTTCTTGAAAATGACTTCACACCAGGCGCCATAATTTTACAGGATGCTTTAGACTGTCATTTACCATCATACTAGTAAGGTATTTTGTAAAAACTTGGTAGTTTTATTTTTCGATGTTTGTAAATGTTGTATGTTCCCTTTAAGCATCCAAACAACTATTAGCATTTTTGAAATATAGGTTTTCCCGTCCAATTTCGCACTTAGTGCATACAAAAGTATAAATAGTTCATTCAATTTTGCTATAGGGCAACCAAATATTCAAACTAGTCATTCAAAATCGCCATAGGGCAGTCAAAAAAGAAAAACAGTCATTCAGAATCACCATACGGCAGCCAAAAATTCATAATTGACATTCAAATTCGCCATAAAGCAATCAAAAGTGTAAAAGCAACATTCAGATTCGCCATAGTGCATTCAAGATAGCACGGAAGGACACGTGACTGAAGATAGAGCATTCAATTTCGCCATTGGGTATTCATGTTCATAACTAGTGCATTAAATTTTGCACTGTATTTACATGACTTGTATACAGTCATACATATTCAAATATTCTTTGCGCGTTTTTCCCAACCTGCAATATGTGTGCCACCAATGACCATTCATAAAACTTCACTGGACAATTTACATTTTTTTTTTTACAGATGCCCGGACTTCGATAATTGTATTTGTTTTGTCTCCTAGAGGTGAAATGTAAATTATAGAAGCATTGGCCTGCTTATATTGCGCAAGTTATTTTGTTCCTCACCAGCGCCTTGGCGCAAATTGTATATATATTTCTTTCATCTCCTTTGGTAATGCATTCTTTGCATTTCACCTTTTGGTTTCCACATATAGTTATCAGCAGCTTTAGAATTTACATTGGCAGACATTACGCAATTAACATCAATTGTTACACATTCCTTTTCCTCCAAATGTACTGTGTATATTGGGTTAAATTTTAGAAAGGTATACATGCTATGTTTTATGTCTCTAGTCAATGCATATAATTGAAGAGATGGTGCAAATGACCACAAGAAAATATATTTTCTTGTGGTCATTTGCACCATCTCTTCAATTTCACCATTATGAAAGAAAATTTACAAAGCTAAAAAAAAAGGCATATAAATTAACAGAGGAAAATGTAAGAAAATTTTCCCCATGTTAATTCATATGCCTTTGGGCCATCCGATAAATATGATTTTTATTCGGCGACTTAATATAGACAAAGTAAGCTCATAAAGTGGAAGAAGATATAAACATTAGAAAGCTATAAAAAAAATAGAAAAAAAATACATGTGCTAAATTGGATGCACAAATTGTATAATTGGATGCCCTATGGCGAAATAGAATGCTCTAACTTAGCTCGAGGGGGTTTCAAGGGCAAACTTGGTTGCACTATGTACGAATTCGTATGCCGATTGGCGAATTTGGTTGCCCTACAGCGATTATGAATGCCAATTGGCCATCTTGGCTGCACTATAGCGAATTTGAATGCCGATTGGTTATTTTGGCTGCCCTATCCGCGAAATTGAATGACCTATTTATACTTTCTCATGCATTATGTGCGAAATTGAATGACCTACCTTTACTTTTGCATGCACTAAGTGCGAAATTGGACGGGAAAACCTATAGTAAAAAAGACAAAGTTTAAGTAAGAAATATTAATGGAACACCTGATTATTTTTAATTGTATAATAGCAAATTAAAGAGGGAAATGATTTAACTAAGTACATAATTTAGTATTTAAATGTATTGTCCAAGGTTACATGCAAATCTCCTATATGTCATGTACATAATCTGGAGAAAATGTGCATACTTTGTGCATGCGTAATTCCGTTACCGTAATTCCGTTACCGTTTCGTAATTCCGTTACCACTTGGAAAAATGCCAAGAAATTACTATTTGAAAGTTTTTATTTTTAATTTATGTTTGTAGTAGGGTCTTTTCTCAACACATATAATTTGAAGGGAAAAAAACAAGAAAATTTGTGAAATAAGTAACTTTTGCCATTTTTTCGGCAACGGAATTACGTGCTAATTTTGACATTTTTAAATGAAGGCCTACACTACCGTATATATATATATTTATATATAGAGATTTTTTTTAATGACGCTGAGTAATGTTAGTAACTTGTAACATTGTAAAATGAATCAAACCTTTCCCCTGTAATTCAGAAAGTAATACAAACAAAATTTTTTATTCTTTTACCAAATCTGAACGTTTTTAATCATAAATTGCAAAAATCACTGTTTTTACCAGAAATATTTTTTTGTTTTCAATTTCGCTTTTTGAACTGAATTTCCCATTTAATTTAGGTCTGGAAAAAGTACAAAAAAGGTTTAATATGTAAATATTTATTTTTGACATTTTTTGCTCTCCCATGGAGAATTGCCCATATACTAAATTTGAACACCTTGATTGGACTCCGCAAGAAGCATGATGCTTTACACTTTGACATTTTTGGTGTCCATTTTACACAAGATGTCAATGTTTTTTTTTCCTGATTTTCCTTATAAGAATGAGCATCCAACTCATTCCGGTGGTGTCTGGTTGTTTGGAATATTAGACTGATGCCCATGAGCTAGGACATCTTGTAAGCGAAAACAAAAAGTCAACCCGTTAGGAATGATTGAAAGTGACCATTTGTCAGAAAATATACTTGTATTCGATACTTTTTAAAAAGCTTCACAACATCAAAACAAAATCAGGGCAATACGCCAATTTTGGTCAATAAATTTTACAAAATACCTCTTAATTTTTCTTTCTGGGAAAACCGATGTATAACTATCATAGAGGTAAGGGAGGGGGGGGGAATCTTATTTGGCTCCACTTTTACCATACAATTGACCATTCCAGGCCACTTCGAACAGGTTTGACTGCATGCCATCCATTACTTCCCTCTTTCTATAGCCGTACATTCTGGTGAAGCTCGGGCTTGATGTCAAATATGAGGTCGAAGAGCTGAGACAGGACTTGCTCCTTGTTCTTCGCGACACGAATGTCCATCTCGCTTATCTTGCGCCGCGTCTGCTCCTCAACTTCCTTAGCCTGATCGCCCTTGGTTCCCAGGTACTGAGGAAGAGAAACAAGGTAGAAAGACAAAGGTATCCAACTGCACACAATAATGTTGTTTTGGAGATTTATAGTCAAGATAACCCAAACCCTCCTCAATCCTCCAAAATCCTCTTTGTGGTTTTGGAGGATTTTGGAGGATTGAGGCCGAATGGTAATTTTTAGATAAGGATTTTGGAGGATTGAGGCTGAATGGTATTTTGAGGCAGGACAGTCTGACGATTTTGAAGAATTTGAAAGGCGCTGTTGAAAATTTTTGGAGGATTTTGGATGGTTCCTAGCAAAAAAGGCCTAGGGTAGTAGGGTTTAATCACAAGGAATATAGTTAGTGTTTTCGAACATGTAAAACCAGCCTGATGCACTACTCAGCTTCACGCAACTTGCAGCCATGCTTAAAAAATCGCAATCTTAAAATCAAGCTGCCAAGAAAACATTGTAGACTCTATACCTGTTCAGTGTGGGGGGGGGGGAAATATCAATGGTGATTGGTCTGAAGGTGACACAAATGTTTTTGGCAAGTGAGCCACAAATGGGACAATGTATGTAGAAAGGTCAACATGTACTTAAGTAATCTTGCTCGATTTGTTTCACATCACGGTCATGTAATAGTATAAGCTCAGACATGCAACTGGGAATTTAGAAAAAACGAGTAAACTCTAAACCGCATAAGACTTTGTACAGTATGTTTTCAATTTTTAATGGCATTCATGAGAAAGAAAATATCAGCCAATCCGTGAAAAAGTTGCATGCCTGTAAAGCTTAGTTTTGCATGTTAATGGCAAAAGCACAAAATAGACAGCTGAAAAGTTTAGTAAATTATCCGAAATCACTACAGTACAGATGGTAGCACAGAAGAAACTCCCATTATTCTGGAGCTGACCAATGGAGGGCCCGATCATCGAACTACCTATGGGTCTGTTCAGGTATAAAAGCTATCTTATTAAAGCATGAAAAGGCCAAAGGCTGTCATTTTGTATTTATGCAAAGACTTTTATTGACGTGTGCGCCTGTTAAAGAACTCCGACTAATTTGAAACATACATAACTTGAAGTTACTGGTCCTGTGATACTTTTTAAAATTCTTATTTACTTTTAGGTTTCCCACATAAACAAGTTCATCCTGCTTGACCTTGACCTTCTCATTGCTATTGCGCACTGCATCGATTGGCAGTTGGGCAAATCTTGCAGAGAGGCTGAACACACCACTTAACCTGGCCTTGCAGAATGTGGCACTACATCGTGATAAAATGGAAGATTCAATCGAACATATAATGAAGAGAATGTCTACCATGCAGGTAATTTGTGTGTGCCTTCTGTATATACATGTACATGTACTAAATTTCCAAAATGTCAACCCTGTCCCAAAATATGCTTCACAAAATGTGTGGGCCCACTTTTTTTGTCTCTCACTTTAGGAAATCAGAACAAAGGCAAAGAAAATGCCAGCATTCAAAGATGCACTTCAGCAGTCAGTATCTCCTGTCATTGAGCTTCTAAATGGCCGGTTTCATCACCTAAAACTCAAGAGCAAGGAAAAGATCACCAAATTCTTTGATACACTGGGCATCATTGACAATGGCAGCAAGCATGACAAACTCACACAGAAGGATCTCCAGAAATGTCAATGCCTTTAGGATTTCATGCAACGGCATTGCCAGCTACTGCAGTACACGTTCCAGGTTTTTTTTCTTTCTATTCCGTTTTTCTAAATTTTAAAATGGGGGGGATGTATAAATTAGGGTTTGAGTACATTGAACAGTTTTGTCTTCAACTCATGTAAAAACAACTTCTGGCATTGCGGAACAGGAGAGGATATTGCTGTAGGGGAAGGGCATTCAGGCTCTTCTACATCAGTACACAACTGTTCACCAAATATGCCTAGGATGCAAGACTGATGAAAAACAGATAGTAGTCGGGGGGGGGGGGTTTGGAATGTGGGCAAAAGACAGAAGAAACACTATTTAACGGTCCTCTTTATCAAAGTGCAAGCCCTTCACATTAATGGCATAAAAGGGTCTCCATTGCTGCAGTTTGCTAAAAAAATTAAATGACCAAAAAAGTGATTTACTTGGCGCCATTAGAATAATCCAAAAATATTCTTTCTTTTTCAGCATGCTTCTTTTTGAGGATTTTTGTTTGTTGCACAATGCAAATGGAATTATAATGCATGTGCAACAAACAAAATAGCATACAGAAAACCATTGCATGCATCCGTTGTTGTACCGGTACATGTAGATCTGGTCCCTGTCGTCTCAAGTTATGAAAGGAATCAAATTAAAAAAATTGGGAACGAAATATGACTTGTTCTATTTTCATATTGTTGGCATTAGCATTTATTTTTGATGGGGGAGGGGCTAGTACAATACCTCATAAATATTCATCAGGCAACTGCGGTATTTCATTGGTCCATTCCAGCAACTCAACCGTGTGAAAGTTTTTTATTATAACGCCTCACCCACAGATTCTGTGTCTTGATTGGCCGAGAGCGAGTCACATGTTACTTTCTAATTTTGCTTATCTTTCTGTTCACGCCAAAAGTACTATACCCTTCGCAACCAAAGAACTATACCAGCGCCCAAAGTACTATTTCCACGGCGCAGTATTTGTGTGCAAATGGAATGCTTGTGTGCGCGATGCGCATAGCGCGTATTGTTCCAAAGAGAGTGCGCCGCAGACTTGGGTTCAAACAGTTCGTGAAGGGAGTTGGAAGAGAGAAATACATTTTTCACCAATTTTGTATTGAAATTGAAGTTTATTTCAACTGTGTTCAGATTTAAATAATATACAAATATTGAATGTTTCGAGTGGTGTAGTAAAACTAAGCCTGCGGAGGTGATCAATGGACATTTAATTTTCCCTCGGCGAAGCCGAGGGAAAATAGAATGTTCCATGGATCACCGATGGAGGCTAGTTTTACTCACCGCGAGATAAAGCATTCAACGTTTAACCTTTACTTCCGGGTCTACTGGAAGGTCATAGTTAGGTGAATTCAAAATGAAGACTTTAGTCTGAAATCAAAACAAAGCAGAATTTCTTCCAAAAGGTTTACGGTATGATCCTGAAACCTAATGTGACCTTGTACCATGCTATGAAAATGTTTAAATTTTGTTACGTCATCATGACGTCTTCAGGTATCAAATTACAAGCAATTTTAGGGCAAATTCTGACAAAATAGTTTACGCTATATCTTTTGAACTAAATAGAGTATCGTGTTCGTTTTTTTTCGTGAGGTTATAGACTATGCCGTGAGAAACATTTCTTGTCCCCGGACACAAAACCGTTTGACCTTCACTTCCTGTATTACTGGAAGTGCAATGAAAACCAAATGTAATTCAAAAGCGGAAGCATTTTACTACACACATTATGATAGTGTTTTACTACACACATTATGATAGTGTTTAGTGAGGAATGCCAGACGAAAAAAAAAGTGTGATGACGTCATCTTTCGAAAGGACGCCCCTAGCGGCAAATAAAACAGTGTTTGCTCTTTCTGATTTAAAAACCATCCTTTCAGATTTTACCAAATCGCTTCTTGATGTTCTTTGATAAACCACAAATAACTTGGCAAGGTTTCAAATTCATGATGTCATCAGACTGGAAGTTACTTCTATGAGAATTTGAAAAGGACCATATTTTAAATTTGCTTATATTTTACATACTTTCATACGTCATTTAACTTCACAATGAACATTTATCCACTCTGAGCTAAATCAGTATTTACTTCCCATTTTTAAATGACGTCATCAAGCCAGAAATAACTTGTGTACATAGAATGCTTACAAAATTTAACCACAAAATAATTGATTGTACTGGAAAGGATTTAATTTCGTGATCCTTTGTTCCTACATCAAAATATTCATAACTTAACACAGCAGTGTTTATTGAAAAAAATGCGTGCCCGACCACTCTGCGTTTGTAACAACAAACGCGAACCTCTAATTAGTTTTCACTATTTCCTGACAAACCATGTTGTATTTGTATACTATTACATGGAAACAGTTTATACTTCCTAAAATGTCCTAGATATTAAACATAAATAATTAATCAAATTGTGATGCTTTATTTGTCACACAATAAAACAGTTCATTAGTATAAACATATATCCGATTGATTTCAAACTTCAGACTATCTTCAATTAAGAGTCTACATATAGGTCAGACTAGAACAGTCATATATAGTTCACCATGTACCTGTGGTAAGCAGGTAAGTGCCAGGAAACGTTTTACCTTTACTATACATTGTTTACTAGTATAAAGTGTAAAAAAAATAAAATACATGTCACGGCCAAATTTTATTTCCCCTGCCTGACAACCCTTTTCAGCAACTAAAAAATCTGTAAAACAACTAAACTTTAGAGTGGCCTTATGAAGATATCCAAATGAAAATATTGAACTTGGTCTCTTTCTTAAATGTGAAAACAATTGAGCTATGTTTCTTGCAGAAAAATGGCAGCAATCCGTATTCTACAGACTTCTTGCACGCATAGTTATTCCTGACGCGGCGATGGCCGAATTGATATAACACCCGGTTTGATGGTCATTGTGCCCCAAACATCATAGCACGTAACAAAATTTCTTATTGGATGAATTGTCCTTTTGAAGGCTTGTAGAGTCCTACAAATATACACGTGCTATCTATAATCGCTGCCACCAATTTTGCAGCATGCATAAAAAAAAAGATTACGAGCTTCGCAGGAAGTGTTGTATAACCCCAAGTTCTTTGCTATGAGACATTTTGTGGCCATTGAACTTGAAGGTTTATAACAAAAAAAATGGGCGGAATTCGTCTAGTTGGCTCGTTCCAGTTCATATGTTTGTAATCGATTGCAGTTTTTTTCCAACGTTGATCAGCCGATCAGCGTTGGAAATTGATACAAAAATACCACTTTTCTTGAAAATGACAGTATAGCAGGTGCCATGATTTTACAGGATGCTTTACACTGTCATTCACTAACAGTCCAGCAAGATATTTCAAAATGATTTAGTAGTTTTATTTTTTGATGTTTGCAAATGTTGTATTTTCCCTTTAAAGCAAATGTTTTGACAAGGTTTGCAGTACAATTTATATCTCGATCTTGTTCCTGGGTTTCAATGCCTAGCATGCAGTCCTAGAAATTCTTGATCGGCAAGAACTCATCATCCTAAAAAAAAATGTGTAGGTCTTTTCCATGATGTCCAAGAACAGTTGAAGGAAAATCACAAGTTCGTGCAATGTAAACCCGGAAGACTTGTAGCCGTTTTGCTTTAAAAATGCACCAAAATCTTAATCTTAGATTCATTTTTACACGTTTGCGTATCAAAATTTCAACATGAAATTTCACAAAAATTAGACATCTGAAAAAGGCAGCACTTTCTGATTAGCCTATAAAGAGGGTGAGTATGCTTCTAAAGCAAAAACAATCCTACAAACTAAGCCTAAATGTCAAAATCAAAATTTGGCAAAGTCGACACGTTTTTGTACATGTGGATGTGTGGCCTATGTTTACGGAGGCAGTCCAGTAAATAGGCCACATTTATGGGGCTATCTTAGTGCAAACACGATTTCTGAATAAACCTCATCAGATAGCAAATTAAACAATAAAGCTTAATGTATCTGACATTATCATGCTCAAAATACAACATTTAAATTTTTGATTTTATTAGCTTATTTTTACTTCACAAAAAGGGTAACTTCTTTACCTTTATACTCATACATGCAATCTTCATATTCATTTGGAGTGTCGAAATGAACTTTAATATGTCCCAGGCAAAGTTTGAAGCGGCCAGTAAATTATCATCCGATATATCCACGGAGCTAGTTTCAGCAACTATCAAAGACGGTTTCCTGGCCCGCTATGATTCCACTGTATCCCACGTATGGCATTATTTCCTCAACGTCTTGAGACTAAACACTGCGTGTCATCAGCACAATATTCAAGAACGAATGCATGGTGCCTGGGCGGGGTTTAGCATTGTATACCAAGCGCGCCTAGAATCCAGCATTGTATTGGTTACGTAAGAACATATTCTTATTCGCAGTACAATTCTGTAGGCTACAGTTCCATTTATACTAATGCAGTTTACAGCTATGCAATAAGACAAAGCTTGTGTCTTTGTATGAAACAAAGTCGCTCCATTCGTGCAAAATAATGTAGCGCTAGAAACAATAGGGGGACGTCACAGGTGGAGTTTAAGACGCGCCATTCGTGGGTAAGAATGGCCCGAGGGCGAATCTTACCCACGAATGTCGCGTACCTCGGGCATTATCCTTTACAGATCCATTTTTCTTGACTCTACCACTTTTTTGACTGATTTATCTCGAGATTATTTCAGATGGTTTTTGATAGGCGCATTAAAGTCTCCTAAAACTGTAGTCTGCAACACAGAAGTAACATTAGTTTACCTTTCATGCAGCCCATCACACAAAAACCCAATTTGAATAAAGTACATAAAGACAAGGAACATTAGACTACAGGGAGGTACCGTCACTCACATTACTTCCTCTTCATGGTTTCTAACCACGGCATAAAATCTGAGTTTGATGCACTGCAACATAGTGAAACTCTTTTTTTTTAATATGAACCTTTTCTCTCTGCCTTAAACACAAAAACTCTCAATTACAGTCACATTTTGCATGTTAAAACAAGGTGCCAAAATGACTACCAAAAATCCATGATTTTATGCCAAAAAAACCCTTTTTTTACCCAAAATCACACTTTACCAAAAATCACTACATTCCATCTCAATGGTACACCACTCAAATGAAAGATGATGTTTTCCCCTTTTATTTGACACCACATGTGACATTGTAATGCTTGCAGTTTGGAAGATTTGCATACCGTTTCCACTTTCCAGCTGTCTCCTTTTTTTGCGTGGAATTGTCCATTTGCAGATTATCAAAACCAGATATTGCTCCTACAAAATCAGACTTTCGTAATTACGAAAGTCTGATTTTCCCATGTCCTAAGAAAAACAATTTAACCCCGCCTACTTCCTTTACAGAACTCCTCGAATCATTTTTTGGGTATTTTTTGGGCAAATCTTATAGGAGCAGCTAAGTTCCGGTACATGTGAATCGGAGGTTCTTTTGGGTAATCTATTTAACTGTACCAGTAGTTGGTGCTAAAAAATGTTTAAACAAAGGGGGATAAAATGCATGTTGGAAATTTTTTTTGACTTTTGACATAGTCAGTGGGCTTACAGTCGAAAATGACCTCCCATGCATTTTCAGGTACATTCTTTAAAACCCTCGGGATAACTAATAGACACCCCAAGAAGTTCAAAACCACTTCATGCCATTTTTTCTGACCCCTTTATTTGGTGGGGCCATGACTTTATAAAGTGGGGCCTTCATGCGCAAAAAATGATTCAGATTATTTTACTTCTCTTTTTAGCTTTCGTACAGCTCACCCAAGAGCATGTACCGAGAACAAAATATCCAGAATTTTCTCCTCTTCAAGGTTGGGGCCACATTTTAATAAAGCAGGAGGCAAATGTCATTAACAGATATCGAGCTGTAACGGACATTTCTTTGTTTTTGGTTTGTGTTTCCCTTTCAGTACAGGAAAGCGGCTAGACAGAATGCTTGCCTGTCAAATCATAAAATAAAATTTTTCCTTTTTTGAGGGTGTGTCACACTTTTGTATAAAAAGGGGGCATATTCCAGAAGTTGGCTTGCGGGAGCCCGGATGTTCTGTTCGTCGAACAGACATAGCTCTAGTTATTTCTTGAATATGGTCCATGGAGGGGTGACCACTGCCTGAATCCTGCAAAATCCTGCGGCAGCACACTTGTCAATGTGTTGAGGCTTGGCCAGTGACATCTTGGAGCAGTACGGAGGATTTCAAGCATAATCCAGGCCTATATTTGGGCAATTCTTTGGTAACGGAATTACGCCCATTTGTCACTTTGTCAAGGATTATTCTTTCCCAAGAAAATATGTTCTATGCTAGGCAACTAATCTAAGCATGGAAAGGGAGCCAAGACCCAATAGAATTGATTGACCGCTAAAAAAAAAATCCCACAAGATTATCCTTAAAGGGGCGGAGCTTAATATCGGTAACGGAATTACGGACGGAGGGAGGACGAGCATATTTGAGTTCTCGCATAAATTAATTTTCTGCAGTTTAAATTGAAAATTAACTCTCTGAAGTTTTGAAAATTTAAATTGGACACTACCTGTTATTTGTAGAGTTCAGGGGTGTTGTTAAATACAATGCAGAACAAAGTTGAAAAAAAATTATCACTCTTTTCATAATTTGCATTTTAATCACGGTAACGGAATTAACGCCTGGGCGGTAACGGAATTACGCCATAGGTTTACATGTAATAGGTAAATGCAATACTTTTACATTGAATTCAACATAAACTCATCACGATACAAATTTTACAAATTTATAAAATGCCACAAGGAGAAAGCTAAGTGAAAATTAGCAGATCAAAATGTAAATGTAGGCCTAAACATGTCTGGGCTTCATTTTGTTGGTCAAAGGTCAAGGTCAAATGAAAGCAAAGTATATGTATATTTTTTATTACCGAAAATCGAATTTTACTACGAACAATTGTATTATCGTATTTCACTAGTTTATCGTGGAAAATACAATAAAACTGCACTGGTTAGAATCTCTGAGCAAGGGAAGATGTTAAGTTATGCCAAGTAGAAGTACAAGTACAGTCTGGTATTCAACTTTCATATACTTGTTGTGGAATATATGTTCTGTGGGTACCAGACAACGGCTTTGGCAACACATATTTCAAGGGATGTACATCATTGGCTTTTGCTGTAATTTTAAGAAATGAACTATTTAAGGGGTTAATATAATAGACCAAATATTGTTACACTGACATGTTTGCGTTCGAAAATGCTGGAAAACCAAGAAAAACAAAACTGTTCAAGTAGTCTGGTTCCTTGACTCCACTAAAGGTAAAATGGATCAATTTATATATGCCGGAAAATTGGAGGGTAAGGGAACCAGACTAGCTGGCCTGCACCCGTTCATGAACATGTAACAAATAGCAAACAAAATTTGGACTGGAAAGAGTGTAAAGTTGGAGCAGTAGTTGAAAAATAGGTTTTTCCAACGGTGGTCGGCCGACCACCGTTGGAAATGTATACAAAAATATCATTTTCTTGAAAATTACTTCACACCAGGTGCCATAATTTTACAGGATGCTTTAGACTGTCATTTACCAACATCCTAGTAAGGTATTTCGTAAAAACTTGGTACTTTTATTTTCTGATGTTTGAAAATGTTGTTTATCCCCTTTAAGCATCCAAACAACTATGCACATTTTTTAAATAGTTAAAAAAGAAAAAGTAAATGTAAAAAAATATTAGTGAAACACCTGATTTTTTTTTAATTGTATAATAGCAAATTAAAGAGGGAAATAATTTAACTAAGTAATTTCGTATTTAAAGTTATTGTCCAAGGTTACATGCTAATCGTCTATTCAATTATGTCATGTACATAATCTGGATGAAGTGTGCATACTTTGTGCATGCGTAATTCCGTTACCGTAATTAATTCCGTTACCGTTTCGTAATTCCGTTACCACTTGGAAAAAAACCCAAGAAATTACTATTTTAAAGTTTTTATTTTTCATTTATGTTTATATAGTAGGGTCTTTCCTCAACATACATGATTTGAAGAAAAAAACTAGAGATCTATGTCTGTTTGCAACAGAACATAGGGCTTTTCCGCATTATGATTTTTTTTTATCAATAATATGCCCTGAATATGCATGAACATAAAATCTGTCAAAGTTAGCCGAAAAATCAGCTAAAACGGTCTGTGTGGAATTTTTTCACCTCGGCAATGGGGCAATATGTGCATGTGTGTACAAGGTGTTTGACAAAGAGACAAAGAAATAAAAAAAAATACTGGCAGAAGTAAAAACGCACTTTGAAAATCGACAATTATTTTTAAATTTTTGATGACGTCATCGTGACGTCATTTCGAACTTTGCATACTAGTATGATTAACTACCTACCCCCAAGTTTCATGACAATTGACCTTTCTTATATGAGTTTTGAAAAATGGCATTTTGATTCCGTCATGTCATGATCACGTTTTTTTTTTTTTTGTACGAATAGCTATTACATAACAGACCAAATGCAAAAAGAATTTTGCATTTATATGGCTAAAAGGTCAAAAATAAATATTCATATAAAATCTCAGGATGACGTCATCATGACGTCAGCTCATTTTTAATCTATAACACTTCCTGGTATAGCCACATACCAAGTTTCAACCCAATCGGACTTACATTTCTGTAGATATAAGACTTCACAATATGTACGTAAATTTTCAAAAATCAATAAAATAGGTGATGTCATAGTCTTGGCATAATTTTTGTATGAGGGTCTTCCTTGGCTGTAACTTTGATGACGATTCCAGATCGCCAAGTTATAAAAATGGTGGCTTGAAAACGTGTACAAAGTCAATGGGTTAAAAATCCCACAGCAGAAAAACTGCACCTTTAAATACGTGATTTGCCTTTAAACTGAAACATTTTTATAAAATATTACTTGATATTCTGACTCTTGGGAATTTTTTCAATCAAATGGTTAACGTAAAAATACGATTTCTTTTTCCTTCTCATAGTAATTCTACGGAAGCTTAAAGTGACCATTCGAGTTTCCACGTTTCTTTGATGATTTATCTCGGAAAGATGGATTACTAAGATATTTATGACGTGTTTCCTGATGATATGGTATCTCGGAAAGACGTCTTTTCCTGATATAAGGACATCTTTTCCTGATATAACATCTCGCTTTCTCTTATATCATCTCGAAAGACGTCTTTCCTTGATATCGGATATCATCTCAGAAAGACGTCTTTCCTTGATATGATATCCGAAAGAGCGTCGGCGAAAGACGTCTTTCTCTCATATCTTATCTCATGATATTGTATCTTTCTCTAATATCTTATCTTGACACCTGATATAACATCTCTCATATATCATCTTTTGATATATATATATAAAAGCGTCTTTCCTTCGAGAAACGCAATCAGGGGAATGACTCTTCCGATAATGCATATCAAGAAAGACGCCTCTCCGAGATACGATATCAGGAGAAGATGTCTTTCCGAGATACGACATCAGGGAAAGACGTCTTTCTGAGATACGATTTCTGGGAAAGATGTCATTCCGTGATGTGATATTGGGCAAAGACGTCTTTCTGAGATAATAATTCAGGAAAAGATTTTCCGAGATGCGATATCACGAAAAGACATGTTTTTATCTCAGTATTCCGTCGTTCGAGATAAATTATCTCGGAAACTTGGAAACTCGGATGGTCACTTTAAGCTAAGTTCAGAACTACTCAGTAAGATATATCAGTGTTGTATAGGAAAAGACTTGTGGAAAAAGATGTGTACAAAGTCTATGAAAAATTAATTATTCATGAATCCATAATAAATCACTTGAAGATGACGGCATCATGATGTCGTAGTCTTGGCATAATTTTTGTATGAGGATCTTCCTTGGCTGTAACTTTGATGACGATCCCAGATCGCCTAGTTATGAAAATGGTGGCTTAAAAGGAAAAGTCAATAGGTTAAAAATCCCACAGCAGAAAAACTGCACCTTTAAATGCGTGATTTTCCTTTAAACTGAAACATTTTTATAAAATATTACTTGCTATTCTAACTCTTGGGAATATTTTCAATCAAATGACAGGCGTAAAAAACGATTTCTTTTCCTTCTCACAGTAATTCTCAGCCGAAGTTCAGAACTACTCAGTAAGATATATCAGTTTGTATAGGGAAAGACTTGTGGAGAAAGCTGTGTACAAAGTCTATGAGAAAAATCAATTATTCATAAATCCATAATAAATCACTTGATGACGTCACCATGACGCTCTTCGGGACACATCTTGGCTATAGGGACTATGCTTATGTCAACTTTCAATGATATCTGACAAAGATTAATGCCAAAAGTGCTATAATACGTCACTGTCTATGCGCATGCATGAACACAAAAATCTGTCAAAGTTAGCCGAAAATCGGCTAAAACGGTCACTGTGGACAGGATTTGACCTCACCAACCCATGCGCTGCAGGCTGACTGACAGACGGTGTATGTGCCTATGTACAACGTACGTGCATGTGCATGTACATGTACATTGTGGACGTCCTGTCCTGTGCATGTTTTGAAGCAGAGGTATTGTCAACGTGAAGTTTTAAGCGTGCGCAGGGTATGTTCGAGTTCGCTTATCGCCTCGAAACTTTGAAATGTTTTAGACCCACCCTTCAATCAACAATTAAAGTAAAAACAAATATAAAAAGTGCCATGGTTCATTTTTCAGGAATTTTCAAATGAAAAAGGGTCTTTTTATTATAACTTCCGGTCTGATGACGACATTCGCCTAAAACTTCGCACACGTCTTAAGGTGGTCAAGGTCATTATATACACCAATATTTAGGCGATTCCGACAAACACAGACATCTATTCAAAATACATTTTTGCTAATTTTCAACCTGTCGCTAGAGGGCGCTTGAAGATTGCATGACGTCATTGTTAGATGATTTGAAGAATACTATTGGCCAAGAGACTAACACCGTTGAAAGCAAGTTCATTTCTGTTACCACTTTCAAATAATAAGCCACTTCCGGTTTGGGCCTTTTTCGGCCGGAAGCAAGGGTCACGTGATTTCACGCACTGAATGAAATAAAGACCTTGACCTACTCTACCACTTGCCGGCAACAGAATGCTGCGGACGCGTACTGTTGATTTCTTATGCATTTTTAAATATTAAAAGTGTCACAATTTAATTGCCTATAAATAAACACCTGATGACGTCATCATGACGTCATCATTACACAATGTTGTTTGAATTAGGGTCTTTGCTTTAACAAAGTTTGGTGTAAATGAATTACTGGCAAACAGTCGAAAATGTCCTTTGAAAACCGACAATTTTTTTTAAAATTTTGTGTACAAAGTCTATGGGAAAAATTAAATATTCAAAAATCTATAATAAATTAGTCGATGACGTCATCATGACGTCACTCTTCGGGGCACATCTCTGCTATAAGGACTATGACTATGCTAACTTTGAATGACGTATGACAAAGATAAATGTCAAAAGTGGCGTGTAGAAAAAACGTGTACAAAGTCTATGGGATTTAGGCGACAAAAAGAAGAAGAAGAAGAAGAAGAAGAAGAAGAAGAAGAAAGAAAAAAAATGAGAACAAAAAGAAAGGCTTTTCCGCTTTTTTGCGGAAAAGCCAACAAGAAAATTTGTTAAATAAGTACCTTTTGCCATTTTTTAGGTAACGGAATTACATTTTTTCACTGAATTCCCCATTTACTTTAGGTCTGGAAAAAGTTTTAAAAAGGTTTAATTTGTAAATATTTATTTTTGACATTTTTTCCTCTCCTTCGTGTTTTTCCTGTCCTCGGATAGAATGTTGAGGAAAGACCCTAACTTGTAAACATAAATGAAAAAAAATAAATAAATGATAATTTTACTATTTACAAAATGTGAATAGTTGTTTGGATGCTTAAAGGGAATATACAACATTTGCAAACATCGAAAAATAAAAGTACCAAGTTTTTACGAAATACCTTACTAGGATGTTGGTAAGTGCAGTCTAAAGCATTCTGTAGAATTATGGCACCTGGTGTGAAGTCATTTTCAAGAAAATTGTATTTTTGTATACATTTCCAACGGTGGTCGGCCGACCACTGTTGGAAAAACCTAACTATTTTTCAACTACTGCTCCAACTTTACACTTTTTTCAGTCCAAATTTTGTTTGCTATTGGTTACATGTTTATGAACGGGTGCAGGCCAGCTAGACTGGTTCCCTAACCTTACCATTTTCTGGCATCTATAAATTGATCCATTTAATCTTTAGTGGAGTCAAGGAACCAGACTACTTGAACATTTTTGTTTTTCTTAGTTTTTCCAGCATTTTCGAACACAAAACTTCAAACATGTCAGTGTAACAATATTTGATCTATTATACTAAACCCTCAAAAAGTTCAGTTCTGAAAATTACAGCAAAAGCCAATGATGTACATTCCCTTCAAATATGTCTGGCCAAAGCTATTGTCTGGTACCCACAGAAAATATATTCCACAACAAGTATATGAAAGTTGAGTACCAGACTGTACTTCTGGGCTTGGATTAAGTCATCTACTTGACATAACTTTACATCTTCCCTTGCTCAGAGATGCCAACCAGTACAGTTTTATTGTATATGCACGATAAACTAGTGAAATACGATAAAACAATTGTTCATAGTAAAATTCTACTTTCGGTAAAAAATATAAATATACATTGCTAAGGCCAAAACAAAAATAATATTCGGTCTCTGGTCAGACCAAAGTTCCGGAATTGACGCGGCGATGCAGCTTTTTTTTTTCTTCTTCTTTTTTTTCTTCAAGCTTGGATTGTACAGACAAGGTGGGGTACTATTTTGCTTTTTTGGAGTCCTCATGTACATTGTACACCTCCATAATTTGCCTTGGTGCTCTCGATCATTTGCCTTGGTGCAATTTCCCATTCCTTGGCACTCTTTGTAAAAAAAATTGAGGAGGTGCGGCAATAGAGGGCGATGTTGGAGCTACCGCGGAACATTTTGAGGGAAAAAAAGATTGACGCGCATGATTAAAATTGACGCGCGCGCTGACCAGAGACCGACTTATTTTTTTTTGGCCTAACCAGCAATGCAGCCCTCACCAGACTGCTTTCATTTGACCTAGACCTTTGACCTAAAAAAATGAAGCCCAGACATGTTTAGGCCTACATTTACATTTTGATCTGCTAATTTTCATTTAGTTTTCCCCTTGTGCCATTTTATAAACTTCTAAAATTTGTATTGTGATGACTTTATGTTGAATTCAATGTTAATATATTGCATTTACCTATTAACCCTTCGAGCTTCAAGTTCAAGCCCAAAAACTTTATACGCGGAATGGCCACGGGGAGAATTTTATCACCACACATGTTTCTAGGTTAATAAGGCCAAAAAAATTAATAGTTGTGCTTCCGGTTACCCGACCAACCCTATTTTTAGGCTGCGACCCTAAAAAATTTATCGGCAATTCCAAAAAAAGAAGAAGAAATGATTGAATAAATATAAATAAAAACCTGTTGTCTTTTCTGTCTTCACAAAATACCTCTCAACAACCCTTTTTGCGTCAAAAAAAATACTGTGTACAACCTCACAAAAAACAAACATGATACGCATGATATACTTCTAAAGATATAGCTCAAGCTATTTTTCAAATTTTGCCCTTAAATCGCTTGTAATTTGATACCTACATTGTAATTATGCCATGGTGACGTCAGAATTTTATTAACATCTTCGGACGGGGTGTAAGTTCATACCAGGTTTTATCATAATCCCTTAAATTTTGAAATGTAGATGCTCTGTGGTGCATTTTAAAGCCCCCTGGCATGCCGGGCCAAATATTGGTCGAAAATGTTTTGCAATTTATGCATGTTTTTAAGTTAACTTTTCCTTCAATATTGGCTTGAAATTGCCTAAATGGCCAACTTGTATATGAAAACTGGGAAATTCAACCACGTTTTCCATATTTTAAGTTAACTCCTTACTGCAGATGATACACATCGTCATCGCGTGTCCCAGCTTCTGATCGAGTCGCCTAATTTCTGCCCATTAACCATGTGTTCCATCCAAATCCATTTCCACGGATTCGTAACCTGAGGATCGGTCTTGTCAATGTCCGAATCAAACTCCGAACCTCTTGAGATAACACATTTGTGTTGCACTGATATCTTGCAGAATAAATGTCAAAATACGTTCGAAACATTTGAAACGACACCCTAACGTACGTATCAGCATGCAGCGGAATATGCAGCAGGCCAGGATGCGTGCATGCAATGAAATGCACACATGAACTTTGCCCCGCATGATGCCCTCTACTGGCGCGGCACGGCCACAATTTACTAGTCTTATTTCAAGGCTTTATATTTGCAACAAGACGATGTTTACAGCGAGTTATTGTGGAGATCATCGCGTGTCACTACATGCATAGACACAGGAACGGCCGCAAAGAGTCCCAACGCGCTTCATGGCGCATGTGTGAATATTCATATTTATCTCCAGCCAATCACAGCGCAATGACTGTTGGTTCCCGGGATGCTGTTTACACGTTGTGTACACACGCGGCTTCGAGCTGAAAAAATGCATGCACATGGCATCGTATAGTACTGTACACACGTCAGTGTGGTTTCAGAAAAGGAAGAGGTACAGGCGACATGATCTTTGCAGCCCGGCAGCTACAAGAGAAATGCAGAGAGCAGAATACCGACCTCTACTGTGTCTTCGTCGACTTGACAAAGGCATTCGACACCGCCTGTAGAAAAGGACTCTGGAAACTCCTGTCCAAAATTGGCTGCCCTGAAAAGTATATCGAGATGGTTAAGCAGTTTCATGATGGTATGATGGTGCGAGTAACAGACGATGGGGAGTCTTCAAAACCCTTCCCAGTATCAAATGGAGTTAAACAAGGCTGTGTCCTTGCACCAACGCTCTTCAGTGTCGTGTTTGCTAGCATGCTCCTTGATGCTTTCCGTGACATCAACATCGGCGTGAAGATGAGATTCAGGACTGATGGTAAACTCTTCAATCTGAGAAGACTTCAAGCAAAAACAAAGGTATTCGATGAATTAGTTCGTGAACTCCTATATGCCGATGACTGTGCTCTTGTCGCCCACACCCAGGAAGACTCACAACTCATCATGGACTGCTTCGCAACAGCTTGCTCACGCTTTGGACTTTCAATCAATCTGAAAAAGACAGAAGTGATGTTTCAACCTGCTCCAAGTAAGCCATATGTTCCACCCGTTATCACCATTGGAGATCACATCCTTCATTCTGTTGACAAGTTTACATACTTGGGCAGCACCCTGTCAAGAGAGGTCCACATAGACCAGGAAATCACAAATCGGATATCCAAAGCCAGCTCAGCTTTCGGAAGATTTTGTGAGCGTCTGTGGGATAGGAGAGGCATGAGCTTGAAAACAAAGCTGCGTGTGTATCAAGCTGCAGTCCTGACTTCCCTGCTGTATGCCTGTGAAACTTGGACAACCTACAGCCGCCACATCAGAAAGCTGAACCACTTCCACCTTTCCTGCATGCGTAAGATCTTGCGCATCAGATGGCAAGACAAAGTCCCAGACACTGAAGTCCTCAAGCGAGCGGAATTGCCCAGTGTAGGTGCTTTGATCATGAGAGAACAACTTCGCTGGTCAGGTCATGTAGTACGCATGCCTGATGATCGACTCCCCAAAAAGATCTTCTACGGTGAACTAACAACAGGCAAAAGATCGGCTGGTGGTCAATTCAAGAGATACAAGGATTGCCTTAAAGCAACCATGAAGCAATGCAACTTCAATGTGAGTAGCTGGGAAGAACATGCCCATGATCGAACGGCATGGAGAAGATTATCACACGAAGGTGCATCAAGCTTCAGGGAGCCCGTCGCATCAGGGAGGCTGAGCTGAAACGACAGCAACGAAAATCTCGTCAGCTAGATGCTTCCCTACGTGTCCACCCCCACCCCCAACCTAGTGTGTCCAGTGTAGGACCGTAGCTTCCTGGCTAGAATTAGATTTATTAGCCATCTGCGAACACACAACACCAACTAGTATGGAGATGTTGGCTGTCATCTTCGAATTTCGAAGGACGAACTATATATGTAAATGTACATATGTACATGTACATTGAATACTCGCTTGCACGCACCCCATCTCAGAGCTACGTGGTTGTAGAGAGCGGATCACGTGCGTTCGCCGGCGGCGGCAGAAAATAAAATAAATGGAAATAAAATCAAAGCTAAACGCGGAGGAAAAAGCGGGGGGAAATCTGGACCATCGGAAGAAAAAAAGCGGAAAACAAAATGTGGCACGCTGAACAAAAAAGCAGAAATCCGCTAAATAGCGGAGATTTCACACCCCTGCAACAGGCAGTATCACATTTCATATGCACAAATTGGGGAAACGCATGGACGAATGATCGTGAAAACACGTACTACACATTGTGAATAACAACACCAAGTACATCGAATCAGGATACAGATCAGGATACAGAAAGAAAGTTTCCTATCCAGGGCTTACTATTAGAAACTAGGTTGGAAATAAAGTTAGCACTGGGGACGAGGTATATACTGGACCACAAACACATTTAATTTGTTACTGTGCACCGTACATATGTATCGTGGTCTCCACTATCAATACCCTAAATGTGATGATAAAATTTAAAATTATTTTGCTGGATTCAACTCAAGCATTAAGGAGATAATCCAGGGTAAATCGAAGCGAATTAGTGCAATGAATCATGTGTGCAAAAGACCATTCATGTAAGTCGGCAAAATGACGACTTACAGCAGATGTCGCCTTTCGTGTAAGCCGTCACAAATTCTCGGGTTCCGAGAGTGCCGACTAATAGCCGGAGTTTACTGTAATTCACTAGATAATAACAAAGATGTGACTTCCTTGTTCTTTTCTCATAAATAAAAAAAAAACAATTTTCCCATTTTAACAAACTCACCAATGAAGATGTACAAAGGCCTTCATTCCAACAATAATGAGGAATTTGTGGAGGGCATTAAGTAGGTTAATACACTCGGTAGCGCACCGTTTGTGGATGATGAATGGGTTCGCCTCGGGACATTCTCATCCACAGATGGCGCGCTCCTCGTGTATTATCCTTAACATTTACAGAGCATTTGTACTTTTAAAACCTGGCACAAATGGGCTTCGTAAAATTTCAAATTTCAAGAAGGGACGGGAATGTCCAAAATGACGCAAGTTCAATTTTTTTTATTTTGTTCTTTAAAACATTGCACTCAACCATTCCAACTTGCCTTAAGAAGCAACATTTGCGTAATTTCTTAATAACATTAATGTTGTAAGGGACCAACATTTCCATAATTGCAAACACAGTAGATTGTAAAAGTAGCTAAACGTTTTCACAAGGACATTGCTGGTAATTTTGGCTTCTTTAAACACTTCCAATGATTATTAGTGGGTTCGCTACAAGGGTAAGCTTAACCCCAACTCCCTAGCATAATTTACTAAGAACCATACCCATCCTAACAAATTCCAACACCCACATGGGAAATCGTACACACACACAGTTGGACTTCGTTTCTGGAGGCATGCCAAACCCAATGTAAAAGACCATCAGTTTAGGGGTACTGTACCCATTCCAACAGATTTCAACAAAACTTGCTGTTGGGCTTTGATGGGTTGAGTTTGATAGGGTTAATGGCAATAATCAAGCTCTCTAAGAACCTCTCCATCTCAAAAGTTGTCTTTCTTAACTCTATTTACATTGTGGTGCCTTACTTACATTTGCCTGGGTTTCTTGGAACTTCTCTTCCCGCTGACGTCGGTATTTCTCTATTTCTTCTTGTGCCTCTTCTTTAGCTTGCTTTAACCTTTTGTTTTTCCCTGCGAACGTGATGAAAAATTGCTGAGATTAAACAACAGAGATGAAACTGGCATATGGCAAAAAAATCGGAAAATATGCCGAAGAAAAATACGTGTCCGAAATCTGGGCCGCGCTGCATTACACACAAGTACATGCATGTACAATACACTTCATGCCCAATTTCCGGACACCAACTCCTGCTTTATTTTCGATTTAAACACAATTTTACGGTGAAAAAAATGGTTAGTGTTTTCATTGCATAAAATGCCCGAATTACGGTTAGAGTAACGGAGTCATCAATAAAGAAGTTCACTTCTTACTTGAGAAAGTCTAGGGAAAAGTACGAAAGACAAGGCACTGTTCATGGTGCTTCAATCATGTCCATTCAACCACACAACTCCACTACTCCACTTGCATTCATACGTGGGGAAAAATCAGGTATTATCGTCTTTCTCTTCTAACAAATGCCAGTGAAATGTTTCGCTAATGCTCTCTTCGCTATCCTCGAAATAGTCATCACGATTTTTAAGGCATTGTATTTTGTATAACTAAATTTGAAACCTCCGAAAATCGCACAGCATAATGATTTTATCCACTGGATCGTTCACAAGGCTACCCGTTCGGCGGGGCCGTTCCCGACCGGCCATGTGCTAGCAGACAGTACGGTGCGGTACGTACGCTGGTACTCATTACGTGCAGTACATGCACGCACGTGTGACACAGTGATTTTTCCATGTCGCCTGTCAATGTTTAACCTTTTGTCCAGCCAGAGAAGGCTCCGATCAGTGTTATGCCCTGTTTTTTCTACCGTTGAAACACTCCAATAACGACTGGTGAAAGAGATTAAAACTACGTTCGCGATGATTTTAACGTGCCATTTCCATCAACTTTTCATCGACTTTTCTTCGAAATTATGATTGAAATAAAATGACATTTTGTGAGAAAAATCCTTACTAAATCAAATTTTGTGGGACACACTGTAAAAAAATCGGAAATTTCGTTGGAAAATTCCAAAAGTCGGTTTTCCGATTAAAATCGGAAAAGTTTCATCTCTGAAACAAATTTACAGTTCCACTTAAAATATTCTCAAAAAACATACCTTTGAGGCCCACACGAAAAGATCGCAGCGGTATGTCGAGGTTGTTAACAACCGTACAAAATGCAGTTTCACCGCACCAAAATCACTCATGCGAAGACAAGTTAATGAGGTAGGCATAGAAAGTGCACTTTTTTAATGTTAATGTGTTGATTGATAAGGCCAATGTTTGAAGGAACGTCAGCGACTCAGCGATCACGTATTACGCAAATATAAGTTAAGGATGTGGTACATTACTGCATTGATCGAAGGGGGATAACAAATTATCACACAAGCCTTGTACATGTATAAAACAAGGGGGCAGTTTGCAAGTGTGATTTAGGACAGGGATCGGAATTGGCATATTGTCATGAAAAAAAAAAAAGCCAATTTTAACTCAAAACAAAACTTGTATTTAACAGATTAACTTCATTCTTCTGGTATGAGTATCAAAGATATACCACGTTAGAAGTAAGCCTGTTCGATATCCATTTATTTTTAAATCGGCATATCGTGAAAAAAATATCGGATATCGCGATATTATCGTGATGACGTCATTTTTCCATTCATGGAACAATGGAATAACAAACAAAAACAAAAAAACAAAAAAACACGACCGAAGTCACGATCCACCATGTCCACTGCCGCGAAAAAGACCCAATATGTCCTGAACAAAATCGTCAAGTTTATTTGACTAGAGTCTCATTTACTTTGCCAATTTAGGTAGAAAACAAATTCCACATTCAAACATCGAAAACAAAATTACCTTGAAATGTTGGATAAAAATGTGCAATTTATTAGAAATCCATATCGAGGAAAGAACGAAGTACAAGCATGCAATTGCACGCCGCATTGACATGATCTACACGGTTAACTCCACGCACGTGATTACGATTTTGGCACTTGGTACGTCGGGTGAAATTGTGTTTGTACTGCACCACGTGCAGCACAGCGTGGAAGACGCAAAATCCAATACACGTGACGTTAGTCAGTTGGTTCCGCCCCTGAATAGGTAAGACCTATCGCGGTAAATACAATGCGGTGAATTTGTCCTTTGCGGTTTTTCATGGGAGCGGTTTAGCGATGGTTTGAAATTGTAAGGGATTGACTTTGGTTACAAAAAGCGGTACCTCAAAAGAATATCGCGATATTTTTTGGCATATCGAATTTCACGATGTGCCGATTTTTTTTTATGAGATCGGTACGATTTCCGATATGAAAATATAATCGAAATATCGTGAAATATCGCCATACCGAACAGGCTTGGTTAGAAGCCATATGGCTTATATTATGCCAAATGAATCAAATCCATTGACTTTGTGTGTGCATTGATACGGATACCTTGGTCTGCAGCACTTTATTTAATTTTTGTCCTTGGCAGCACCCTGCGTTACATGCACGTGTTAGTTCCAAGCCTGGCATGCTCGGAGTGAGCGAACGGAGGTGGACTCTCTAGTACAGGTGAGTAATTATATCTCTGACAATACTGTACGTCTATTAAAACATCATTCCAAAATCTTTGAAGCCCTCTGCAGTGAAGCCCTCCCTCTTGTAAGCGCTCTTTATCCGCGGTCGCGTATTGCATCCTGGCACTTCACAGAGCGCCAAAGATTTTGGAATGACAGGCAACAGCCGTGGTGGTGCGCTTTGCCAAAGTTGACGCATACTCTGAAGATGATTAAAGCTCATGTTTGGTTCCCTGACCCTTTTGGCCTCTTGACTATTATTAGGGTGGCCAGGAAACAGTCTATTAAATATCATAGACGCCATGCTTTTTCAAAACCGTGACGAATTTCCATGATTTTTGGATTATAACTAGACCGCTGAAGGTACCGAATTTAACAACTTTGTGCTATTTAGCAGTCGTACTATAGCTGGGTTGATTTTCTGCTGACAAAATAATTTCGATCTTTATTTAATTTTCGGCTCCCCTAGCAACGGGACACTCCGCTCACAGGCCGTACGTGTCTCTGTGACTGATATATGGAGGTAGTCCAGTATTTCAGTCACATTTATGGGACTACATGTACTGTGTAACAACCGAGGGCGCACTTTAAGTATACTGTAAATGAATTACTGAGTGCGGGAGCATACATTACTCCTCCATTAATAAAGACCACACTACCACCATAATGAAAAACATGTCGAACTTTGTCAAATTCTGATTTTCACATTTAGGCTTAGTGTAGCTGAGTAACTCCAGCTGACATGCTCATATTCATTCACATGCAGCGCTGGAGACATAACCTAGTCGTGAGAGTGTGGTAGCAAGAGACCCTAAAATAATGGCCTCTCAAAAATTGTCCATTTTCACCTCTAATATCCTACCCCAGATTTCATTTACATACCTTATACATTCAGCAGTTATTCACGAAGGTAATGATCGACTTGAAATGGACCACACACACACACAAAAAAAAAAAAGATTTTGGTGGCTTGTCCGTAAAATAATGCCAGTTCCAACGGTAGTCTGGTTCCCAGACCAAAAGATTCCGACTATTCCTGATGAATCTTAGGTCCGGTAGCCTCCGGTAATACAATGTATTACAATTTACGTCACGTGACTAAAACGGGAGGAATTCCTCCTTTTTTCCGAAAATTTCCGAAGTTTGCCGAAGTCGTTCCGTGGACTTAATCGGATGGCGCCCGAGAATTTCCGAGTATATAATATAGGTTTAATTAACTGCTAGTTGCTTATTAATTTTATTTTAAATGAGTTGATAATTAATATTCATTGTTTTCATCTAGAAAACTTGAAATTCAACGACGATTTTGTGCATCAAATATACTCGGATCGTACGGGCGAACTTTTTGCTGCGTCATGTACATTTTTTAATTTGACGACCGTTACCGAGATTTTCCAAAACTCAGTCTTAATTCGGCTCCGCCTGCTAACAGTGCTATTTGGTTCCCTAATTTTGAAGATTCCAGATCAACATTACTCAATGTTATCTTACAAAAACATCAAACTGTATTATCATAACTGTATGATATTATGAAGAAAGTGATTTATTTGATTTGATCAGAAAATTAAAAGCTACAAGTGATAAAGCGAAATCGGAAACGAAGCCGCGCTTTGAAAAAGAGCCATTAATTTCGTCATGTTTATTTTTAGCCACGGAGGCTGCCTGACCTACAATTTAAGACGTGAGTGTCGGGAATAATTGTCAGGTCTGGGAACCAGACTATTCCAACGGCTGTCGTCGATTTTGTTTTGTTAATTATGTAAATGTATGCATCACGTGATGACATCAAAAAAATCTGCGTGCACGAAGTATGTGGGTACCACACTGCTTTCAGACGCCGCAAGTGGGTTCAGTTTTCGTCTGGTGCGTTGTCGTGGAAAGCATTCTCATTTGTCTTGCTAATGCATATGGGCATGTTAGCTGGAGTTACTCAAGCTAGGCTTAGTGTGAAGTTTATTTTTGCTTTAGAAGCATACTAACCCTCTTTATAGGCTAATCAGAAAGTGCTGCCTTTTTCAGATGTCTAATTTTCGTGAAATTTCATGTTGAAATTTTGACATTTCATGTTGAAATTTTGATATTTCATGTTGAAATTTTGATAAGCAAACGTGTACAAACGAATCTGGAAATTTCACCAAAAAATAGCAATCTGAAAAAGGCAGCACTTTCTGATTAGCTTATAAAGAAGGTGAGTATGCTTCTAATGCAAAAATAAACTGCAAACTAAGCCTAAATGTGAAAATCAAATCTGACAAAGTTCTACATGTTTTTGTACATGGTGAAAGTGTGGCCTTTATTAATGGAGGTAGTCCAGTATATTGGCCACATTTATGGGGCTAGCCTAAACGTTAGGCCTAGGCTAGACCCGTGAACATGGCATTGTATACAACGCCACGCGCTTCCCTCGGGTAAATACAAGCGAAAGCATTCTATCTTTTGATCTGCTACATATAACCATGTATAATTTTGCGCATAGGTAAATCACTTACTTGTTAGGCTTCCTGTGAGTTCACGCGAGTGTTGGATCTGTCATTGCCAAGAAATTTGATGTAAAGTACGGCACACAAACGAACTTGGCCTATGCATCGTGCGGGAATTTGCACGTCTGCGCACTTGCAGTCATTTTTAGAAAAAAATGTGTTGGTGACTTGCTTACGTCACAGACAACCCGAACATTTGCGGGTCAATCCAGGTCAATTCCCGGTCGAACCATCTATTTTATATTACGCGCCATGATATTACGCGCGGCCGATATGTAATCTGATACGTTCCCATGCCACGGCTAGGTACCATACATATATACTACATACAAATGCGTATACGTGTATGTGCACATGTATTGGATGATCCAGGGGATCGGGGAGCTTCAAGTCAAATTTTTTAAATGGAGTTACAAATAAGACCCGATCCTTGCTTCATTTTATTTTTGACCAAAATGCAATTGGATTACATTCCAAGTTACATAATAATACAGCAAACATGAAAGACCGTATAGATTCCTATATTTGTTGTGAATTAGCCAGTGGAAAACACAGAACACTAGCCTTATTTAAGTTAAATAACTTTTCAATTTGAAAATTTCAAATCGGAACCTAAGGTTTTTACAACGATACCATCAAAAAATAAAGTTGACATCCCGCCGAGTGGCAATCCAGAAATTTATTAGCATCGGAACTCCCAACTTCTTGCAGTCTTTGTCCAGTCTTCATGTCATTTTTAAAGTTTCTTATCTTTTTTTCCCCAGCATATTTTTTAAGTTATATTTGATTGTCATACTCATAGTACTAGCCGTGGATGGATAAGCACCTTGTCATTTTGCTGACAGTCTTTTTGTTATCATTTTAAAATTTATTATGTTTTTACAGGCATATTTTATTCATAAGCTATGTAATTTAAATGTAAGTTATATCATGCTATTGTCAGTTCCTACAAGTTGAATGCTGTTTTTACTGTTTTTACGTTATGATTTTACACCAGGACAAGAATGTCATGTCTGTTTTTAACTTACATGACTAATAAAAATATGAATATGAATGTTCACCACTTAGCAATAATGTCAAGAATTTTAACAACAAAGGCATAAAAGGAAATACACAAATAAAAAGAAATCACAAAAAGGGTAGATCATGGGGGCAGAGATTTAACGGAATTCCGAAGAGTCGTCAAAGAACAGATGCAAAACAAACTATCCAGATTATTATCTCGTGACCGACTTAAAACCCCTTCTCTGACAACCTTACAAGCGGACCCCTCAAGGTTTCACTTGAAGTTCAATGTTATTGAAATGTCATTGGAAACAGTAAAAAATGATGGATAGTCCGAATACAAAATACTCCAAATATGGAGAACTAATGATCAAAGGTATCTTGTGAGCAGACAGTTCGTTAGTACTGATTGTTACTCTCCTCTGATGTAATTTTTGTATCGTCTAAACATGAGAATGCAGTTCAAATTCAAATGTTTCAAAACGCCTGTGCACGGTTTTCTAGCATTTGATGGTTTCTGAAAATGGAAGGCATTTCAAATGCATGTAGTTTACTCCAATACTCACCTAGAAAAAATCTCAAGCTTGACACTACCAAGGAGAAAGAGAAGGCTGCCGGCCAAGTCTAAGGTAGCTAAGGCCAAAAAAAAAAATAGTTCTGCTTCCGATTACATGCCTTTCAAAAATAGGGTCGGTCGGTCGGAAATTTTTTTTTTTTTGCCAATTTTTTTTATGCAGATTGAATGGGGTATTCAATTATATGCGAAGTTTTAGCCTGAACTATTTCTATCATGTCTATTGCACTACGAAAGCTATACACGAAATGGCAACAAAAAGTGAGTAAAACCTACCTTTAACTATTGTCAATATATATTTACGTTCGATAATTTCAAAAAATAATGGAAAATTCAGGCCGTTTGCACCATATGCACAACGCTAGTCAAGACGCGGGGAGCTGGCCAAAACTCCGAGGTGTGTAATGCGTGCGTGTGTGGCGAGCGGCCCACCATGGGCCGTCAGAGCTGTTTTTACCGTCAACAATTTCGGGAAACACGCGGCATGTATCACTCCAAATACGAGTAGTGCAAAAATGTTCTTTCTCCATCGGTGTTTTCTTGGCATTTTTACGATGTCGAATCCGACCAGTTGACAGTGGCCTGCACTGTACTGATAGCGCGCTATCGGTCACATAGCTAGCTATGGACTGGTTACCGCATTTTCATTATGTCTTCTAAATTGGCCCCTGCGCGGCGCGGCGGGAACCAGTCGTCGCCACGTGATTATAGTCACCGTGCGTGACATCGAATTGCGAAGTAGTTATATCGCGAAGCGAATTTGTAATAACGGAGGTTTCTTTGAAAAAAAAGCGAATGTAAGTAAGAAAACAAATAAATACAAGCATTTTTGGATGCAAGAGGGTTGTTGAGAGGTATTTTGTGAAGACAGAAAAGACAGATTTTATTTGTATTTATTCATTTTTTTTTTTTTTTTTTTTTTGGGGGGGGGGAATTGCCGATAAAATTTTTAGGGTCGCAGCCTAAAAATAGGGTCGGTCGGGTAACCGGAAGCAGAACTATTCTTTTTTTTTGGCCTAAGGAGAAGGAGAGAATCAAGGACAGGAAGGAACGGGAAATGAAAGCCAAGAAAGCCAAGATTGCAGAGAAAGCCAAGAAAGCCAATATAGCGAAGAAAGTCAAGAAACTTGCGCCGAAGAAGTCACCCAAGAAAGCTGCCAAGAAAACTCCCTCCAAGTCAACTAAATCATCTGTCAAGAAATCCTCCACCAAGCCAGCCAAGCCAGCCAAGAAGCAAGCCAGCAAGAACACATCGGCCAAGCAGAAAAAAGTGTCGTCCAAGCCTTCGAAGAAATAAATCATCGAATCAACAAACTAAAACGGCTCTTTTCAGAGCCACGTTTTTACAAAAGAGATATTGATCCTTTCTGCAATTTGCAATATGTTATACTTATTATTTATGATTAGGGCCCACAGTTTTAATTTTTTTTGTATTAAGCCCCCCCCCCCAAAAACCCAAAACATCATTGTATAAATAATAGGATATTCCACCGAATGGTATATTCATCCCGCCCCAGGCATCAGAATATATAAGGTGCAAGGGTGAATAAAAAAAGAACATCGGATATTCCAACCTCCTGATTTGGAGTACTCTACCCCCCCCCCCCCGACATGCACGCGCTTCCCGCAATGGCCATTAAACTAAAAAATGTGAATATTCCACCCACCTGCCCACCGTGTCTGTGCCCCCGGCCCGTCCCTCCTCCCCCCTCACCCTCCCCATCCCACTCGCGGGCCTCCCCCACCCCAACCCACCGCCCAACCCCGTCACATCGGGATACAGGGTAAAGGGACAGAAAAAAGACACACACACACATTTATCAAACGGGATCCCTTTAAACAAACGGGATCCCTTTAAGCTTTGAAACGCGTCTTTCATTGAGCTTTAAATATCTCCTGCACATTGCACGTGTTCATATCACGTGATCACTTCAGCATCTTCGCAATTTTTGGCAGTTCTAGCGAGTAATTTTCATGCATATTGCTTGCGACCATTGCACTGTCAAACCGACCACCCACATGTACCACACCATTCGACAGCTGAAAACCTGTTCTATGCGGAACTAATTAAGTCTATTTCGAACCAAATTCGAGAAGGAAGAAAATCAGGATTGAAAAGATGGACTTCCTCGAAAAATAAGAAGTTTTGGTTTCAAAAAGAAAACGCTAAAAAAATGTCAAAACTCAACCAATGATTCATCAATTTTGACGCTTTCTTCGACAAAAGAAAGCGGATATACTGAGCTTTTCTAATGTAAATTTCTGACAATTGCACCCACGGATGCATAATGATTTCATTCATAAAACTGAAGCGAGTCTGGCCGAAATTGGCCGAAGGCGATGGCATGCGCGCAAGCACGAACTCAACATTGACGTCATAATGAGCGGCGCTGTTCACCTAATTTGCATACGAAGATTTCCATGATAAGTTTGTTATGTGCGGCACCACTTTGTCACAACAAATGTTTTCATTGCGGACCATGTGGACAAAATTTTGAGCATCGCATAATGCAATCCGACCGTTCGTGATTCGAAACGGAGCCTGAGCGAGTGATGGGAATTGTAAATTTACAACACAGATAAGTTTGACAGAATTTCCTACATTATTACGCTTTTCAACGAGAAAAAAAATCTCTAAACTGGAATAAAAGAGTAATGAATCAGTCCAACCTCGTCCCCAGGGTGTCGAGCAGTACGCGCCCACCACTACCTGCTCTCTCACCCTGGTAATGGATCATTTGCATGTGCAAGATTTTTGAACACGTATGCAAATGAGGAGTCGTCTGGTGCCTGCCTGTGCATTACATTTGCGTTTATTTTTGTATGCGGCGTCTGGGGTAAATACAGAATCAATTCTTCGCAGCGCGAGCATGGCGTGAGTTACGAAAACATGATTTCATTTTAATTAAATTGTTACGATCTTAACGATACAACATGCAGTATGACATTTCATATTAATATTAACAAATTGGAAAGGAAATGAATATTTTCGAGAAGGCGAGGACAAATGATCGCAAAAACATGTACTGCACATTGTGAGTAACAACACCAAGTACACGATATAAATCCATTTCTAGCCAATTGCGGTATCGAATCAGGATGCAGGAAGGAAGTTTTCTATCCAGGGTTTACTATTGGAAACAAGGTTGGAAATAAAGTAAGCACTGGGGACGAGGTTTGAATCAGTCTTAAATGGCCGTTTCAAACCTTGCAGAGTCATGACCTTGATGACGCGCAGGTCACTGGTCACGCAAAATCCAACCAATCAGAGCGTTACAGCACTACTTTGTCATAACGAATGTTTTCAATATGATCAGAAAATCAAACAGGCATGGCACTCTGGTACCCCGAGTTCCGCATGCACAAAATGGTAGGAGTATCTTAAGTGGGTACCAGACTAACCGTCTTACATGGCAGGATGACCGTAATACCATGTAAAATTCTGCTAAATCCACTTCGAAAGTCTGCCAAATCACCCGGGTAAAACCTTCATTTTTGGAAAGATCCTTAAAACAAACCTTTGCACAATGGAACAGCAAGATATACTGGGCAGTATATCTTGCTGTTCCATTGTGCAAGGGTTTGTTTTAAGGATCTTTCCAAAAATGAAGGTTTTTCAAACCAAATGTGCCAAATATTCTGTCAAATGTAGCCGAAATTCGGCTAGAACGGTCACTCCATCTCTAAGTAACTGCGGATCACAATAGAGTGTTTTTACTGAGGGAATAAATGTGTGCTCGAGAGGTTTTAATCACTCTGTTTAAGACCGCTTAGAGTCTGGGTGCTGATAACTACCCGAGCCGGAGGCGAGGGTAATTATCAGCACCCAGACTCTAAGCGGTCTTAAACAGAGTGATTAATACCGATCGAGCACACATTCCCATTCAGAAATACCTTTTCGGTCAAAAAAATATAATATTTCAGTCAAAAAATCCCGATTTTGTTCAACAAGTTCACATCATGCTTTTTGAAACATCCCTCTAGCTAAATAATGGAGTGTTCAGCTGGTGATTAAGATGTAAACAACCCTTTTATGGAGATTGACGCGCGTGTGGCACGTTCTGTGCGATGTCGTGCAGAACGCACCTGGGGCGTTGCGTTTTGAATTTAGAACTATAAAATTCTGACTCACTGGTAGTGTTGCGCATGCCTACATTTGTATTTGAGGACTGTGAACGTCAAACCAATAAAATGGTAAGAGGCAATTTTAGGAGTCCACAATTTATGTCACTTTTATGTGACACTGGAAAAGTGTTTAAGACCAGCTGGCCATGAATTTCTCATCCGTTTAAGACCGGCCAGATGACAGGCTCTTGACAATAGGAATTGCTAAACTGTCTAAGGTATTTATGGGCACAATTGCAGAATACCCCGCCACTCAATCTATCCACCTTGTAGCCGGCTACGGAGTCACGGTTGATTGCCCTCAATAAACCTTCTCAGCGCTACTTGTATTTATGCGTCATGCTCCACTGCACTCCCACTCCGTATCCGCGTAGCCGCCAACAGGGTAGCCTAGTTGGTTTGGACTTAGAATTTTTTCAGCAACTCCCATTCCTTTTGTGTTGCTTCGTTCTCAAGCATATATTCAAGGGGACTCCCACTCCGTATCCGCGTAGCTTCGTTGTGTTGCTTCGTTCTCGAATAATGGAGCCCACTCATTATCCGCGTAGCATGGCATGGACTTGAATAGCTCTACTGAGTGGAGCGTTGAACGCTCCACTGATTTGGCATCATGACATTGATCATGACATTCCATAAGACCCCTTTTATTGTTCCCAAACAGTGGACATTTTGGGGAAAAAAAACAGCAAAATAGTCAGAAAACTTACAGCGCAATGTGTTTACCGTGAAGCTCAGACCTTGCTCCGACTTGCCGAATGAGGGCGTCTGACGTGACGTCACCATCTTTGCTCGATCGAAGAAATACAAGTTGCGCTTAATCAACGACTGTTTCATGTAGTCATATGTGTCCCGCACCAAAGGCCCACACTGTCGGCGTGGGGCACATATGACTACATAAAACAGTCTTTGAGTAAGCGCAACTTTTTTTTCTTCAATGGTGACGTCACACACGCGGTAAGTTCAGACTATTTTGTTCTTTTTTTCAAAATTACCGGTTGTTTGGAACAATTTAAGGGGTCTTATGTCATGAATGTGTGGATCTATCCAGGGTTACTGTCTTTCTCATTTGTATTCTCTTTGTCAGTTTTTGGGGGGCCTTTTGTCCTCGCGAGGGCATGCACAAAATGCATACCGTCATGTCGACCGTGTACCTGTCACCAAAGTATGCCAAATCAGTGGAGCGTTTGTACGGAGGGTACCGTAGTTCAACGCTCCACTCAGTAGAGCTAGGACTTGAATTGTTTCTTTTCCAGTGATTCCAACCTCGTAGCCAGAGATTTTAGGGGTGTATTTCCGAGTGGCGGGGTATTCTGCAATTACTCCTATTTATGAATATAGACTGAATTGAAGCGTGGCCACCTATATAATAAGGCCTATAGCCACGTTCACGGGTCTAGGCCTAGGCCTACAGGGGTCAGACAAGTCGACTGTTGAGACAACTCGAACTCGGGACAAGTCGACCGCTGAGACAATTGACCGTTGAGACAAGTCGATCGTATGTGCGATAAATGGAAAGACAAGTCGACCGTTCAGACAAGTCGCCTCGTTTATTTTGGAACCTAGTTTTGGGGATAGTACCGGTTTTTTTTACGGCGGCTGATCGCTGTTTGGGAGTGATGACACGAGGGTTTTTGTTGTTGCATATATTAACCTAGACCCGTGAACGTGGCTTGTAAACTACGCCACGCTGTTGTGTATTTTCGAACCTGGCGAAATTGTCCCTCTGACTCCCTCCGTTACACACACTGGACAATATTTTGCCCATGTAATAATTAAGTACTCACATATGAAGCTGTCTTGAAATCGGTTTGTACGTCAAAACTTGCATTTGACGAAATTTGAGGAAAATTCTGGCCCCGGTTCATGAAGTCCTGCTAGCTGCCATTTTCTCCCAACTGACGGCGCATTGGCACATTGCGTTTTATTGTACCGTCCTGTTTCGTATGATTCGACGGCTGTTTACTGTCGCGGCTAAGAGACATCGTTTTGGACAAGTTTCAAGTCCTTTCCTCTCTCACCGCACCGCACGCGGGCGCACACGTACACGAGATGAGCCGAGCAGCCAATCCTCTGCGGGTTTTTTATTCGGGGTTGCGACATGAAACAGCCGTCAATCTGTCCAAGCGACAGGAAGCAAACGGGTAGCTCAGAGGGCTCCGATAATTTTGCACGCAAATGACCCGGGTACTGGTTCGGGGTTATTTGTCTGGGTCACTTGGCAGGTTAAAATCTAATTTCTACACGTTCGTATGAGTCTTTATTGATGGCAAATTTCGTCGAAATTACACAGCCTGAACAATCGGACGGGCAAATTTAGATTCCTAGGCGAGTACTCAACATCCATCCATACAGAATTATGTATGGCAGATCGATTTCGCTAGGTTCAAAAATACACAACAGCGTGGCGTTGTTTACAATGCCACGTTCACGGGTCTAATATTAACCATGATATAACAGAGCCGATACAGCGCAGCATCGGATTGTCCATGCACATCGCCGTTCGTTTTTTTCCGGACCTGTGCGCGCATTTGCCGGTCAACTTGTCCGTACCGTGCACGGTGCCAGCCCTGTGCTCCTACTCCTAGAACTATGAGGCTCCGCATGAGCGGAGCCTCATAGATCAAGAAGCCCGCAAAATTGCCTGCAGCACAAAACACTAATAAAGTACAAAAACGTCCATCAAAATGCAGCCATTTCACACAGAACCGCTGCACAGTTTGCCCCTATACTCCGTACTTTATCTCTTGACATACTCACATATCTTGTGCGGAACTAACATAGGTGGATTCTGTCGGTTTTTAGGCCAAAATGATGAAAAATATGCCCTTTCCGCACTGAGCCAACCTGACACTTGAAACGTGCACGCATATGATCGAGCGATGATTTTCGGTTCGCTCGGAGCGCGCCGCGGGGGGTACGGTACAAGCGAAATGATAGTATGTGCATGCGTACAAGTGCATGTACCGTACCCCCCGCGGCGTGCTCCGAGCGAACCGAAAATCATCGCTCGATCATACGCGTGCACGTTTCAAGTGTCAGGTTGGCTCAGTGCGGAAAGGGCATATTTTTCATCATTTTGGCCTAAAAACCGACAGAATCCAC